>VDFB02193867.1:668537326-668998880 GCA_007258455.2 Sequoia sempervirens
TGGGTCTTTAAAGAGGGTTGTTGGTTAATTTCCTTGGTTGAAATGCAAAAATAAACTCTCTAGGGTCTATACCATAGTGGTAGGGATCAAGTAGGCATATAATAGTGCCCCTAGGACATGATTTGACCCTTGAAAAGTCATCATTATGGAGAGTGACGAGTTTTGAAGAGAGGATGGGATGGAAGGATGGAGGGGTTGTCCAAGTGCATGTTTCTTCTTCAATAAGAAAAAGACTCTCATTGATGGGGGTAGGTACACTTCACATCTCCCCACCCAAAAAGTTGCAAGTGGAAACTCCTATATATTCTGGAGAGGAAGTATGAGTGGGGTGTCACCCACTTTTCCTTTTGGAGAACTCTAGTGAAGAGGGTAGAAGGGATGAAAAGAGGAGAGAAGTGATCCCTATTTGGAGATAGTAATGAAGGTAGCTTGGCTTGGAGAGGAAAGGATCATGGAGGAATGAATCTCCCTCCACTAAGAAAAAAAGATAAGTTCTTCTTATTTCCATTTACCCTGTTTATTTGATGCAAGAAGGTGACATTGTGTAGGGATTATGGTTGAAAATAGAATTAGAGAGTCTAGATGCATGAAATTGGTGCTATGTTAGTTTTATCCTTTGTAAAAATTAGAAAAGACTCCATTTATCCTCATGGAGCTTGAATAATTCCTTGCTCGAGGGTATGGCTAGAGTCCATGAGGCTCCATGACACCATTATGGTATGGTGGAGAGCAAGCCTTATTCAATTGTATGTCATTCATTGTATTCCTTAAGTTTGTTGTAATATGGAAAGCTAGTGACTATTGTAACATGAAGAAAATGGAGAACAATAAAGCCTCATTCATTTGTGTGGAATCATTGTATCTTAAAATATTGGGGTAATATTTAAAGTTAATATTTTATTTTAAAAGAAAAATATGGAAAAGAGAAAGCTGTCATTTATTGGCATGCAATCTTAGTAGATGTAGTAGAAAAATATAAATATACAGTTTTTATTGTTTCTACTTAAAGTTTTAATTATGAAATCAAAGAAATTTGATACTCATTTGTTATGGAAAGGATGGGATCTTGCATTTTATCTTTTAAAAAAAGCAAAAAATCATTGAGAAATGTGTTTATAGTGGAAAATGTGATAGTTCTTTATAAATGGGTTCTTGTGAAAATGTTATTCAAGTTTATAAATGAAAGTGTAATTAACTTTCTTTTTATTAGGGCTTCAAGCAAGATGGTAAAAGAATGTAAGTAATGAAAAGGTTATAATAATATCTTTCCTTATATTCTTAAAGCAAATGATATGTAAATAAAGTTGTAAGAAGGAAGGATTCAATATTGAGCAATAGATTATTTGGGTTGTTATTTTATCTTAATTTGTGTATAGGGATCTCAAGCAATGTTATAGTTTTAAACTTGCCCATTTAACTCATCTAAGAGCTGCTTCAAAAGTGTTAAAGAGTAAATGTAAGATGATTTTATAACTAATGGACAAATATATTTCTCTTATGAAGTTGTAAGAACATATATATGCTTGTTAATAGTAAATATATCTATATAGTATTTTGATATAAATATGATTTAATAAATATTCAATATATGAATAATAAATATATTTTAAATATTTATATATTTACCAACACATTAAATAAATGAAACTGCTAAAAATATATACATATATATATATAAAAGGGGAGGGGGGTTTATAAATAAAAACATCAACAAAAAAAAAAAGAGAAGGGGTCAAGCCCCACAGTAAATTTTAAAATGCAAACTGTGTCGTGAAGGTTAAAAAAAAAAGCATACGCCTTCCATGTCACTGTGTACAACAACTTAAAGATGTAATTTATTTACAGAGTTAATGAATTAAAAAAAAAGTATAATACAGTTTTGTAATCACAGTAAAGAAACTGAAAAATAAATAAATGGAGGTTCCTTTGAACACAAAAAAAGAGTACATTAAATGAATAGGTCTGTAAAAATCAGCAAGACTGTAAAATATGATCTGGCATATAAGAATGTTATAGAATACTATGAATACTAGCGGATCCTTTTGGGGAACAAAATGAAGTATTGTTCTCCAGTCTTCTATAAAGGGATGAATAAACCCATTTCGATAAACAACAATAGATGGAGTAGTATAATTCCTCCACCCTCATTATGCAGGAATAGCATCCCAACTATTCCTATTCAACTTTCTACTCAAATAAAACATGCATAATAGTTAAAAGGAAAGAAATTTTAACCACATCCAGAAGAAAATAAATGAATGTTTGTATACCGAAGGGTGAGCTTTCCCCACAAGCTGCAAAGTGTCGTATTGGAGTGCAAACTATTTGTCACCCCTTCTTGAGATATTCAAGACACCAAAAATATCTCCATGCCACTGCCTATTTTTCTTACCTTGCCTGAGATAGCGAAGCCTTGGATTTTTAGGTTTATATTGTTTCCTTTGGCAGACTTGAGGAAAGTAAAAAAAAAAAATGAAAAAAAAAACAAACTAACTAAATTTTCCATACGTGATAGGCACGACTCAAGCATGTATTCCTCCACATGTATCAGACTTGTGAATTATTGGTCAAAGCCTTTTTGTATTGAGCTTGCTAGGAAATCGTCCTCTTCTGCAAGCTCCATTACTGCAGATCTTTTCATCACTTGGGTGTCCCAGTGCCAAATAAATTAGGGGTCCCAAGTAAGGGCTTTAAATGAATAAGTAGTTGGTATATTTAGTGTTGACGTCTCACACATATAGATACCTATGTAATGTTTAATGAATAGCTCATATTAATTAATGTGATTTCATGTAAATCTTTAATATTGATATGCAGCGAACAATAGTGCAATAGTGCAAACAGTAATGTTTTAATTAGTAGATAGAGATGTTGGTATCATTTATGTCATTATTGACAGGAATGTTAAAATAATGATACCAATCGTCATTACATGAATGACACTTATTTTACTATTATTGGAAACAGATAATTAAATTAAATGGAACTCATAGAAATACATAGACAAGAGCACCAAACTGCCTGCAAATGGCTTCAAGAAGACATGATTTAAACCAGTGATACAATAGCAATAATAATCCACAGCTGCAATTATTTTTAAATACAAAATAGGAGTTGTTGTTCTTATCTTCCATCTTTGCTGGCAACAATTAAAAAAAATAACTATAGCAGACATTGTTTCAGCATAAATTATTTTTATTTACAAAATGAGAGCAGCTACTACAACAAAAATTATTTCATCAGAAATTATTTTTAATCACAAAATAAGAGTAGCTATTCCTTAGAGTCTTCCTTCTTTGCTAGCAGCAATAAGCTCATGAGCCTTGGTCTTAAAGGTAACAAACCTCAAGGCAGCCAAAATAGTGTGCAAGATAAGCTCTTGAATGACTCTCATATTAATATCAATTAGTATTAAAATAACTATGTAAAGTGGTGTATATGTTTGTGCAGTTATTGTGAGGGTATGTATAAATCTATTCATATACATACAGTAATACAATATAAAATAATAATATTATTATTAGTCCAGATCAATTTTTGAATTAAGAAATTGCTAATAAGAGTAATAAACTAGTAAATTGAATAATACTTAAATGGTAGTATGAAATAAAAATTAAGTTAATGATAATATTATTTTAGTGATACTATTTTTATAAATTAATAATGTCATTGTCATTTGATTAAATAAAAATCTTAATTTTAGATTGAAGTGTAAATAACATCACTATTGCTATGATTAAATGAATGCAATGTTATCAATGTCAAATTAAGAGTAGAAAGTAAAAGTACCTTATTGCCTAAACAAAAGGATTAATGTTAATATAGTCAATGGAGAGTTAACGGAATTATTAAATTAACACAATTTTTTGTATTAATGTTAAAACTAGTTCTAATGTTAGCAAATGTATTATGACACATCTACAACTAGTTCAAGGTGTATAATTTGCATACCATGCAAACTATAGTGGGAAAGGGGGTTTTTTGAGCTATATGGTAATATTCTTTGATTTAAAACAACCATGCATGTTTATTCTATCACTTGTGTGGAACCTTAGGGGATATGATTTTATTTTGTAATAAAATAAATCTTCCTAAGGTTAATGGTACCCTTGTATTTCATGTAAATGAAGTGATTCTATACTCATGCTAGATAAATTCTAATTATGATAGTTATAGTAGACACACTAATAAATTCTACTTGCTGAATTTTCTTACGAGTGAATCAACAAATTTATATTGATATCTTGAGCCTTATTGGTTGGGCTAGGTGAATAATGTTATAGTTAAAACATAGAAATGTGGGACTTGTTGTTATTCAAAGAGAATTTTTAAAGGAACATAATATTGTTGGTAGTAATATTACTATAAATATCTATGTTAGTGTTGAACCATGATTGCTTAGGACTTTGATTAGCTTAATGTTAAAAAATAAATAAAAAAATGTACAGTTTTTCTAGCAAAAATTATGGGCAAGACACTTGGTATCAGAGCCCTAGGTTACAACTCTAGGGAACTCTAGGAATAAAGTAGGCTTTAAGTATTGTGTGTGTGTAGATGTGTGAACCACTTTATGTTAGATGATGGCGAGGAAAGTTCTAAAGAACATAGACATGGTATGGTAAACGAAAACCTAGTTGTAATTATCAACCCAATTTGGTTGTAAAATACTAAAGGATAAAGAATTCATTGTTATAGATGGGTCAAAAAAAAAAGTATTTAATTAATGACATTCAAATTTTAGAAGAAACTCGATCTAATCAAGGTGAAGGACATGAGCCGCAAATCAGCCTAGATAACAAGGGTTATGGTGTAAATCCCACCTTTCGAGATTAAATTTTCTTAAACCTTAGAAAGGGTATTTATTTAATGGTGTTTCTAAAGCATGGTCCTTTTATAACAGGTGTGAATAAGTGTAATAGTACATCATGAGGTGTATTATTAAGGAAATCTCATTTGTTGACTTCTTAAAGACATAATTCTTGAATACAATAAGGTAACCCCTTTAAGTTATGGGTGTTTTAGGAGTAGCATATTTTCTTATGAGAACCTTGGTATGAGTAAAGATTGGAATGTGATGACTGTAGTTTGCAAACTTGTGTCTAGTCAAGAGAATAATTATATGGGTCATAGGAGGGAATTAATGTGTTACAAGTTGTAACTAAAGGAGTTTGAATCTCTTAAGCCTTAAATAGATTAAATCAAATTAGCAACAAGATTGAAACAATATGAAGCCTCTTGGATTTGTATTATGTGCAATTCAAGTGCCCCATACATTTGGATTTAAAATATTGTTAAATATTAAAATTAAACCTTTTAGGTGTAGATTGTTGGACCTAAGTCTAAGGGATAGGCCATGATTTGGTAAAAGATTCAAGATACTAGAGAACTACTAATTTGAATCTTTTATACCATGGCATATCCAGGCCTTTCCTGTTACTCAAGATCTTAATTTACACATAGTGTATAAGGACTTAATCTGTGTTCTTGTGAAGCAACAAACAATTCTCCTTGTAGTTGGTAGGTAAAGATTTCAGGAATGATGACTTCAACTAGTAATTAGGTCTTGTTTTGTATCATAAGTCCAATGCAGAAGAGTGGTCAAAACTAAATTTCACCTTGTATCAAATAATGAAACCTTAAAGATAATTAAGCACTTTTTCAAGTGAATGGTGACCTAGTCAACTTAATGTAACCATAAAAACTACCAAACTATTGTGTCATATTGTTTAAATATTAAATAGTAAACAAAACCACATTATTCCTATGATTCAAGTCAAAGGTGAAGGCATAGAATGATACAATTAAGATAAGATTGTTAAAGACCAAAAAATATTATGTTTAAATCAGCCCCCTTATAATAATTAAACATAAGGAGATTTGTAATGAGATATTTTCAAAATGAGAATTTGAAGTTAAAACATTATCTAGAGCTTATGCTATTACTAATCCCTTATAAATGTGTTCAAAACTGAATACTTCTTGTTGCCCAAATAAAAATAAAAAAAAAATGCATGTCATATATAGGAAGTAATAGCACACTCAATTACGTGTTGACCTTGAAGGTTGTGTGCATGTCATAAGGATTGAATAATCAATTGTATGAAGTTATAAATTGAGTAATGAATTATGTGTGGCTCGCAGTGTATTATGTGATGGGAAAGTTAAAATATATAGATAAGAGATGCTAAATTAGACTTATAAAATTTCCAACTAATGTTGTGTATTATATACCATTGATTATATGCATTCATTGATGGAAGAACATTTACAGCCAAATGTAAAGGAGAACACTTCAAAGTAGGTAAGACTTTTAAGAATTTTGTACTCATTTTGCATCTTATGAAGTTAGATGGAACTATGATTGTAAAAATGATGAATATGATAATACGATTGAATGGTTCAACTTTAGATAGAAAAATGCAAGATTTATAAAAGATATTAATAACTTGTGAGAACTACTATTCCAAGATTTGTCATGTGTTTTATGCATTGAGTTTTTTTTCTTGTCTCATATTGTGATGTTTCAAATAAAAATGGTTAACTATCTTCACTATTAAGTAGGAAACTTTCTTTAGCATGAGTAAAAAACATAGTGGGATTACCCATATGGATATGTTGTGAACATAACAAACATGGTTGAATAAAAGAGAAATAATGGTATGGATAACTATAGAAAACCAATCTTGATTTTAAAAGTGATGCCAAAAACTAACTTAGCAAGATGGAAAGTGTGGTGAACCAAGTATTGTTGAGTTCTAAGAAGATAGAGTAATATATCTAAGCTATCGTTGCACATCGTCTAGTGATTTCTTGTACTTATGCAAAGTGTGTGGATATTTCCAAAATTAAGAAGCCAAGTGAATATTGTTTAAAGAAAGTATCTAGAATGCATTTAAGTGAATTGTTTTGTTCTATAATATGGTGAATTTTGTAAATTGTATTGTGTTGTGACTTGTGAAGTGGAAAACCAATAAATGTGGTGTGCCCCAAGTATGAGATATAGGATATCTAACTAGGGATAAGGGTAAGAGATGTCAAGTACGGTCCCTCATGTGTACCCTTTGTGATGAACCATTGTGTAAGTAAGTTAATTGTGAAATAATGTAAACATGATATGTGTAGATGTGTTCCTACTAAATAAAATGTGAAGTGATTATTTGTGTAAGTCTTGTTTGTATGTTAAATGTGTACCCCTAGCGTATGGCTCCCCTACGGGATTGAGATGCCTACTAGTGTAAATAGGGGTTGAGGGGCAAGAGAATCCTGAGTGGGAACCCATGGTTTTCCTTGGACGTGTTCCTAACCTACTCCCCCACATTGAGAACCACACTTGTTGGTTCATAGTGCAAACCCACTCCTTCATGTTTATAACCCATGGGTAAAGGATGAAATTACTTGGACCATATTGACTACATATTTTGGATAGTTCTGCAATGCAGGCCATTGATACTATGTGGAAGAGTCCACCATGATATTGTGCACTATCATATTTATGTGGTCAGGGACCACCAGTTATTGCATGCTATTATAATTATGCGGTTAGAGAGCCACCATTCCACTCCTCCCCTTAGGTGGCTTTATCAAAGTCACATGGTGCTCATAATGTGAAAGTTTAATTGTTGAGATATGAATTATTGGAAATTTCCTAATTGATGTTTTATTTAATTATATGCCAATAGTGTTGAATTTTACATTTTTTTTATTGGGACTATTTAGCCATTTGAAAGTTTTCATAGTCCATTGCCTCAAGGAATTATTTAATTTCTATTTTTGAATTAAGATTGGGATGTTGAAATGCAGCTGCAACTAATCTTTATTTAGTTTTTCTCTTGAAGTTATGCTTTTCTATTTATTGAAATGTTGGTTTATGATTTTATGTTTCTCAGTTTTGGGCTTCTTATTGTTTGCTAACTATTGGAAAGTGTGGTGTAATGTGACATTTGTAAAACCTGCCATATCCCGGAGGGGTTCCTTGGTAGGTCGTATAGGGGAGTAGATGCACTGGGGAATTATAAATTATTTGAAAGGGGTTGTGAATGGGACTAGTATGAGATAGTCATTAATCCATTCTTCCCCTAGTTCAATGACTATTACTTTTGTACCTTCCTCTTGGAGGTTAACCCCCTTACATAAACAAGAGAAGGTACCTAGGAGATGTATGGAAAGGTCCTTAGAGAAGGTCCTTGAGACCATCTTTCCTACTGGCTATGGTATTCAAGAAACCCCATCCTTACAAACCCCATTATGTGAGCCTTATGATGTGAATTATGTGTAAATTGTTGTAATGTATGTGTAAATTTGGAAATAAATGGCATGTGAAAATACATGTTTACTATGTGAGAAAAAAAGTGACTAAATTTGGGACTATCGCTCTTGAGACATGAATTATATGGGAATGAAAATATTTTCTAACATCATGAGTGATGTTTATGCTGTGAAAAGGAACCTTGAAGGGTGTCCAAGGATGTTAATGTGTTTGAATATATGTTGGTGTGATTTTTAATTCAAAATGTTAACTGCATGGATGACCACTAACATTTGTTATATTATGACTATATCAAAAAAAAATTCTTTGGCAAGAAATCTTATTCTAAGTGTTTAGATGCTTGATTCATGGAAGGAATACCTTTAATGTGTCTTTATGGTTACATGTTGGATTATCTCATCAAGAAAGTAAGGTAATTAGTATGTTTAATAGATTTACACACATTGTTGTATAAATATTTTGTCTTAGACCCTAAAGACTTCCAGGAGGAAGTCTAAGCTAAGGGGAGGGGGATGTAAGGCCCCACCATGCATGTGATTAGTAAAGTTGTAATCTATTTTATGTGTTCCTAAATATATGGTAAGATGTATTGTGGATGACAAATGGTGTGATTATTTGATAACATTCTTGTTTTCATTCTAACATTTTACTTATGCTACCACGAAGGAGTTAGGAATCGTAAATTGTGAATATGAGTTTAAATTGTAAATGAAATGGTTGCAAAATTAAACCTTATTCCAATTATCAGATTAATGTGATATACGATTGTTTCTTATGGTTTCATTGGTAATGTGCAGGAAAGGAAGAGTCGGTACAATAAGGGAAGACCATTGAGTAGATCAAAAGACATCTTCTTATGGTCATGAATTTGACCCCCTTTTAAGCCTTAGAAGGAAATAAAGTTAACAAGTTGATATAAAAGGGATGATTTATATTTTGGGTTGAGAGGGTATTTATTTGTGTGCCAAGTGAGTTGTAAGTTGGGGGATAAGGTTTAGAAACCATTATCCAAGTTGAAATTCGGATAGGTCCTTAAATGGGTCTTTAAAGAGGGTTGTTGGTTAATTTCCTTGGTTGAGATGCAAAAATAAACTCTCTAGGGTCTATACCATAGTGGTAGGGGTCAAGTAGGCATACAATACTTCCCCTAGGACATGATTTGACCCTTGAAAAGTCATCATTATGGAGAGTGACGAGTTTTGAAGAAAGGATGGGATGGAAGGATGGAGGGGTTGTCCAAGTGCATGTTTCTTCTTCAATAAGAAAAATACTCTCATTGATGGGGGTAGGTACACTTCACATCTCAACACCCAAAAAGTTGCAAGTGGAAACTCCTATATATTTTGGAGAGGAAGTATGAGTGGGGTGTTACCCACTTCTCCTTCTAGAGAACTCTAGTGAAGAGGGTAGAAGGGATGAGAAGAGGAGAGAAGTGATCCCTATTTGGAGATAATAATGAAGGTAGTTTGGGTTGGAGAGGAAAGGATGATGGAGTAATGAATCTCCCTCCACTAAGAAAAATAGATAAGTTCTTCCTATTTCCATTTACCCTATTTATTTGATGCAAGAAGGTGACATTATGTAGGGATTATGGTTGAAAATAGAATTAGAGATTCTAGATGCATGAAATTGGTGCTATGTTAGTTTTATCCTTTGTAAAAATGAGAAAAGACTCCATTTATCCTCATGGAGCTTGAAGAATTCCTTGCTCAGGGGTATGGCTAGAGTCCATGAGGCTCCATGACGCCATTATGGTAGGGTGGAGATCAAGCCTTATTCAATTGTATGCCATTCATTGTATTTCTTAAGTTGGTTGTAATATGGAAAGCTAGTGATTATTGTAACATGAAGAAAATGGAGAACAAGAAAGCCTCATTCATTTGTGTGGAATCATTGTATCCTTAAATATTGGGGTAATATTTAAAGTTAATATTTTATTTTAAAAGAAAAATATGGAAAAGAGAAATCCCTCATTTATTGGCGTGCAACTTAGTAGATGTAGTAGAAAAATATAAATCTATAGTTTTTATTGTTTCTACTTGTTGTGCATTTTTGCACACACGCCCCACTTGGAGTAGGGACCCTCTTTTTGGTGTCTTTGACCTTTGGTTCTATTGGATTTATCATCTTAGGGTCTTGACATGTTAGTCTTGCTGGCTTTGACCTTGTCTTGAGGTTTAAATTGATTGAAAATGAGTTTTTGGCTAAGTCCGGGTTTTCACCTAGATCCGGGATTTTCCATCTCTGGCGGATTTTCCCGGCCCTCGTTCCTTGTCCGTTTCTGGCAGGATTCTCCGATTTTGGGTTTTTGCCTTACTTCGGGATTTTTTGGTCCGTGCGGATTTTCCCGGATTCTGCCAAAATCCCGATCTTCCTGATTTCCCCAGTTTCTGCATTTCCGCGGAATCCGTGTTTCCGCGCATTCTGGGATTTTCCAAAATTCCACTTGGGGCTCGGGTTTCTGGATTTGTCAGAGATGTCATGTCGTGCATTAATGGTTGAGGTACCTTTACTCAGACGGGTATAAGGGCAGATTTAGGGCATTTTCAGTGTCATTCTGACTTCATTGCTGCCTTGTTGATTGCTCTGGCGATTGAGTTTTTTCTATTTGAAGCTTTGAGAATTGATCCTGGTTTGTTTGCGCGAGGATTGCTTGAGTGTTGGTGCTAGTATTTCTATTGCTTAGACGTGTTCGCCACGTGGTCGATTTTCTGAGCTCGAATTCCGTTCGCTTTGATCCATGGTATGTATTCATTGCCCTTCTGTTTGCTTATGAGGTAATTAGGGGTTTTTCGCACTGGGTATTGTTAGGTTTGGGTCGGCCCTTGATTTGATTTTGATTTCGCATTTATAGAGTCGGGGTCTGATTTGTTTTATTATGGAACCCTATTTTTTGTGCCTTGTGAACTCCATTTGTCTGTGAGATGGCATATTCATCCTTTAGACGGGATTCTGGGTTGGGTTGATTGCTTGTTTTGGGCACAAAATGTGTTATTGTGCGAAATTAGGGTTTCCTTTGGTGTTCGGCCCAGAACGAAGGTTTTATTGTGCTTGAGCGGCTTTGCCCCGTATCATGTTGGCTTCCCCCGTCTTATTCAGATTAGAGGGCTTTAGGTAAATCCCTAACCGATATTTTAAAACCTTAAAGCTTGTTCTGGTTTTAATGGCGGGTGGTTTGGTCATTCAGATTAGGGCATCTTTATTTTGATGTGGAGATTCATCCTTTGCGTGCTTTCGAGGGGTCTAAATCCTTTGCGCCCTGAGTCTTGTTGCTTATCGTCGGTTTTGAGATCATTCGAGCTCAGGAGGAGTAGATCCCGTGGTCGTTTGAGTTCTGGTTCGCATCTTATCGTTTTTCGGGTTTTCGAGGTCGTCGCGGAATTTCCTTGCTCCCGAATTTTCCCAGTTTTGGTTTATTCCGCGGGTTGGGGTTATTTCTGGGGCATTTTGAGCTGTCCGCGAAAATCCGTTCCATCCAGATTTTTTTGGATTTCCTGTCTGGTTGTGTTCTTTGTGATATTTTGATGATAGGATTGGTGGAACGATTGTCTAATGATTATTTCTTGTTGCTAATGAGTGAATTTAACGATTATCCTTTGATTTTCCATCTACACTAATGATCTATATGATTAATGATGCTTTGGCAGCAGGAATCCGTTTGGGTCGGATTTCTCCGAAATTCCACCCCGACGGTATTTTCCCGGATTGCGTGATTTTCCCGGACTATCTGATTTCTCCGGATCTCGATGGATTAGTAGTTAGCAATGGATTTTGATGGATTTACATGATTTGTGCTAACCCTTTGAACTGGAATATGAATAATAATTGGATTCTAATGACGATTTTTGGATGTGTAGGCCGAACCAAGCAAAGCTGTTGCCAGGAAGTCCAAAGGTGGTGCAGGGGCATCTTCTATTTCTGAGACAGAGCGGTTGAGACTAGACATGAAGAATCAGCTCCCGGAAAGCAGGGTGTCCTCCGTGTGGGCCGAGGTATCTAACACGAATGTTGGTGCCTGGCGCTATGAGGAGTTCAAGCAGAGAGCGGCTGAGAAGGACCAGTCAGCTTTGAGACAAGGAATGATGAACTCTGGATTAGTGCATGTGGCAGGGTTCCCTCCGGCGGTTCAGTGCTATGAGTTGATTTTGGAATGTGCAAGACAGTATGCGTTTGATACCCAGATGGTGGTCAGCACTGAGGGACGAGTCTTGGCAAACTTCAGTCCGGCTTCCATTGCACGAACCTTCAGCATGCCTGATCTTCCTTCGGTCTGTGCTTTGAACATTGACACTGCCAGGACCTATTACAAGAATGAGCCAGTCAAAGCTCAGCAGATCATCAATTCATGGCTGGAGAAGCCAAAATCTCACCACTCCAAGTTGCCCAAACAGCTGCACAGGGTGAAATTCAGGTCGGATGTGTATGATGCCATCACACTGTTGAGCAGGGTGGCTGGACTGAGAACTACAGGGGTATTGGAGAATTGGATGGTCCATGTGATCACCAAGATGAGCCAGGGGACAAACTATCACTGGGCAGGACTCATTAGTGCAGAGATTGACAAACAACTGAGAAATGTCCTGGAAGCAAAGAAGTTCAATATGTCTTCTTACATTATGTATGTGCTGGCCATTTCCTATCCCTACAAAGTTTGACTCCGAGTGGAACCATTGGGCAGAACATAATCTATGAGGTTTATCCGGAGCTGCATTTGGGACATAAGGATTACAGGAGGACAAATGATGCATTCACAATGCACATTACCCGGACACTTCAAAATGCAGAACATATCAGATTATCCGATGGAGCTAGGGGACTAATCAAGAACTACGGAGCATGGTTTATCCAGTTCCCTACATTCACCTACCTCCGGATTGATGGATGTCCAGTTGCCCCTTATAGGTTGCCTCGGTATCCCACTGACCACATCGTGCTACTGGAGGTTGTAAGGCAGATTTGTGAGTTTGATGTAGTTGTGAAGAGAGAAAAGCATAAGATAGGATTCGGAGGAGACTTCCCTCTTGGGATTGGTGTGGGAGAAGTGTGCCCATCTATTCAATCAGCTCACACTGCAGGTGAGGAGTTGGCGGCTTATGGATTCTCTTTCCATTCGAAGAGAATGAACTTTGACATAACAGGAGAGGCCCAAAAGAAGGCTACCCGGGAGTACAGGCATAAAGAGGACTTAGAAGACTACTGGGTCAATATCAAGGATGACCTCGATGCAAGGAAGAAAAGGTATTCCAGGCTGCCTGTGGAGGCCATTAGACAATACAATGTTAAGCTGATTCCGGATCAGCTTGATGATGATGGAAAATTGGTTCAGGACCATGTTTACGAGCCCATAAAGGACAGGTCAGTTGCGGACATTGATTGGAGTGAACCCGAAGTGACAGAGTTGGAGGACCTGATGGCTCCTGTGTTGAGGTTTACCCTTTCTTGGGTGAAGCACAAAGTCTGGGAGTTAGAGAATGCCAATGTGCCCTGCACCTTTGAACTGATGGGGAATCTTAACCCCATGTCAACTTCTGAAGAATCCGGGGAGGAGGACCCCAAAGGGAAATCAGCTAAAACCTCACCCTTTAAGATTAAAGTCAGAGGTCCTAAGGGGGCTGAGCCTGCAATGAAGAGGAAACCAATTGGCAAGCGTAGGTGGAAGACCCTGACAATTAGCAAGTCCTCAGATGAGGAAGAAACAGAGAAGGCTGAAGAGGAGGATGCTCCTCCACCGCCCAAGAAGACAAGAACTACAAGGACAGCCAAGAAGAAGGACCAGACCGCTTCGGAGGATGAACCTCCAATTGTAGATGTAGAGAGCTCCGGAGGGGAGAAAACCAAAGTATATACCAGAAAATCAAGAACTCCTTCTCCCAAGGATGCTGCACAGCCGAGGGACTCTCCTCCAACACAACCAGTTGGGGAGCAGGATAAACCTGTTTCTCCTCCGGCAAGTGCACCAGAACCGGAGAATCTGGATGAGCAGGGAATTAGCAGGGAGGCCGAGTAGTTCAAGGAGGGGACACTGTACAGTGAAGCGGCTGAGCTTGAGGTAGAAACTGAGGAAAGACACACTTCTCCGCTGGTACAATACAAGGATTCTCCAGAGAGTGATAAAGGCCACGGATCACCTGAGCCAGAGGAAAGCATCCCCACTAGGACTCCATCGCCGGTGCTTCCAGAATTAGGACTTGAGGGGGTCGACCAGGCCAAGCAGAGTCCGGAGAAAGAAGATGACAAAGTAACAACTGAGGAGGAGGTTGAGGTAATAGCTGCAGAAGAGGAAAAAGTGACAGAAGGACCGGAAGAAACCAGGACAGAGGAAATCTGGACTACCCCTGTAGCCCCGGACTGGTTGGAAAAGGAGCTGGCCAGGAAGAAACAGGTGATTATTGAGGACACTCCGTTAGATTGGGATGAAATGCTGTCCCAGATCGGTAAAGGAAGGAAGAAGAGGGTCGCCAAGGTGATTTCCCAGGTGGAAAGAGATGAAGCTCACAACAGGGTAGTTCACGTCACCACCCCTGCAGCGGATAAGACAAGAGATGATGTTACGGGCTAGGACTACAATGTTCAAACTATTAATCTCGGCCCGGCCTCCCTAGAGCAAGACATTGAGGAGTTTGAAGGGTCGAGTGCCATAATTGTTGACAGGCTGAAGAAGGAGACCCAATCCAAATGAGAGTTGAAGAAAGAAAATGAGAGATTGAGGAAATGTTTAGAAGAGGTAATGAGGCCTCTACAGTCTCTCCATCCATCCTCTTCTACTACTCCGGGTTTTCTGCCTAAGGAGATAATCTCCGAAATTGAAAAGATGAAGGCCTCCGCCCAAGCTGCCACCAACTGGTTGATGGATGTCCAGATGAAAGGAGATGAGGCTATTAAGGCGATCTTGTCTGTGGGCAAGGATGCAGTCCGGGAAAAAGAACTGTTGGAGTACATCTTATCTCAGGATAAGGATGACATAGATCTCCTGTTGCAGAAGTCGAGGATTATCCTGGGGCATGGAAGGGAGCGGTTAGTTAAGGATGGGATCCTTCCTTCCTCTAGGTTGGATGAACCCTGGGAGTGGTTCGAGGCATTGCAGATCAGACAGAGGACATTAAAGAAGATACAAAAGCGAAGGAAGTCAGTTGATGGCGACCTTACAGCAATTTATGACGGATGCATTGCCTTCTTTGAGGTGATGACAGGGAGGAAGAAGATAGCTCCCAAATATTTAAGCTTATATCAACTGAAGGAGTGGTGGCATGAAATTTATGCCCCAGATTCTGATGGAGCTGTCACCGGCCACTTACTTGATGATGCAGCTACATACTTGGCGGTGATAGACAGGTACATGGCCAATAGGGGAGACTGGAATAAAATTGTCGAACGGTCCAAGGAAGAGATAGATTCAATTAAATGCCGACTCAGGGTCTTACCATCGCCACCTATTGCTGAGTTGGATAGAATATTCTCGAGTGTCCAAGGGACGTCAGTGCAGGAGAAGGGCAAAGGGAGTGGCAGTTAATGCTCATTTTGAGATTTGTGCTTCCCTATTATCATAGGGCATGCATTGGACCGGACTTCCTTGGGGATTGTGTCAGAGCCGACTTGGATGATGGCATTAAATGTGTGCCTTAGTTCGTTTCCTTGGCCGATCTGTTTTGGCGGTTTTTATTATTTTGTAAAAATGTTTGGCTGGGCCGACATGTTTTGGGGGGAATTTGCTATAAATTGGCATTCTTGCCTTATTGTAAGGGTTAGACATTGATTATAGACATAGCAAGACAGTAATAGAGATTAGAAAGAGCTATAGTTAGAGTATTTGAAGTTCCTTGAAGCAAACATTATATCAGAACGGTTGAATTGTTGCAGCATTTGGTGATTAATACAATTGAAGACATTGTGGTTTTCCTGGTGGAATCATTTGTGTTATTTCATCTTGCATGGTTCTTGTTGTTCCATCTTTTAAATTGCTTGAAGATTTAGGGTTTAATATTCAAAAATAGATTAGTTTCAGTTGGATAAGTGATGTTTATGATTTCATATTTGGAATGTTTGTAGCTATCTCTGGTCTATACTCCCAGTAACTATCTGATTGTAGTAGGCTGGTGAAGTCAACTTGGACCATATATATTTGATGTGCTTAAGTTCGATTGTAGATGCAAGTCTATAATTTGAAAATTTAAATACCTCAGAAGATTGCACCGTTCTTGTAATATTGCATTGTGAGTCGATCAGGGACTGGTTATTTGAGATAGGTCCATTCCAAATATCTATTGTTTACATTATTCATTCTAGGAGTAGTTTAGATCTTATCACCTCTTTGCATCCCTATCTTTTTCTATTTCTTTATTATTCGGTTAGATTTAGGATTTAAGATCATCATATTGTCAAATCTGATAAATTGAAAGGATACAGTTTGCTTGTAGTAAGGTCTGATTGTGATTACCAGCATTTCACATTTTATCTAAGTTGTTTTATGCATTGTTATGACCTAACACCCGAGAGACCTTGGGGTGATTTTCAGTAATTTATTGTTGAAGATTACCTTTCAAGAGAGATAGGATATTGTATTATGTCTGAGTTGTTGTTGTGCAGAAAACACCATCAACAAGTTGTACCTCACAAAAATTTAGAGAGTGATTGTTTCACATAGGAATAATCAACTCAACTATTTATAATTGGTTGCATCTCATCTGGGAAAAAGATTCAAATTTATATCATAAACTTATAGGTGTAAATTCATTATCCAACCATTTTTGGCGACTCCAGAGTTGGGGAAGAACTAAGATATTTATAAATCTGTCTTATTTATATATTCTCATTTGGTCCTTTCATGAATAATCATGGTTTTTCCTCACAATGGTTTCTTTCTCTAACTGAATCTGAATTGGATACAGATCAAGTAGGAAGATGTTCTATCACAGTTAAATACTTTAGCCTAGAGACTGAGGAGTGTGAAGATGAATAATATCATAGAGTTAACCAAGTCTTGAAAGAAGAGGAAGAACTTGGTGACGAAATCAAAAGACAAGGTCTTGGAAAAGTAGAGATTTTAGAAATATTAATTATTCTCCCTAGAGCTACTATTAAATAAATTGAGTTTGTATAATTCTACCCTATATATCATTTTACAACCACACTAGATTCCAGAAGGTATACTAGAGGAGAAAGAAGGAGAGATATTATTGACCCAGTCTTTGAAGTTTTGCAAGAATGTAATTTCTCTATTTTTGCATGTCCAAATAGAAGGGTTATATCTAGGAGTAGGCTTTCTTCACTGACAAGACAAGATCACTATTCTCCCACTTTTCAAGCTCGTATCCTACATGGTATTTTAGTCCTTTTAGTTGTTAACTTTACTTGAAATATGGCTCAGCAATTACCAGTTCCATGGGGGGCAGCCATAGGACCTTTAGCCCTTGGTATTCAGTTGCATTAGTTGCCCAAGGGTTCCTAGAAAAATATTCAAAATTTAAAGGGGATAGTAAAGTTTCAACTAGTGAACACATCAATACCTTCTTTTCACATGAGGGGTGCTTAGGGTACAACATGAAGACGTAGTAGTTAGGTTATTTATAGAGTCACTTAGTTATGTTGTTGGAGTGTGGTTTTATCACCTTCCTAATGCTTCTATTAATTCATGGGCACCATGAGAACTTGGTTTGAAATATATTTAAAATTTTAGAAGATAAACACATGTTGCTTGTACAATTAACTCAACTCAAGAAAGAAGTCCATGAACCTATGAGGGAGTTTGTTGCTAATTTTATTAAACTAGTGAATAAAATTTAAAATGTAAAAAAGACTCACACCAAAGAATGAGAAATTATTTTTTATTAATGCACAACTACTAGGCATCATTTTTCACCTAAGAAGATCATGCGTAACTAATTTGGATGCAGCAAAAGCTTTAACAATCGAATTAGAAGATGATTTGATTACATCAGGGAAATGGAAAAGGGAGTTGTATTAAAGTAAATCTCAAGCTTCAACTTCATCAAATCCTATGATTGAAAGATTAGATAATGATATAATTTCCTTGAAAGACAAATTCCTAAAGGTACCCAACCATATAAGGACATACTAAGAAAAGGGAACTCACATCCAAATAACAAAACTTTATCTTTTCCTGCCACTCAACAAAGGTTAGCAATAGAAGCACCTTCAGGTGGGGGAAAGAAAAATATGTGTACTTTTCATTTGACTACTAATCATGGTAGAGCATATTTCGTAGAGATGAATAGATTTATGTAGATGGCAACAATGAAGGAAGTTATTGATGAAATAATTGATGAAGAGGATGTTTCAATTAAATGTAGTGACTCTACTATTGGGTTTCTTGAATATGAATCTAATTTTGAGAGAGGTGGTGATATTTATACTACTCTAGATGATTCCTCATGTGCAACATTAACTAGAAGTCAACAAAATACGAACCATAAAGGTACACAAAATACTCCTAAGTTTTTGTTATCCAAATATTATGCTTCATCTAAAAATGGTAACTCTTCTCAAGGAAATCAATGTTCTTGATTCCTCATCAGTTGAAAATTCTACTAATGTATTTGATATAGTATATTTTTGTAAGAATTCAAAAATACAAATTTCACAAGAAAGGTATTTAAAAATGAGCCCAAAGAGTTGGATAGGTTAGTAAAGTATGTGAATTCTAGGAGTTTTGAAAATCATTTGTCTTAGAAAAATGCAAATTATTAGAAAGTATTCACAAAGTTCTTGATTCCTCGTAAGTTGAAAATTCTACTAATGCTTTTGATATCGTAGATTTTTCTAAGAATTCAAAAATACAAATTTCATAGGAAAAGTATTTAAAAATGAACCCAAAGAGTTAGATAGGTTAGTAAAGTATGTGAATTATAGGAGTTTTGAAAATCATTTGTCTTTAGATGATTAGATGACTAATGTTGAAGATCCTTCATCTATCTTATCATCAGGCGAAAAAGATTTCACATCTAATAATCTTGGAGAAAAACATACACCTTTCTATGTGTCTTCAAGTTCATCAATGGATATATGTTAAGCAATTGCATTGATGACTCGGGTGCTTCTAATAATGTTATGCCTATGAAAGTGGCTCAGGTCTTGGGATTATCCTTAACAAAAACTTTTGGGAATTGTTATTCCATGGAATCCAAACAAGTTCCTCTGGTGGGAAAAATAAAGGATTCCCAAGTTTCTCTTGCAACCCATCTTGGTAAAAGACTTAAGTTAACAATCCTAGTAGCTAATATCGTTGATAGTTATGGAATGCTTTTGAGAAAGAAAAAAATTCAAATACTTAGGAGGTGAAATTCAAATGGACTAGTCTCATGCCTTGATCCCCATAGGAAGTAAGAAGGTTCATTCGAACCCAAAGCCAAAATTCAAATTTACAGTTTTAAATTTAAAGGATCTAGGTCACAAATCTTGTTTGAAGAATCAAAATTTGAGAACTATATGCTCTTTTTAGAACTAGACAAAGATACTAAAATTATTAGAGCAGATATAGCTTTTGAACTTTGGACATTAGAATTTGACGGAAGTTGTTCTAAATCAAGATTAGGTGCAAGTGTAGTCCTAATTTCCCCTGCTAGTGAGAATTTTCCAAGGCCTCATACAAATTGAAATTTGGTAATACTAATAACATTGTTGCTTTGGCTATGACAAGTGGAGTTTCGGTCCCTTTCCTTTACCTTCCCTTCTTTGTTCGTTGTGGGAACACCACTTTATTGATAGGCTTTTTCTTTGATCTCATTATTTGGTTGCTTCTCCTCTCTGTTGAGGTTGTCGGTTCCTATGGGGTGTTAAGGAAAGTTCCTGTCCTGTCGGCTTCATTGTGGCTATTTTCTTCGGTGTGCTTGGGGGGTGTTTTCGCCTAGTCCTTTATTTCCTTTGTCTATTTTGTGGTTGGTCTTAGGCCTTTGTATCTGTGGTTTCTCCCCTATCTGGGCTTGTTTTATGCCTTTGCCTTCATCCCTCTGGTGTTGTCACTTGGAAGTTGGTTCTCTCTATCTAGTTCTCTTTCTGGTTGGTCCTCTTTCTTTTTTGGTTTGAGGATTTTTGGTTTTTCTTGTGTTTTCCTTGGGTGTTTGGGGAATCCCTGTTCTTCATTATGGCTTGGCTTGCACCTTGGGATGAATCCCTTGATCGTGGGTGTTGTTGTTAGCTTAGTTTTAGGGGTTGGATGGTGGTGGGGTCTCTACCCTAGTTTTGTTGCTTTGCAATTGGTCCTCAAGGATGTTGTGGACTCCCCTATTTCTGGGTTCCACATTTTTGTGTTGGGAATGAGCTCTATCTTGGTTAATGTTTATGTTGTTTTGAAGGTTGTTTGTGAAAATATTAATATGGTGTATGAGGAAGTATTATTTATCCTCTTTGCTAAAAGGGTGCCCCCCTTTGTTGGGTTGTTGATGAGTATTGAAGGTGCTATGTACACTCTAGTTTTGAAGCTTTCCTTGGTAATGATGATCTTCAAAGGTGCTGGAAATACCCAGTTGGTTTTGGTTAATGTTTCAGCTATCTCTCAAGCTAATAGTGAAAAGATGAACATGATGTATGAGGAAGTCTTCACTTTCCTCCTCACTGGAAGGGTGCCCGCCTTTGATGTTTTACAGTTGTGTTTCAATGGTCCTGAGTACACTATAGTTTCGCAGATCTCATGGTTAATTCTGATGATGTTATTCAAAGATCTTTTGGGGAAGTTGTTCATGATGTGGGAGGATTCCTTTGAGGGTTTCATTCTTGGAATGCTCTAAAGGTTCTTGTTGAAGGCCCAGATGATCTTGTTTCTCATGGTTACTATGTGTATTCTCTTTACTGGGGTGTGTGCTACCTTCCTGGATCTGCAGATGGTGTCTCCTATTGAGGTGGAGTCCTCTCCTTTAGAGGTGGAGACATCTCCTATGGAGGTGGAGATGGGTTCTAAGAGAGGGGTGGGTTGCTTATGCTTCTTCAGCAAGGATTCTCCCTTGTAGCTCTATTTGAGGCAAAGACCACTCCTATTGAGGTGGAGTTCAGGTATGTTGGAGACTCTTTGTTGTAGTGGATAGGGTTCCCATAGTAACTTCTCCTATAGAGGCAGAGAGGTAAGTTGGTCAATGGAGTTTATCTGCTTCTTCAACTTTTTTGTCGTGTTCAATTTTGATTTGGGTTCTCTAAAAGTTAAGAGTGTTGTGAGATGGTTGGCTCATGTTCTGTTGGTTTCAAATTGTTTTGGAATCTACAATAATTGGTTGGTTTTTCAAGTTGTTTTTTCCACCCTTGGGGAGGTTATGGTGTTTTGGTGTTGTGTTACTGCATTGTGGATGGTTTTTTGTCCTATATCGTGGGTTGTTTTGAAGAGTGTGCATAGTCTCAAACTTTCAAAGAAAGATTATATTCTGGCAGATGGGAGTGGGGTGTTCTTGCCCACTCTTGGAATGACTATTGTTACAATTGAAGCTGGCCTAGATTGGAGGAAGTTGGTCTCTCAATTTGATGATCAAGGGGATTTTGTAGCTAATGCCAATGATTGGTGTTGTTCCTGTGTTGTTTCCTGATATGGTTGCTCTGCTCTTTTGACCGGTTGGTTTTATTATTCCGAAATGCTATTTCCAAATAGCTCTGCTATGGTTTCAAACTTTTTGGTATATGGTGGACTTGATAAATGGTCTTCATGATTTAAAGAACCATTGTAGTAATCTCTTTTTTTATTAGGTTCAGTGGTTCCTTGGTTACAGTTCTATTGTTTGTCCTATGTGCCTCCTTGGATATGTTGTTTTTTGTTGTTGGTTGGTGGTGTTGTTTTACCCACATTTTTTTCCTTTAAGTTCTGGTTGTACCATAGGATCAGATCCCTTCCCCTGCTTATATAATCAAAAACATTGCAGAGTATGAAGCTATGTTGTTAGGATTATCAATAGAAAAAGAAAAAGGGATCAAAATGCTATCGGTGTTGGTTGATAGTGAATTAATATTCAAGAAGGTGCATAAGAATTTTATAGTCAAGAATGAAATGATAAATCATTATTGGAATAAAGTGTGGGATTGTATTGAGCACTTGTACACATTCTCCATTGAGGCAATACCTAGGGAAATGAACTCCAAAGCTGATTTATTAGTTGTATCTGCTTCTTTATTATTACCTCATCCATATTTCAAGATAGAATCCTATAGGATTGAGATGGTGTATAGACCCAATGTACTAGACAATTGCAATCATTGATAGGTGTTTGAAAATGATAAACAGATACAAGCTTTCCTAGAAAGTGCAAAAATGCTCACTCATTCCTTCTTCCAAGGTAGTACTGATGAATGTAAAGATTTTTGTCTAGATGATGTACAAGATGTGGAAGAAGGGATTATCTAGTTGAAGGGAAGCAAAATTCCCAAAGGTCTGGTGTCTTTAGAGGACTTTTTTGATCTCCATGACAGGGAAATAAAAAGAAGAATCAATGAATTTGTCAATAGCTCAGGATAATATGAAGCTATTAATATTAGAAGTATTGATTCCCTAAAAATGGTTTATATTGGAAAATATTGCACACCTAAAGAAAAATGGAAACTAATTGCATTGTTGTTCAAATACAAGGAAGTTTTTACATGGTGTTACAATGACTTCAAGAATTTCATGGATGGAAAACTCCAACACCATATACCCCTTTAAGAATGTATGGCTCCCTTTAGATAGAAAAAAGGATATATAATCCCAAAGTAGTTGATGTAATATTTAGATAAGTAAATAAAATGTTGAAATCTAGAATAATATATCATATTCATCAGTCAACATGGATTGCTAACATAGTTTTAGAATCTGTGTTGATTTCAAGAATTTTAATCAGGCATCTTTAAAAGATAAGTATCCACTACCTATGATGGATCATGTTTTTTAGATAGTAGAAGGATCTAAAATGATATCAATGCTTGATGGTTTCTTAAGATACAACCTGATCTTTGTTGCAAAGGAGGATCAGCATAAAATCACTTTCACCACCCCATGGTGAACCCTTTCTTGCAACCGTATGCCTTTCATTTTGATTAATGTCAATACTACTTTCCAAAGAGATATTGATATTTATTTTGGTGATCTCATAAATAAGATCATTGTTATTTAGCTGGATGATTTAACTGTGTTTTCTAAGAAAAGGGATAATCACTTTAGAGACTTGGAAAAGCTTTTGCAGAGATGCAATGAGCATGGTATTTCCTTGAAATGGAAAAAAGTCAGTGTTTGGTGTTACTGAAGGAAAATTTCTACGGCATATTGTGTCAAATGAATGTATTAGGATTGATCCTAAAAGGATTAAATCTATTCTAAAATTGAGTTTTCCTTCTAACAAAATAGCTCGGCTAAATCTTTCTTTGGGTAGGTCAACTTTTTAAGAAAATTTGTACCATATTTTTCTGAAATTACAAAACAAATAGTAGATATGATGAAAGAGAAGCAAGGTTTTAGACGGAATGAATTTGGGAAGTAGGCTTTCAAAGAAATTAAGGAGGCCATTTCCCAAGCATTGGTTTTGGTATATCTATATTTTAATAAATATTTTACCATTTATTGCTATGTGTCTGAACATACAATGTTAGCTATTCTCTTGCAAACCAATGACCAAGGTATTTAAGTGCCCATTTATTTTAGGAGTGTCCCTCTTAAGAAAAAAATTGAATTATTCTTAGATTTAGAAACATGCCTTCGTCATGGTAAAGGAGGTTAAATAGTTTCAATTTTATATACTGCACTCTCATTCGGTGGTTTATGTACCTAACCCTTCAGTTAAAGTGTGCTTACTCAAAAAGATATTGGATGTAATAAGAGGAGGGTGATGGATATGTTGGAGTACAGTTAACACTGAGAGGGGGGGTGAATCAATTTTAACAAACAAATTAACTCTTTTTATTTCTTTTAATAATTTTCAGATCATGAATGAACTTATGCAGTAAAAAACAAATGAATAGATAATGAACATACACATATAAGAGATTGACACAAAGATTGTCTTTGAGAAAATAAAAGTTTCCACCTATCAAAGATTTCCTCACAATGATTCCAAAACCTTATTTGAAGATGCAATATGTTGCCTTATGAAAAATACAATGTGCCTTTTGAACAAACTTTGGATATAGAACTTATCACTGCACCTGACCAATGTTATCATGAAGCCTTAAAAAACATGTCAGGATATAAATATGCAGATGGACTTTATAATCTCAAATTGAAAATTGATCATATGCCAAGCTAATAATAACCAAACTGTGAAATATATCAATCACTAAAATTTTGGAAAAAAATGCCAAATGCAAGTGATGATACCATGATAGACTAGAATAGATATATAAACCCATGCAAGAAGAACTGAACTAAAAGATCACCATGTGCACAACCTGATACCTCAAATTTTGTGTTATGACATTAATGCCAAATAATACTAAGGGACAACAAACTCCCCCTTTGGCATTGATGTCAAACAAAAAATTTAATCAATAATATCATATCTACAATATACCTTTTTTGAACATGATAACTACATGAAGTACATATCCATCTTGTCACATATCAAGGAAACCATCAGATACTACTGAAAAATTGCATAAACAGAGCATATCACGGATCAAAAACACATATCACTACCATAACATAATCTCTAAACACTGCAAACTAAACCTCCAAATTCTCCCCCTTTTGACACAATGCCAAAGACAGAGAAACTGAACCAAACATGAAGTGTGCTCATAATGCCAAATAAATACTGAGGGAGAAAAAATATATGCATGAATTGTTCCCCCTATCTGAATGCACAAGGGAAACAACCGAAATCACTATTAGATTCCTTAATCATTGTACACATGTACTTATTGTTACTACCCAATGAAATGTTAGACCAACAGACACACTAATGTAATCAATATACCTGCATCATATAAATACTACACTGACAAGATATCCCCTGTATCACAGATGTCATCACCTGTACTCACATGTACCAAGTAAGAGCAAAACAAGAATATCACTGATTCAAGTGTATTGTACAAAGAGAAAGTATGAATACCAATATACAAGAACCAAGTATCCATCACTATAAGAACTGTCACATTCAAAAGTAGCACCGTCAGTTTGGTACAAGTAAAACCAAAAGATCATTGAGAAACCCTGTCATCCATACACCTTTTTCACTATGATCACAACAAAATTTTCAATACTGACTTCATATAATTCTTTACATTACTATTGCTACCAAACTCCTGTGACTATAACTCACTACTCATGCCATCGCTATTTATCATTTTCAAAGCATATTGTCATTGTCTTAACTGCTAGAGAAGAGGAAAAATAGTAACATTTGTAACATAGAACCAAGAAATAAATATCACTGTAAGCTATGTCTAGCACTCACATAATCCAAGAAGCTCTGATCTAGAAAATAAAAAGACACCCAAAAACTTCTTCCAAGAAAACTATCAAGAAATGCCTACATTATCCTGATAAGATATCATCATGCAAAGTGTTGTATGCATGTTTCACTTACTTTACTTAGGTAACACTGGTAATGCTTGAAACATTTGATGGCATGACATATGTGCCTGACACAAACCTAACAAGTCTGGTCATATAAGTTTTTCTACTAATCATTGGCATCCTTTCAAGAATGTCATTAAAATTTCATGTTGCAAGAGAAAAAATAGACAACTCTCAACTCTGCATCATGATTATTTACTTCATATCAAAGCATGACAGAACCTTGTAAACATTTTCTCCTTCAATGTCACTTGAACACTTACATCATATTAAAGAACATTCCTCGATAAGAACATTTGATCAAGTTCACTAGAGACACCACCAAAACATGCAAAACCTTGAAGCCAACATAAAATACCTTGAAAGATACATGAACATATTGAAGCAATTATGAAATACCACAGAACCAATCATATTCAGTCAGCTTTGATAACTATGTATCAACAAATTTAACTATGAATGAGCACAAAATCAATAAAGCATTTCTTGATCTTCTCTAGGGGCTGAAGAGTAAAACACTAACCTACTCCCCCTTACCTCAAGTTACCTTTTATGCACCTTGAAATGATCCTTGTGCAATATGCACATCATTAGGGCTTTCTTCCTTTTTCTCATACCTTCTTCTCCAGACTTGAATAGGTTTCTTCTTTTTCTTGTTTGACATATTTTCCTTCTTAATGTGATTAGGTGGTTTCAAAGTTCTACAATAATGTGTTGTATGTCCAATATTATGGCATCTATAGCATATAACCTTATAACTAACTAGAGGAAAAAAATCAAATTCTCTTGGCAACCAAAAATAACTTCTTTGATCATATCTTTCATGCATCCAACAATTTCTTTCTATGTGACCAGCTTGGTTACACTTGTAACATACCACATTGTAACTCATATTTTTCATACTATAAGGACTATTATTCTTATGCCATTCAAAATCATTTCTACCATAAGTTCTACAATCTCTTGCTCTATGACCATATTTATGACACGAATAACAATAACCATGAAATTGAGAGTAATTGTACCTCATTGAATGATTTTGTCTGATAGGTGGAGGCTGTGAGATTTTATTTGTTCTTCTTCCAACATCAACATTTCTCTCTTCTTATTTCTTATTGACATCACTTTTTGAAGCTACAGCAATATAGCTTAAGTCTATTTTCTTCCTTGGAGTATTTCTAACCTTAAAACTTTGTCCTTTCTCATTTGCAGATGCAAAAACTATTTTAGGTTTTGACTCTTTTCCACTTGAAGAGGTTTGTCTTATTTCATATCCTAGACCAGTAGGATCACTGGAATGTTTTCGCTTACATAACATATCATCCAGTGCATTAATACTTTTCTCAAACTTCTTATACTTTTCTAACTGAATCTTATGATCTTCACGATCTTTCTTTAAATCAACAACCTCTCCTTCAAGCTTATGGCACTCAGTATCTTTGGCATCCAAATTAGATTTTGTAACTTCCACTATCCTCTTGGTCTCCTCAATCTTTGTTTTCAGATTTAAGATTATGTTATGTGAATCATTAGAACAAATTAACAAAGAATTCTTTTCTACACTCTTTTTCAAAGAATCAATTTCATCCTCAAACTCTACACATTTCTTCTTTAGCTTTCAACTTGAATCCTTTTTCTTCTTCAATTATTTTTCTTTCTTCCATTTGAACCTTGAGTTTCTTGTTTTCTCTTTCAAGTTTTCTAATCATGTCTAGAGCAGAGACAAGCTCTCCTTCAAAATCAACTACTCTTCAGAGTTACTATCACACACTTCTATATCTGATTCATTCATATTCACCATGAATTCATCAACATTTATATTAGACACCTTGTCTTCTACAAAATTGTTCTTATTAACATTTAAAGAATCAATTAACAAGAACTTTTCTTGAGACAAGGCTTCTTTGGACATGAAAAGAGTTGTTTGATTATCTTTTTACTTAACACTAGTGTTTTTCTTTTCAACTCTGTTTCTTTTGCACTTAGCCATGACAAGTACTCCATGACCAGGAATCCCCTAAGATGTTAAGACTTAACTTACAAGGGTTTGGCTCTGATAACATTTTTTGGAGTACAGTTAACACTGAGAGGGGGGGTGAATTAGTGTTAACAAACAAATTAACTCTTTTTATTTCTTTTAATAATTTTCAGATCATGAATGAACTTATGCAGTAAAAAAAAATGAGCAGATAATTAGCATACACATATAAGAGATTGACACAAATATTGTCTTTGAGAAAACACAATTTTCCACCTATCAAATATTTCCTCACAATGATTCCAAACCTTATTTGAAGATGCAATATGTTGCCTTATGAAAAATACAATGTTCATTGTGAACAAACTTTGGATATAGAACTTATCACTACACCTAACCAATGTTATCATGAAGCCTAAAAAAATATGTTAGGATATAGATATGCAGATGGAATTTATAATCTCAAACTGAAAACTAATCATATGCCAAGTTGATAATAACCAAACTGTGAAATATATCAATCACTAAAATTTTGGAAAAAAATGCCAAATGCAAGTGATGATACTAGGATAGACCATAATAGATATATAAACCCATGCAAGAAGAACTGAATTAAAAGATCACCATGTGCACAACCTAATACCTCAACTTTGGTTTTATGACATTAATGCCAAATAATACTGAAGGACAACAAGATAGCCAAAGTGAAATGGTATTAGTTGGATATCAAACCCACTAAATTAGTCAAGGGGAAAGTTTTGTGCAAATTGATAGCAGAGAATCAACTAGAAGAAGAGAAGGACCTCCCTATGGTACTATTCATTGGTCTCCAAGATGAATGGTTATCCTTATTACCTCACATATGGAGATTGTCCAAGTCATTTATCCTCAAAGAAAAAGAAAAATTTCAAACTAAAAGTAGCTGAGTATGTGATATGGGAAGATACTTTATACAAAGAGGGTTAGATGGTACATTCTTGAAGTGTGTAGATACAGATCAACAAAGAAGGCTTTTGGAGACATTCCATAATGAATCTTGTGGAGGAAACTTATCTTCCTCTATGATTTCTTTTGAAATCTTGAGATGGTATAATTATTGGCCAAGGATGTTTAAGGATGCATATTATTGGGTGTTGAAATGTGAAAAATGCAAATAATTTTTTAGGAGACCTCAACTAGCAGTGCTTCCTCTAAGATAGGTAGTGATAGAAGAACCATTTAAGCAATGGTGTCTAGATTTCATTGAACCTATAATCCCTCAATCTAGCATTGGAAACACTCACATCCTTAAAAAAATTGATTATTTCACTAAGTGGGTGGAGACCATTATAGTAATGCATACAACTTCAAAATTGGTCTGTGATTTCATAAAAGAGAACATTTTGGTGAGATTTGGTGTACCACAAAAATTAGTAACTGATAACACCACAAGTTTCTCATCTAATGAGATATCTCTCCTTTATTATGAACATGGAATTACTTTATCCCATTCTATGTATTATTACCCCCAAGGAAACGGGAAAGCAGAATCAAGTAACAAAAACCATGTCACCATCATGAGAAAATTGGTTGATGAAAATCAAAAAAATTGGAACAAGAAATTGTAAAAAGATCTACGGGCTAACAAGATCACTCCAAAAAGGGAAACAAGAATGTTTCCATTTGAATTGGTGTATAGGATAGGAATTTTTTTACCTCTACCATTAGAGTTATTTTTCGTTAAGTTACATATTGTTGTGGAAGATCAAGAGTTTCAGAATCCTCTAGAGAAGAGAATCATGTATCTCACTAAAATTGAAGAATAGAGAGAAGACATGGTTGATAGGATTACTATGCATCAGGCCAGAGTAAAGAAGATTTTTTACAGGAAAGTTCAGCCTAGAAATTTCATGATTGGAGATTTACTGTTATTGTGGGATAAGAGAAGAGAACCCAAAGGTGCTCACAAGAAATTTGATTCTCTATGGAAAGGTCCTTTCAAGATAACCCAAGAGTGTGGCCTAAACACTTTTAGGTTATCTTATCTATACGATACTCTATTTCCTATTCCTTACAATGGGAAAGATCTTAAGTTATACCAAATGTGAGTCCCAGTATGAGTTCCTATAAAATTAGATTAGGATTTTTTATTTTTCTTTCTTTGGTCCTTTTTCTTCTCATGTTGTTCCAAGATTTCTTGGTTTGTATTTCCATTTTTGTTCTTGCGGGTATTGACTCTATAGACCATGAATTAGATACTCATCAATTGGTTTGGGTTCTTTCATATCCTTTGTAGTCTTGTGTGTCACCAAAAAATGTATAGTTGGAATTTTTTATGCTCACTTGAGTCTCTCTCATGGACTTTGGCTTGATTTTGCCTAGATTTAATGTTGCAATGTGGTCAAAACATTCACATTAGGTCTTGGACCCTTGAGAATCATTAATAATTCTAGGATGTCTTGTAAAAGTGTTGTGAAGTGTTGTAACCCACTTTCACACTTTTCTAGGACCCTTTCATTATAATTCACTTAAATAACCCCATTTTTATCACTTACCAAGTCTTAATTCAAAGTGTTGTAAAGATTTGTAACAAACTCTCACACTTTTCTAGCCTTGTCATCATTAATTCAACCCTTTCTTATGTTTAAATGACCCCTTAATGCACTTTTTGACCCTACTTAAGTGTGTTTTTTAGTCATTAAACTTTATTAAATACACTTCATTCCCCGACACCCAATAAAACTTCTCTAGTGGGACCAAGTCGCCACCTGGGGCTACTTAGTCCTACTAGGCACAAAAATCAAAATAATTTAAATTTTCTAGTGGGATTTTATTCTCTTAACCTTGAGGTCAGCCTGTGATGTGTTATTTTCAAGAATTATTGGAAAATCAAGTATAAATAAAGGGTTTTTCTCTCATTTTCACCCTCATTCATTATTCAAGCAATTCATTCATTTACTTAATCGTTCTCAAGCACTCTAAGCACTTTCAAGCATCCATTGGAGCATCTTGTTGCATATCTTCATATTTCAACATCAAGGGTTTGGTGAGTTTGTGACACTGCATGTTATTCATTCATCATTCTCTCTTTATTCCATTTCATTTTCTAGGGTTTGATTACCAAATTAAGGTTTGACCAAGGAAAACCCCCATTCCCTAACATCCAACATTTATCTCTTTCCTTGTGTGTTTGAAAATTTAGGTATCTTGAAGACTTGGAGATCATTAAAGATTAAGTTACAAATTTGTTGAAGACATCTCCTTGTTTGCAAAGCCAGAGTATCAACAAAAAGTCACTTACATTGTCAAAAATCAGAGTTTTAGAGGTGGACACCTATCAGAAACCAGAGTGTAGACCAAGGGCTTCCATTTCCAATTTTGGATTTTCAAAAACTCAAAAGTGGACTTTATGTGGGATACCTTTCTCCTTTTAGGTATACCAAATGTGACTCCCAGTATGAGTTTCCCTACAAAATTAGATGATACTCTATTGCCTATTCCTTACAATGGGAAAGATTTTATGTGGGATACCTTTCTCCTTTTAGGTGAAAAACCATAGAAGTGTAAGAGATAAGCCCCTACAAAAATTTGTGGTTCATCTTGATCCCCAGTTAGAGACAATTGTTACCATGGTTTTTACCACCTCTTAAAACCATGTCCACCCATGCAATTCTTGCCTTGTTTATAAGTGACACCTCTCCATTTAGGTTTTGAAACCTTGTCAAATCTCACTTCAAGGGTTATCACAACCAAGTTTTTACTGATGTTCTAAAGTTAAGTCTAAAATCTTGCCTCTCTAATTGGCCTTTTCTTTTAGGGATTGGAGGAAATAACTTATCAATTAAAAGTAGAAAAAATATGAAAAAATAGTAGATTTATAAAACCCAAAAAAATGAACAAGAAGACAACACAAAGTTTTAACGTGGTTCACCCAAATATAGGCTACATCCACCAACAAAGGGTCCAATATATATTAAAATACCAACAAAAACCTTTACAAAGACATGTAGCAACATCTACAACCTACAACAAATTTTTTCATTATGTTTTTCAACTGTTGTTTTTACACAGCCATTGTTACAGGTACCCATGGTGCTTCCTACATTTTTCTAGCCACTGCTCTGCATTTTTTTGCTAACATTTTTCATGACCCGCTTCCCTCCAAAATCTAATCTGAGTATTGGAATATGTTCCCACGCATGTCCCATTAGTTACAAATGAAGCATGGCCATTGGTTTTGAATCATGCACCCAATAAAACATTTTCTTTAGGAGGTTACCAATAACTATTTGTAGCTATCTTTTAAATAAATATTGTAATTGATTATTTATAGCATTTAATAACTGTTTGTAACTGTTATTTTAAATACAAGTGCAGAAAAATATTTATTACATGCAGCAAATTAGTTAATAAGATAATGATGAAGATTTTATCTGAGTCTGATTGGTCTCCATAACATAACAATCTCCCACTTGGAGATAGATTTGACTCCACTCCATACCATCTCCCACCTGGAGACTGATCATAACATTGTTGCCCCTGCAACTCCCATTGGAAATAACCACCTTTGACCCTGTTGTTCTATTTTGTTTAAATTTAACCTTGAAGTCCAACCAAAGTTGAAGAGGAGCTCAACTTCTTCCTTGTCACTACCTTCGTAAACATATCTGTTGGATTATCATTTGTATCATTTGCATATTTTCCAACTTTACCTGTCCATCCTCCAACACCAAACAAATAAAATGATATCTTAGTTGTATGAGTTTTTTTTTAGTGCAAGGAAGAATATTTTACAAGATGTATAGCACTTTGGTTGTCCATAAACAAGTAACTTTCAACCTATTGTTTACCCAACTCTTCCATGAAAATTTGTAGCCATGTCATCTCTTTTCTTGCCTCTATTACAGCTACATACTCTACCTTAGTGGTGGATAAAGCAACCACCTTTTGCAACTGATAAATCCAACTCATTGTTTTCCCACCAACTATAAATACATAACCTATGGTACTCCGCCTAGTATCTATATCCCCTACCAAATATGAGTCAACATATCCTTTTAAATCAGTATTAGATCCCCCAAAACATAAACATTTATTGGATGTACCTCTCAAATACTAAGAATCCATTTTATTGCATTCCAATACTCTATTCTGGGATTACTCATATACCTACTAACAACTCTAATGGCATGTGCAATATTTGGTCTTGTGCATACCATGGCATACATTAAACTTCCTACAGCTGAAGCATATGGTACCTTGGACATTTTTTCTTCCTCCTCTTCTATATTTGGACATATATCCTTAGTCAATTTGATATAAATAGGAAAAGGTGTGCTGATAGCTTTTACATTCTCCATATGAAATCTCTACAACACCTTCTCAACTTAATCATACTGAGATAAAAATAGTTTTTTTTTTCCTATATTTTTCAATCTTCATACCAAGGATTTTCTTTGCTGCCCTCAAATCCTTCATATCAAATGAATTTGCTAATTTTTGCTTTAACTCCCTTATGTGATCCATGTTAGACCCCGCTACAAGCATATCATGAGCATATAAACATAAAATAATGTAGCTATCATCATCTAACCTCTTAAAGTAAACACAATAGTCTGAATTACACTGTTTGTAGCCTTTCCTAGCCATAAAACTATCAAATTTAATATACCATTGCCGAGGTGCTTGCTTCAATCCATAAAAACTTTTCTTCAATCTACACACTAGTTTCTCCTTGCCTTTGATCTCAAATCCTCATGGTTGTTCCATATATATTCCCTCTTCCAAATCACCATGGAGAAAGGTTGTTTTAACATCAATCTATTCTAAATGCAAATCTTCAGTAGCCACAATACTTAAAATAGTATGAATAGAAGTCATTTTAACAACTAGAGAAAAAATATCATCAAAATTAGTGCCCTTTTCTATGCAAATCCTTTCACAACTAACCTGGATTAATATTTTTTTACCTCCATCTTCCTCTTTTAGCCTATAAACCCATTTATTTGGTAAATGCTTTTTACCTGTAGGCAACTTACATAATTCCCAAGTCTAATTTTTCAGCAAGGAGTCCATTTTTGCTTCCATTCCATGCTCCCATTAAATCTTGGCATCCACATGCATAGCTTCATCATAACATTTCAATTCAGCAGCATCAATTAATAAAATAGAATACAAAGAGGGAGAAACCTTTTTAGAGGTCTACTTATCCTTGAAGATCGTCTAACATTCACTGGAGTTTTTGGTGTTTTTTGTTGCTGATGTTGCGGAGCATGAGGAACCACTAGAAAATCACTATTCAGAGTATCATCTACCACTACATAATAATTTTATTTCTTCTCATGCTACTACAACTAATCTTTGTACAACACTTTCTCATTGAATATGACATCCCTGCTTCTCACAATTTTTTGATTTTCAAAATCCCAAAGCCTATAACCAAATTCATCAATGTCATATCCAAAAAATATACATTTCTTTAATTTTCCATCAAGCTTGGTTCTATTTTCTAAATCTACATGTTCAAATGCTTCACAACCGAAGGTTTTGAGAAAAGAATAACTCACCTTCTTACCTATCCATGCTTCCTCAAGAATACCACAACCCAAAGGATTAGAGGGACCTCTATTAATTAAATAAACAAAAATGTTTACAGCCTCTACCCACATGTTTAAATGCAGCCTAGCATGCAATCTCATAATTCGTGCACGCTTCATTGTTGTTCTATTCATGCGCTCAACCACTCCATTTTCTTGTGGAGTCCTTGGAACCATTTTCTGCCTATGAAAACCATTAGAGGAACAATAATCTTCAAAATCTTTGTTGTAATACTCACCACCATTATCATATCTGAGACATTTTAACTTTTTACCCATCTCATTATCAACCAAGCTTCTCCATTTTTAAAAGTTTCAAATACATCAAATTTCTACTTAAGGAAATAAATCCATGCCTTTCTGTTTGCATCATTAATAAAAATGAGATAATACTGAGAGCCACCAAGAAAAGATACCTAAGTTGGTCCCCATACTTTCGTATGCACACAAGCTCCAATTCCTCATCTTTCTTTTGCTTCCCATCCTTGAGAAAACTAACTCTCTTTTGTTTTCCATACACACAACTTTCACAAAAAACCATATTAACACATTTTAGACCTAGTAAAATATTCTTTGAATGAAGTAATTGCATACCTTTTGCACTCATATGCCCAAGTCTATTGTGCCACAATGTTGATTCAAAACCCATAGCAACTATCTAATTTTCTACCTGCTAAACTATAGCAATTGTTCCTAAACATTGAATTTTCTCTGCAACAACTAAATTAGAAGGAATAGTATGACATGTACAAAGATATAAGGTTTCTACTTTCACACCTTTTTCTACCATTAAGGTACCTTTTGAAACCTTCTAATTTTTATCACTAAATGTAACAACACAACCTTCATCATCTAGTTACCCTACTGAAATTCATTTTTTGCTTAACTTTGGAACGTGCCTTGCCTCATGTAGTAGCCAATGATTCACATTCTGCAACTTAATCTTGATTCTTCCCTTTCCAAAAATCTGACAAGGTTCATTATCTCCCAAATAAACCAGCCCAAAATCCCCTTGGACATAATCAAGAAAATAACTTCTATGGGGCATAGCATGAAATGAAGCCCCTGAATCTCACACCCAAGAATCATCAACATTATCAAGGGAAAGAATTAAAGCAACCTCATCAGATTTATTACTTACCACATTTTCCTCTTTATTTCCTACATTTTTTTCTCCTTTATTTTTTCAAGACCAACAATCTTTCACTAAATGACCCAACTTACCATAGTACCAGTAATCCTTCTTTTCTCTAGATTGGGACCTCTTGTCCTTTGATTTTCCTCGTTACTTCCAATGGCCTCCAAAAAAATTTCCTCTCTCCTTTGTTTTTCCCTTGCTTTCTACATTCAAAACACTACTTGACGTGGATGTACCAATTGAGATTTTCCTACAAATTTCCTCACTCAAATTAACACCAACAACATCATCAAATTTCAACATATTCAAACTAGAAATGGAATTACTAACTACCATTACCAAGCTATTTCATCTTTTAGGAAAAGAAGACAAAATCAAAAGATCCATAACTTCTTCATCAAAGTTTACATTATCATAAATCAATTGGTTGGTAACTATGTTAAACTCATTTAGATGATTAGCAGCTAACTCGTGCCTTCTACTATTTTCATATTAAATAAACGCTTCATAAGAATATCTTATTCAAAATGGGAGAATTCTCATATAGTTTTTCCAGGGTCTTCATCAAATCTTTTGTTGTCTTTGATGTTGAAATATTAAACACCACCGATTGTGCCAGGCATAAACAAATACCATCACCTTCCTTTCTATCCATAATTTCTCAGTCCTTATCAGACATAGCTGAGGGTTTCTTGGCTTTCCCTTCCAATGCCATAAATCTTTTCGATAAAGATAGTCTTCCATCTGCATCTTCCATAACTAATAGTTATGCCCATTAAATTTTTCTACCTTCCGCTTGCCCTCTTCTGTCATAACTCCCACTCAACTATGAGACCTTCCAGCAAAGGATAACTAAACACAACCCACTCTGATACCACTTTTTAGGTATTGGAGGCAATAAATTATCAACTAAATGCAAAAAAATATGAAAACACAACAGATTTATAAAAACCTAGAAAAAATGAACAGCAAGAAGACAACACAAATTTTTAACATGGTTCACCCAAATTTGGGCTATGTCCACCAACAGAGGGATATATATTAAAATACCAACAAAAACCTTTACAAATACATGCAGCAACATCTGTAATCTCAAACAACATTTTTCATTGCATTTTTCAACAGTAGTTTTTACACAGCCATTGCTACAAGTACTCACGGTGCTTCCTATATTTTTCCAGCCACTGCTTTGTGATTTTTTGCTAACATTTTTCACTACTTGCTGCCCTCCAACCTCTAATCTGAGTATTGGAATATGTTCCCATACATGTGTTGGTGTTTTTCCTAGTACACCTAAAAAATCTCTAAAGAGTAGCCATCTCCTATGTTCAAGACCCTTAAAGTGAATGGCCAACTGACAAGATTCAGTCAAATACTGCAATCTTCTACACTTCAGGCTCTATGGGACCTAGGAGGGTGTTCCTTTAGCACTTTATTTGACTACCTCAATAGATGACATAGCAAATCATAGATTAGTTCCTATAAGGGGAAAATAACATAATTCACTCAAAGTTGGCTAATCTTCAAGCAAATATCCATCAATTTACCAAGAACATGAAATACATCTCACATACATATTTCATTGTAAGTAGATTTTAAAAGATTTGTATTCTAACCTAGAATCAACAGTCTAATATGTCACTATCACTTTGAAAGACAAATACCAAGACAAACAGACTAGTTTCTTCATCAATTGGGCAATAGAGTCATGCATATTATAACCTGTCATGCACAAATTCTTTAAATCTGATAAGTATGGACTATTTCCACAAGAACTTGCATTATGGAAACTCTCTGCACATAATTCATCACTTCTTACCAAATTCTTAACAAATCATCACAAGTTCATGACCTCATTTAAACATTTAATTGACTCATTGAATCAAAGAAGAAACGAAGACATGCATTCAAATGAAACATCTGAAGATGAACCGAATATACTTGATAGTATATTCAAAACTTGCAAGATAATTCATAGAGAAGAGTAAATGAACTATGTATGGAAATTAATTTTGATATCAGTAATTCCTACAAGAATTTTAAGATTTTCATATGCAAAGCTCAAAACCCAAAACAATTCTACTATCCTATTCCCTGGTATTCCTCTATTTTCTACCCTTTTTCATACTAGACCTGAAGACTCAAAAAATTAGAACCCCTACATTAGACCCATGAATTCCCTTCTATAGAGTAAGGGAGCCAACAAGCTTCTAGCTCGAAATGCAACTACATTACAAAATTTCATTTCACATCACATTTTAGCTACATTTCAAAATTCCCCACATGATGAGTCTGTTGAAACCGAGAAAACAAAATTGCCACAGCTGCCATGAGGAAGAAGTAAAATACCACCAAAAAGCCACTCAACCGCCATGTAGGCAGCATGACCAATACTTATACCACCACAAAGGCACACAATCGGCATCCAACACCCTAAAAAATTTCATGCACACAAAGAGATAAAATGACCACCACATAAAATATCAATCAACACCTCTACCTCAAGGGATAGAGCTTGGCCTAAGGTTGTGTGGTACTAGTGGTAACTAGAGTCTGTCTTTATTTCACTATCGGACGAGCTGTCAGTAACATCAATAGGAGAGTTCTACCATCCAAAGGAGCCATGACCATACCTAATTTTCCTCTACATTCTATCAGATAGCCCAACAACTTCGTTCCCATTACCTCTGAGCTTGAAGCCTAGCCTTTCATTTGGTGGCTGCATCTGGTAATCATGGGTGAAGATTCCTCACCTTGGACACTCTTGCGAACACTATGTGTAAGCTCTAGATCTATTTCATGAGACTCCTACAAATTGATTCTAGCAAACCTCCACATTGGGACAGATGGGGTACCAGCCTTACTCATTTTACCACTAGAAAGTCTACACTCAAACCTTGACTCTTTGCACAAACTCACAAACTTGACAACTAATTGCTATGGTGAAAATAGAAACTCATCACTTCTATTTATTGAGCAAAGTGATGATGGAAATCATCAATGCTTAATGAAAAACACACGCGCAAACTAGGCAATTCATTAGCATGCGTAGTATCACCATTTAAATCCCAAGTACATGGAAATTTGCAGATCATACTTCATGATTGCCAACAATTAAGTCTCCACACGCATGGAGATCAATTTGATCACACCTGTAGAGAGTAGATCATTAATTCACACTGGTCACTGAATGAAAAGGCTATCACATGTAATTTTATCAACTTTGAATATCAGTTGTTGATCTCATGATGAGATGGCATATTAAACAACTCAATTTAGGTTGACCAGGTTTGAAATCTAGTGGTGCTTCGCTAATTTATCTTTGACCAATGGTGTTAACCCACCTCAGATGTCAACTTCTTCGTTAGCAAGCCTCATTTGTCTCAAAAATTGGGTGTATTGATCCACGTGTCAGGATCTCGCTGATCTCGTAGATTTTAATGAGCCTTCATCTTTTCCTCGCGAGCCAACGGGGAACGGTGGAGATCGTTCCTTAACATTTGATCACAACCATCAATTTAGTACCATGGGAAATGAGCTAGATAGTGGAAGATGGGACCCATGTTTGTATGAGGACATGCGTCTTCATCTCACCATTCTCGCACTACTTAACCGATCAGTATTTATAGCCCATGAGCTGGCGAGGTACGGTTAGGATTGTTTCCCATAGTCTTGAATCTCTAAACCTGCATACACTGCAAGGTTAGCATTCAATAAAGGGTCATTGTTAGGCCGACGGTGACATGACCCTCACGGATGGATGACCTAAGCTTAAATCATCGGGGAAAATTAAAACCCGACGCTAGGAAGTAACTAAGGTCGATAGCCGACTGGGTGACCAGTAGTCTTAACCAAAGGGGTCAGTGGGAAAATGCATACAATGGCTTAGGTGATGACTTAAGGAACTAGAAATTGGCAAGGTAGGTCAATGCGGAAATAGAATAGCCAAGGGTTTTTCAAAGAGAAAACCTTATCCAAGTCATGAAGATGAGGGTTTAACTTGTAGACCATATCCATGGGATCCCTAAAGATTACAAAAAACTTTGGAAGCTCCATCAGTGGCTCATGCTCAGGGACATATACCCCTAGTGGGTATAGCGAGAATCCAGATCTTAGGTTGAAGCAGACTAGGGTAGAAAACCAAAACCCAGGAGCTTGCTCGGACCAGGCAAGCAGACACGACAGAAAGAAAACACACCAAACCAACCTATGTACACTATTTACAAAATATACATTGCAATTCACTTTCATGAATTGGAGGCCCCTGGCCCCCAAAAATTCAAGGACAATTCTTTCCTTTGTCAAACACCTTGGCTTGTTTTACTAGAAATGGATTCACATCAACATTGTGCAATTCCAAACTACTAGCATCATCATAATCAACACTACCTATGACATTTGATGTAACATTTCCAAACGTATCCCTCTCCATCATGGGTACATCAAATTGGAAAGGGAAGATGAAACCCTCATATTCCACACTCATGAAGTGTGGGATCGCATCCCATTTGTTCATCAAATCTAAAAACCTCGTAGACACTTTGGCTCATACTTGGCCAATCTTTTATAAGATCGGGGAAAGAGGAACACAGAATCAGGTGTATCATCAATCTTTTTGTCACAATGTTTTTCTTTATGAGATGAAATAATTCCCATGATAAGGTCCATAAGATAGGGGGCATCTGCAAAAAAATCCATTGCCGCTTCATACTGACTTATATCATTCTCCTCAACATCAAATAATGTTGCCTGAGTGTTCATGCATTTATCTTGATTTACCTCTCGATTACCCAAAAATGAACTTCCTCTTATGTCAAGGCCAATGTCATCATGTGGAACATGGATTGTTGACATTTCAATTATCTTTTCAAGTACAAAGCCAGTGACCATAGGAAAATTAGTATAATCATCTATACCCTTTTTGATAGTAGCCCTACATTCAAAGCTGCCATCACCATCTTGCACTTCTTTATCATATGAGCCATTGTCACTCATAGATGTAGGAAAGTTTGAGTCACTCCCTTGATGCTTGCCAAGTACAATCTGCTCAATCACATTTTGGTAGACCACATCACCAACGTCTATATTGTCACAGCCTCTATTTAGTTGGGAGAATGTTGAGTCATAGTTGACACCTTCAAAGGTAAAATTGTCAATCTTAATTTCACCTTGACCCCTATTTGTATTATTCATGACACATTCACCGGCAATACTTGTCGAGAACTCATCAAGATTTTCTTCAAAGAGAGGAGTGCTCCTACACCAATAGGAATTATCATTTATAACCTCACTTTCCAATGTAGGTTCATCAAATAAAGGATTTTTCCATACCTTCATGATAATTGGATGTATCACATCTTTCTTAATATCAGGATTCTAACAATATTGATCATCAGTGCATTCAACATTAATGTAATCATCTGAGGAACTAAGAGAAATATTGTCAATATCCTCTTCATCATTTTCACTCATAATAATTGACCCACACTCAGAGAATTCATCACATGAGAACTGTTCACTGCCTAGGAAACATACCCCTTCAAGGCTATTAACATACCCCATACTAGAAGCAAGGGATTCCATCTCCATTTCATAAGAAGAATCATATTCAATGGATTATTGTACACATTCAATATCATCACCTTGATTCCTCATTTGTGCCACATCATTGAAACCAAATGTACTCCTTTCACTGACTAGTGCATGATGAGTCTTGGCTGAATCAATTTGTGAGGTTTCACCCTGCACCTCTTGTGTTTGCTCATAGCTTATGACATCCCAAGGGAGATAATTAGGTACTACCTCCTTAATTTCACACTTTGTCTCTTCATCCTCATCACTACTACATGCACTTACTTTTATGTTTCTTGTAAAATAACAACATTCAATAGTTAGTTGCTCAGGCTCTAATGCTTCTCTTTGATCTATCAACCTTAGCCTTTGATCCTCTTCCCTATGGCAATTATTTTCCACATTTTGGGGGACAACTAAGGGTGTATGACCATGCTCAATATCTTCCATAGTGTTTATCCAATTCACTACTTGATCAAGGGTATGAGGCTTCTGACTCGCAAACCACTGGCTTGACCCTGATATGTAGGCTTCGCAAAACAAATTAATGCACATCAAGTCACTTGGCCTAAAACTCTTAGGTATCTCCATCAGAAAATCCAAGAATCTTGAAAATAAGTCATATGGTGATTCATTTACATGTCTCTTCATTTCATACAACTTTCTATAGACACATAAAATATACTGATTGACATTGTGCACCTGATCCTGACTACTAACATCGTTTCATCTTGAATCATCCCTCGGTCTAACCATTTAATCAAATCTCCTTATCTGATTAAATTCATCAATATTCCTCTCTTAATTAAATAAATCATTTTATCTAATTAAGTCACTCTCTTTTGTTAATTAAATCAATCAATCTTATCTAATTATCCCTATTTAATTAAATAATTAATTTTATTTGATTAAATCTCTAAAGTCTATCCATTAAATTAAATAAATTAAAACCTTATTTGATTTAATCTAATACCATCTCTTTTAATTAAATAAATCAAAATCCTTATTTAATTAATCTCTTATCATATTCCTCTCTTATTTGATTTAAATAAATCCATAAATTTGAGTCAAATAGGTCACATCACCTAATCTCCTATTAAATTAATTAACCCTTAATTAATTTAAGTCTAAATCATGTCCCATGCTCTATATTTTTCAAGTTGCACATGAAAATAGATTTAATTCATTTATTAAATCTCTATTTTCCTCACAAGGCATCTTTTGGAATATTCTCCAAGTTTGAATTCAAAAATTCCAAGTCAACATGTACATCCAACAAGGCAATAACTTCATCTTACATGTCCTTTGCCTTGAGCCAAGTGGCATTTATTTCATTTTCCCTTCCCTCTTACAAGTCATTTCAACAAATTTGAAATTCAAAAATATGCATTTATTGGCACAATCCCCAAATCTTACACATCTTCCATCCATTCATAGATTGACAAGTGGCATCATGCCATTGGATGAATGTTAGTCCCACATTGCTCAAATTTGGACATTCATCCATCTTGGCATTCTATAAATAAAGAACTCATCTCCTCATTTGATCATCCACAAATTATGAAAAGTTATTATGCTAAAATATTTAGCCATTTCCATCCATCACCATTGAGTTCTTAGTTAGGTTTTTGCAGATTTTTGGCTTGGAGCTCTCATCCTTCATCAACAAATTGGATCAATGATCATCAACATATCAAGCTTGCATCTTAGGAATTGGGAAAGGGCCAATTTTCACATCAAATTGGCACCAATTCCCCCATGGGATTATGTGTTTGCTATTGTAATTAGGATTGAATCTATATTTTCTTGTTTCATTGTGTTCTTTATTGATTTATTTCTTAATTTGAAGTTTGTAAATGGATTTCGTGGGTAATCCTTGTTCATGCTTTCAATATCTAACTTAAGGTGTTTGTTCTCTTTGTTTTGCAGGTATTAGGATTGGGGTTCACACACTTTCTAACAGAGAAAATCAAATCAGCCCTTCCCATCCTTGGTTGATGTGAAGTTGATGCACGCTCATGTTTTGCACCTCTTGGGAGTAATGTAGATTCAACATCTATGGGCTCCTCTTCTTTACAAACATTTTTACTTCCTAATCTACTTGGTTCAATAGCCTGAGTACTATTAGAACTACTGGTAGCAATCATAGGTCCTCTCATGATTGAGTATTTCAAATTTTTCTCGATGTTCATAGCCTCTTGGTAAGCTTGTTGTAAGGTGGAAGGCTCTTTATCTAGCAACAAGAAACTCATCTTACTGTCAAATGCTCCTAAATACACAACCAAACATTTTGCATCATTTGGTCTCATATGCTTGGGAATTTCCCTTATGACCTTGGAAAATCTAAGATTGAAAGCATGGACCAATTCCCCCTTATCCCTAGAAATCTCCATGAAATTCTTCCTTGCAACACTTGGGTTTATCCTTTCACCAAATTGGTCCATGAAGACTTCCTTAAGTTCATTCCAACAATGTACAAAGGAAGTAGGCAGAAAAGAGAACTAGTCTCTTGCATCTCCTTTTAGGGATTGAACAAATAACTTCATAACCACATCTTCAATGTCTATTTCATAATCACCCATCACATCAGCAAATTCTTGCACATGCTTTCTTGTTGACTCTAACTTTTCACTGCTAAATCTTGGTAGTTTATCCCTAACCTTGGGTGGTACCATATTTGGGTAACTACAAATATTGTCAAAGATAATAGCCTTGTACCTACTAGTACTGAAAATTCCTTGGTGAGACAATGACTGCTCACCTTGCACACTTTTGTCCATATTTATACCAGATAAGGCGAATTGACAACTTGTCCCTAATTCTTGAAAAGGAATTTAGAACATACCAAGAAATCATACAATATTATCCCAATTCCTTTCAAAAACTATGATCCTAAGCTTTTAGCATATGTATGTCTTACAAATGCTACCTAATATCTGACAATTTAACATGCTCTTTTCATCATTGTGTTGGAATTCAACTTATACACAAAAGCATACTAAAATATTACTATCATTCCCTTTCCTAGTGCTAATTCACTCATTAGGGAATCATTTACATATCAAGTATGGGAAATTTATCTTGATTTACCAATAATATGCTCCTATTTCTTCAAATTCATGAAAATACCTGGTAATTTGTAGTGGGTGACTATCCTTTGCCTTTTAAATTGCAGATCTGATCGATTGATGTATGCTTTAACAGGTTCTTTGAGTCTGAGTCACCACCTCTTTCTAGAGAACTGAACTTCAAGTGAGACGAAGTTTCTTTACAAGTAATACACGTTATGGGTTATCTTCCATAGCAGAGTCATGTTTGGATCCTTCAATATTTTCTATACTCAAATTATCTACTAGGTTTAGGAATTTGCCATTATCCAATCAAGATGTTCAGGTTTACTTTACCATTTGACTCTACATTTTGTATCTATGTTTGGAGAATGAGAATTTCCCCAGCAGAGTTGACATTTTATTGGTGTTTTTCCCAGTACACCTAAGAAATCTCTAAAGAGTAGCCATCTCCTATGTTTAAGACCCTTAAAGTGAATGGCCAACTGACAAGATTCAGTCAAAGACTGTAATCTTCTACACTTCAGGCTCTGTGGGACCTAGGAGGGTATTCCTTTAGCACTTTATTTGAATACCTCAATAGATGACATATAAAATCACAGATCAGTTCCTATAAGGGGTAAATAACACAATTCACTCAAAGTTGGCTAATCTTCAAGCAAATATCTATCAATTTACCAGGAACATGAAATACATCTCACATACATACTTCATTGTAAGTATATTTTAAAAGATTTGTATTCTAAACCTGAATCAACAGTCTAATATGTCACTATCACTTTGAAAGAAAATACCAAGACAAACAAACTAGTGTCTTCATCAATTGGGTAGTAGAGTCATGCATATTATAACCCGACATGCAGAAATTCTTTAAATCTGATAAGTATGGACTATTTCCACAAGAACTTGCATTATGGAAACTCTTTGCACATAATTCATCACTTCTTACCAAATTCTTGACAAATCATCACAAGTTCATGACCTCATTTAAACATTTAATTGACTCATTGAATCAAAGAAGAAATGAAGACATGCATTCAAATGAAACATCTGAAGATGAACCGAATATACTTGATATTATATTCAAAACTTGCAAGATAATTCATAGAGAAGAGTAAATGAAGTATGTATGGAAATTAATTTCGATATCAATAATTCCTACAAGACTCTTAAGATTTTCATATGTAAAGTTCAAAACCAAAAACAATTCTACTATCCTATTCCCCGGTATTCTTCTATTTTCTACCCTTTTTCATACTAGACCCAAAGACTCAAAAAATTAGAACCCCTGCATTTGAGCCATGAATTCCATTTTATAGAGTAAGGGAGCCAACAATATTCATGCTTGAAATGTAGTTACATTATAAAATTTCATTTCACATCACATTTCAGCTGCATTTCAAAATTCCCCACATGATGATTCTGTTGAAACTAGGAAAACAAAATTTCCATTGCTGCCACGAGGAAGAAGTAAAGTACCGCCAAAAAGTCACTCAACCACCATGTAGGCAGCATGACCAATGCTTATACCACCACGAAGGCACACAATCAACATCCAACACCCCAAAAAATTTCCACGCACGTAGAGAGAGAAAACAACCACCACAAAAAATATCAATCAACACAAAATTCTCATTCACCACCACCTTTTCATTAACCAGAAACCCTTTTACCAGCAACACACCCACTTCGTGTTGTAGTGAGGGTTAGGGATGAAACCTCAACCTCAACTTCACCTTTGTCCTGTTTCAACACGGTGCCATCTCATCCACTCAGAGTCCTGACAGCCAAAGGAGGAATAGATAACACCTTTGCCTTAGGGGATAGAGCTCAGCCTAAGGTTGCAAGGTACCGACGGTAACTAGAGTCCATCTTCGTTTCGCTATCGGATGAGTTGTCAGTAATATCAATAGGAGAGTTCTACCATCCAAAGGAGCCAAAACCATATCTAATTTTCCTCTGCATTTTTTTGGATGGCCCAACAGCTTCCTTCCCTTTCGTTCCCATTACCTTCGAGCTTGCAGCCTAGCCTTTCAGTCGGCGGTTGCATCTAGTAATCATGGCTGAAGATTCCTTGCCATGGATTCTCTTGCAAACACTCTGTGTAAGCTCTAGATCTATTCTGTGAGACTCCTAAAAATTGAGTCTAGTAGACCTCCACATTGGGACTGATGGAGTGCCAGCCTTACTCATTTTACCACTACAGTAATTTCTATAGTGAAAATAGCAACTCATCACTTCCATTTATTGAGAAAAGTGATGATGGCAATCATCAATGCTTAATGAAAAACACACATGCAAATTGAGTAATTCATTGGCATGTGTATTATCACTGTTTAATTCCCAAGTGCATGGAAATCTATAGATCATACTTCATGATTTCCAGCAATTAAGTCTCTAGACACACGGAGATCAAAGAGTAGATCATTAATGCCCACTGGTTGTAGAATGAAATGGCTATCATGTGTTATTTTATCAACTTTGAATATCAGTCATTGATCTCATGATGAGATGGAAAATTGAACGACTCAGTTTAGGTTGACCAGGTTTGAAATCCAACGGTGCTTCACTAATTTATCTTTGTCCAATGGCTGGCGTTAACCCACCTCAGATGTCAACTTCTCTGTCAACAAGCCTCATCTGTCTCATAGATTGGGTGGATTGATCCACATGTTGGGATCTCGCTGATCTCATGGATTTTAATGAGCCTTCATCTTTTCCTCATGAGCCAGTGGAGAATGGTGGAGATCTTTCCTTGACATTTGATCATAGTCGCCGGTTTAGTACCACGGGAAATGAGCTAGATAGTGGAAGATGGGACCCATTTCCATATGAGGACACACATCTTCATCTCGCCGCTCTCACACTACTTAACCAGTCAATATTTATATCTCGCGAGTTGGCGAGGAATAGTTAGGATCGCTTCCCATAGTCTCGAATCTCTAAACCTACATACACGGCAAGGTTAGCATTTAATAGAGGGCCATTGTTAGGCCGATGGTGACATGACCCTCGTAGACGGATGACCTAAGCTTAAATCACTAGGGAAAATTAAAACCCGACATTAGGAAGTAACTAAGGTCGATAGTTGACTAGGTGACCGATAGTCTTAACCAAAGGGGTCAATGGGCAAATGCATACAATGGCTCAAGTGATGACTTAAGGAACCAGAAACTGGCAGGGAAGGTCAATGCGAAAATAGAATAACCGAGGGTTTTTCAAAGACAAAACCTTATCCAAGTCATGAAGATGAGGTTTTAACTTGCAGACCATATCCATGGGATCCCCAGAGATTACAAAAAACTTTGGAAGCTCCATCAGCATGTCCCATTAATTACAACTGAAGCGTGGCCATTGGTTTTGACTCATGCACCCAACAAGATGTTCTCTTTGGGAAATTACCAATAACTATTTGCAGTTGTCTTTTAAATAAATAGTGTAACTGATCATTTCCAACATTTAATAACTATTTAAACTGTTATTTTAAATACAAGTGTAGCAAAATATTTATTACGTGCAGCAAATTAGTTAATAAGATAATGATGAAGATTTTATCTGAGTATGATCGGTCTCCATAACACAACATTTTTGTCATTTATTAGAACTAAATTGGAGCCTAAATTTATCCTCACAACCTTAGTAAACATCAACTAAAAAAACATGAAGTATAAGTATACTAAAACTAACAAAGTTTCAAAACTTTATGTAGGTTTTGAAACTTTTGTCAATCTCTGACAAGGTTGTTGAAACCATGATTTCTCCTAACGATAAGATATTTTCAACTTCTAGCCCTTTTTGGAAAGAAGCAAGACGAAGATTACATAATAAAGGTGATATTTTGAAGCTATACATAGGTTTCAAAACTTTTCCGGTCCTCGATAGGGTTGTCGAAACCGATCAATTCCCTAAAAGGCTTTATTAGTCATTCTTTGTCAAAATTTCAAAAGGATGTTAGAGTAAAATGAGGAACAAAAAGCTCATATGCGCCAATTTTAAGGGGTACCATTAATGGCTACTTACCACTCCCTAGAATTAATTACGAGTATTTGTAGGTGAATTAAGCTATTTGAAGGGTTCATTTTAACAAGCATTTGAGGAAAATTCTACAAAGGGTGGAGAAGGAAAAATTATAGAAAGACACAAGTAGTGATTTTCAAAGATTGGGAACATAACTTAAAGGTATAGTACTCCTCTATTGAACTATAATTTACTAGAGAATAATTTAATAGCACCCTAGTTAGAGAGCATTCTGCATTATCATACCATTCACATAATCAATTTTGGTCGTTCTCTATTACAAATTGTGCATATATTTGAGGTTTTCTTTCACCATGAAGTTTAAATATTAGGGTTACGAATATTTGTCTAGTTATCCAATACTATGCCATAAATTGGGGATACAAAAGTGGGGCATATTAACTTTAAAAAGTTTTAGGAAAGAGTTTAGAAAGAGAATTGACCACCCATCACCCAACGGTTAATTGAGAGTGGTTTGTTACAAGCAGCTACATTTTCAGTAGCGATTTTGTGCCCTAATTTGGTATTGGAATGTATTAATCACTATAATCCTCAGACAAGGGAGTTAATTGATTAGTGACATTCGATTAGTAGTGGATATTGAGAGAGATACTTTTGCCTCTTGCTTGAAAATTACATAAATGGAAGCATATACAAACATTGATATCAACTCCTCATACCAGGTGTTTTCAAAGAAAAAGGGGCAATACAAAATATAATTTCCCATGAATGGTTCACTACACCAAAGAAATTCAAATCTTAGCTACTTAAAAACATGCACAAAAACCGTTTTTAGATTAAATTTCTGATATAATTGTGCTCTTGCATAGACTAAAGGTAGTGAGAGAGCTCATGGAATTAAGGAATGGATGCATTTCTTTGTGCAAATTATTATTCACGGTGAATAATATTTGGATTGGGCTCAACTTATAAGCAATCAAGTCAATTAACAGATTCTTCTACATATCCTCTTACTTGTTTTATGCATTTGCTTATACAAGACCTTGGCCCAGTTTGAGCCCAAATGCAGTTTAGGGTCAAGATGTCCAAACTTTTTACTATTATGACAAATTGTAGCTAGAAAAGATACCATCATTTCAGAATGGTAAACGATGTGTTTACTATGAGAATGGAGAGAGAAATCTAGAGAGACAAAAGCTTGAGGATCTCTCTTGAGGCTATAGAGCTAATTGATGCATATGGAAGCCATTTCATACAATTTTAGAGATTTACATATATAAGAATTTGAGGTTTTAATGGCCTCCCATTCAAGCTTCCTAAATATACAAAGGACAAGTTCTTTTGATAGAAGTATGTAGACAAATGATAAAGGTGAATAAGAGATGTCAGAAGAGAAAGAAGGTTGGTGTACAATTCCCCATTAGGCTTGGCCACTATTATTGCAATTCAATGTTGGATGCTCTCAACATTGAGAGGGATCTTTCCAAGTATACAATACAGTTCTATGATAGAATATTTTCCTTCAACAACAAAAACTTTGTCAAAGATAATCTACAATTGGTTCATAGTTTCAATCATAATCTAGACCTAGAAGACTATTGGTTCGATTGTGTAGATGAATACGAGATATGAAGGAGAAGTTGGATGAGACTAACCTTGAGACAAATAGTTACATTCAGGTTAAATTGGGATATCCAAGGCATGGAGGATGATGAATCCAACCTGTTAGACCCATTTTTTATTAATCATGTTCAAACACAACCTATTATATCCATGGATTTGAGTATAAAAGAGATAGAAACTATTGAAGCAAATATTGTTGGAAAGTTGAAAAGAATATAAGAACGAGTGGCAAAGAAGAGTGTAGAGAAATAGACCCCTCTAAAGTCACAAAACACTCAACCTCAAGGAGAGAGAAATCGAGCACCTTCATCCTCAGATGTGTAGACATCTCCTACTCAATAGATGTCATTAGGAAGATGGGGGTGATGGTGACAATGAGCCCCCAGAGAATAACTTACTAGAATGAACTTGTGGAGAAGATGCTTCTAATTCAGCACAATAAGATAGGGAGAAGCAAGTAGCTAAAGAAGAAGTAATCAATGTGCCTACTTCCCCCTCCCAGGCAAGTAATTCCTCCTCTCTTTATTCTTCTAATCCTAGAGAGACACAAATTTCTCCTAGAGTAGGTCCTACTCCTCCCTCTTCTCCTAAAGATAGCCCTTCTAGTATCCCTCCTTTAAGGAGTTTTTTTCAATTTAGTTCCCCTAGTTTTAGGTCAGTAGTTACACCTACCTCTACTTCATGGCTTGAATAGAACGTATCAAAGAAAAGGAAAAACATCTTAGTAAATATTTTGTACAAGGACCTTGTTGGCCAATTAATTCAAAGAACCTCAACATCTAAAAATTTAAAGACCACATCTAGACTATTAGTAGATGACAACATGGGAAATATGTATGTGGAAGTGGTGCACCCCTTTGTACAGAAGGAGGCAAGTCAAGCTATTATTAATGATTCTAATGTCACTATAGTAAAAATGGGACCTTCTACAAGAGATGGTGATGTACACAATTTACAGGTGACAGCAACTAGGTTAGTGGAAAGAATAGCCAAAGACAAGAAAAGTAAAAATGAATTGAAGAACTAGGTAAAGCTTCTAACTGAATGCTTAAAATATGTTCTTGATATAACTCCACAACCAATCACCTAGGTTGAGGTTACCTTTGACCCAACATCTTCTGTGGGGAAGAAAGTGGTAAGTAAAATGTAGATTTATAAGGCCTATGGGAAAGCTATAGAGGAATGGGCTATTGCTTAAACAAAGGAAATAAATTTATTACTGATATGAAAAAGGTGTCTAAATACATGGATTCCATGGAGATTGAAATTGACAAAGATATCACCTCAACTAAATATGAAGAGGGCATTTGGACAACTATTGATCGTGATTTCAAGGGAATGATGGAATTGGGCCCTAACAGGTTGCTTAGTGAAAAAATCCTCCTAAATGTTGCAAATAATAGATGTGTCATGTGGAAAATGAATATAGAGTGGAATCTCTTCATTGTCAAATAGAGCATATTAGAATATGGAAAAGTATTAAATGAATGTAACACAATAAGAGATGAAATTCAAAATAATCTTCTAAGTATCAATCGCCATCTTAGGAAAGAAGGTAGCTCAGAAGACGAGGATGAGGAAACACTGAAGGGAATATTCAAGGGCATGATCGATAGCATCTGTGATAAGTAGCAAGTCAATGCGGAGATTATAAGAAGGCTCAGTGGTATTGACTTGTATTTGTTTCAATTTAGTGGGCTTTCCACTACTTACATGGGAAAGTTTGAAGTTGACAAAGCTAACAAGGCCCTTTGGAAACTCAGAGCTAAAAATGTCATTATTTCTCAACATAGAGATATGCCACCCATCATAAAAGCGTATTATGCATATCGAGTAAGGAATGCCACATCTACCTCCCAATCATCTGAAAGAGTTGCTAGTGAAGTGCCACTTCAGCAATAGATTTATTTTCTTTAATTACCTTTTATGAACTTTATGTTTTAAAGTTAAAGACTTTCTTTATTTTTGGGGTGGTTATATTAAAAAAGCAGTTATACTCACTTGATATTTATGTAATTAAGTGGAACTTGAAACTCTCTAAACAATACTTCAATTTTGGAAATAGCATTAGAGAATGGAGAATTTCTGCGTATGTGTGTGTGATAAATATTATTTTGGATTAATAAGAATAAGTATTCCTTGATGTTATATCATTTTTATGTGAATAAGTAGCATGTTCATCTATTTGCTTAACTTTTTTTACTTGTATGAGATGTTATGTTGCTTTGTGTGCTAGTAACTCACATTTGTTCTTACATTTACTCATAACATTCGATGCGTAAAAGTTTTTGAGTATTGAATATTCATGCCTTTCCAACTTTCTATTGAAAAGCACATACCATTTTAAATTTGTATTTCTGAAATATTTTGAAAATCTAAAGAGGGAGTTGTACCTCACAAAAATTCGAAGAGTGGTTGTTTCACATAGAAATAATATTACTCAGTTGTTGATAATTGATTGCATCTCATTTGGGTGAAAGAGTCAAATTTATATCATAAATTTATAGGTGCAAATCTATTAGCCAACATTACGATAATGTGAATTGTTAATTTTTCCTTAGTTTTTATGTGATAGGGTTTTGTAGCACATTTCCTATTTGATCGAGGTGAAAATTTTCTATCAAAGCTATGTGGTTAGTTAAAATTGTATGTATTATCAAGATTACATAATTAGGAAAATAAATATTGAAGACTATGCATTGCATGGTTGTTTCTAGTGGATGTTATTTTGTGCTTTCTTAATGAAATCTAACTTGCATGATTAGGTAGGAACCCTCTATTGAATACATTTTTTACAAGAATTTTAATGTAGTTTTATGATGCATATTAGTGATAGAAATCTACTACACATGATTTGAAATATTAAATTTTAATTGATTTTCTTTAGTTAGTGAATTGGATGAAATTGAAAATGTATGTAAATTATGAGATTTTGTTGTATTCAACTTTGCATTGTACATTTATACCTTTTTAGTTAGATGTGCTTAAATTAAATTAAATTTAGTTTCAAAAATAAATTTAATTACTTTTTTAATTATTTATTTTTTTAGACATGGATGATCAGACTTCTCATCAGTATAGCCAATCTAATGATACTCGGAGAAGTGATGTCTATTCTGACATCATTCGATGATTATATAATGCATTGTATTATTTAGATCAAAGTATACATAGCACCCCAAAATTGTCAAATAGAGATAGTTTTGTGACTATCAAATATGAGATTACATGTATGATTGAGGTCATTTGATTATACAACCCTTATGATGATACAACAATTCTAGGCATCATTTTCTATGAGTGCTACCAACTATAAGAAATGGTCATCCATTAGTAGGGTTGTTTTGTTGGATATTATTCATAGCATACTCAAGGGATAGAGTGTGAGCCTATTCATTACTAGGTGCACAAATCTAATTGTGGGTCCACTTATTTATCCTAGATGGTTGGTAGCTCATCATAGATGGCCTTGTAATGATGATTTTCCACTACTTTTTGTTAACAATTATATGAATTATAAGTTCAATTACATTTATATGTTGATTATGCATCTATCCATAGATATGTTGGATAAGGGAGGGGGATATTTTCTAATAAAACTCAGTATAGATGATCATATTTACCGTCACTTATGAGTAAGAGGGAATTAGTTGGTCCAAATATTTTGGTTCTTTTAAAACATTTGGAATTAGGAGTAGTTGTAGAGCCAAAACTCACCCCCTCCACATGTGGCATTTTTAGACTATAGTTGTTATTATCAATGAGGTTGATTAATTGACAATTGATTATGTCAGTAGATATTTACTTTGAATCCATAGATTAGCATTCCCTAAGGCTACATTGATAAATATTATCCTTTTATTCATATGAATATAGTATCACCACATGATGTGGCACAATTGACTAGAAAGGATGATTTACATAGGTTTAGCACATGTGTCACCCATAATATATTATATGTATTTCAGTTATTAGTATAGAGTATGGGAACCTACTTGATGCTAAGTCAACACACATCAAATGATTTTATAATAGGAAAAGGGGCCATGGTTAGGAAGTTGCACAATGTTCAGGGGAACATCAAGATGTCCCAATTGATTCTACAACAACCCTTAGTAGGTTCTTGATTAGGTTAAGGTTACACTAAATTTTCCACCAACATCATTTTTCAAGCTTCTTAAAGTGACACTGCATTGGATTAAGAGTTCACACCATCTACTAGTATTGTCATGTCCCTTCATTCTTCTAATCTTAGTGTGTTTGAGAGGGTCATCGCTGCTTCAACTTAGGTAATATATTACAAGAAACTAATGCATTCTAATTTATATTTTTAGGTATATTAACATAAAATGGATCACAGTTGAGTTTAATTTGGATTGAAATCCTATGTATCAGGCAGCTAATGATATTTTGTAGTGTAGGATTAGGCTATTTGTATTATACTGGTGATCTAATACATCATCATGAAGTATAAATCACCTAAATTTTAAGTACATATAGTTTTACATCAAGTTTTCAATATATAAACATGTACAAATAAAAAGTTCTCTATTATAAGTTTTCTAACTATAAATGCATTTGTACAAAAGTTCTAGTATCAACTCATGCTTCTATTTTTAGTCATATCTAACATCCTCTACATGATGTAGGTGGATGTTAGGTAAATGGCTTATATAAATTTTAAATTAAATAAGCTATGTGCACACATACATTTCATATTTTATCTATTTACTTTTTAAATATAATCATGCATGTATGCAAACATAATTTAATATGCAAGGCTCTACACATGACTTAGGATAGGGCTTAGGACATGATTTTAATAGTCCTAAATAGAGTGAGGCACAATCTATTTGTAGGCACACATGTTTTTTTGAGTCATGTTAAATATTTATCATATGCACATACATTTATGTATTATGAATATTTTATGTGTTAAATATGTATTTATCATGTGTATGTCCATGTTTCTTTATATCGCATGTGTATATACATGTATATTTAGATGTTTAGTTATAGACTTGTGTCTATCTAATTTTTTATCAATATATGTGATTTTTATTTATGATCTTATTATGTGCACATGTATTACATTTTTAACAAATTTATTAAAATTTAATATTCTATAAATTAAGTTGTAAATTTAATAAATACTAACTTGTGCTATTTTATAATTGATATTGAAAATTCATAATTTAAGTTATTAATTTAATACAATTTACTAACTAATTTAGTAAATTAATTTTAGAACAAACTTTCTAATGTACTAATTGAATCATATTAAAAACATAAATTAAATTATAAAATTCATTTGACACACATTTACATAGCACACAAGAGTATTTGTCTAAAATATTTCATGTGATAGAAAAAAGTTCACAATTATACTTATGCAACACGACTATCAAAATAATTAAAAGATAATAAAACACATGGTTTTCATCATTTAAAACAAATCAACTTATATTAGTATAAAGTATTGAATACAAAGGAATAACATGACAAATATAAATATAACATGCCTCTTTTAAATAATTGACATATTTAAATTTAGAGATGTTTATCACTACATAAATATCACTTTTTCATCAAAAGAATGTATCACTACTTAAATAGTATATTAATATAAATATACTATATAATGTTATTATATATTTTTTATAAGCATTATATATTTCAAAACTTTTTATCTTAAAATATTTTTATATAAAATAGAGTTGATAATAATTTAGATGAGAAGGTGGTTATACATAAATAAATATTTAAAACAAAAGTATTTATTTAAATGCTTTCAACATAAATAGTCAATACATTATCATTAACGTATTGATTGTTTATGTAAAAACTTATTCTCAATATAAACAACATATTGATGACTTAACACAATCTTTCTAGAGTAGAAGAATGAAGGCGGTGATGAAGCAAAATCTAATGGCTTATAATGGTGATGGTGTGGGTGTTTCCTCCTACATAAGAAGCAGAGAAGGTTCCTCTGTTGACAATGAAGATGGTGGGGGCAAGTCAAAATATGAGACAGACAATTGGGGGAATGAGTGGTTCGAGGAGGAAGATGAAATACTCCTCGATATTTTATTGGAATCTTGTTTGAAAGCTTAGAGGTGTGCGGATAATTAGAAGGAAGATACAACTGAGGAATGGATCAACAAAGATGATGTTGAAGAGGATGATTCTCTCATGGAATTATGGATGGAGGCTCAATGAATGGTTCTTTAGGAGCAGTCAATTTTAGCACTACATGATGTGCAAAGGAAGGATGTGCAGATGCATGTTAAGTCTATGTTCTCTAGGTCTAGGTTGCATTACCTTGGGTGTTACCTTAGGAGGTGATTTCTCCTACCCTCTCTCATCTCGATGGATTTGGGTGTGAAGGCTTCCCCTTTTGGGAAGGTTTTGGTTGTCAAGGAGCCCTCATTTTCTACTTCATGTGAGGGGTTTCATTTTGATGGGATTGGATGTTTTCTCAACCTCAATGTTACCTGAAGGGTAGAGCAAGGTATTACAAATTCCTATTAAGGATGTTAGCTTTGGATATGGGTTGAATGACCTTAGTCATTCTCTCAATAGGGGATCTCATTTTTCCTCTCACATACCTACAGAGATAGGTGTGATGGATTCCCCTATTAGGTTGGTTGCTATTGAGAATGGATCCATCTCTTACACATTGAGTGATGGGTTTCTCTTTAATGGGTCTTTGGATGTTGCTTCTCCTATCCGGAGTGAGGTGAAGGGGAAGAAACTTGTCTCTAACTCAATTTCCCCTATGGGATCATTCCTCTCGGTTAGGATTCCTAATGTTTTGTTTGACAAAGCTATTGCTGCTATGGAAAATACTCTTATTTGGAGGTACTTCAGCGCTTGTCCAAATATATACTTTGTTCATAACTAGGTTTCAAAGAGATGGAATGATTTTCGCCAGCCACAGGTGGTTGTTATTCCTAAAGAGCTATTTATTTTCTCCTTTCAAAAGCTTAAGTAGAGAAAGAGTTTCATACTTAGTGGTTCATGGTTCTTTGGAAAATCTATCCTCTTTTTAAAAAGATGGACTACCGAAATTGATGCTTCCAAACAAGGTTTTAGCTAGGCCCCTATTTAGGTAAGCCTCATAGTACTTCTTTTGGAATTCTGGGATGAAGAGGTCTTTTGTAGTATTGGTATGGTCTTATTTCTTTCTTAGTTTTAGATAGGGTCACAAAAGACAAGAAACATTTAGTTTATGCAAGATTTTGTGTGTGTTTTAAGATTAGTAAGCTTCTACCAAATAAAATTAAGATTCATTATAATTTTGGTGTTTGGGAGTAGATTATTCACTTTCAGTCTTCTTGTTTGGTGTGCTCTCAATGTCTTAGAAATTTTTTCCACTCATGTGAGGTCTTCAAATATTATTCCAAGAAGACTTGCTTTGATGGGGAAGGTTTTGGCTTTCTCTGTTATTAGTCCTGCTGAAATTTTTTGGGGGTCCCCCATAAGGGAAAAACAAGGAATCCTCTTTGACTCATGATAAGGATTTGGAAGTGGAAGATACTATTGAAGTCAAGGGGAACCCCCCTCAAGGATAAAAATATCCTAGATTTGGTGGATGAGATTGATTCTTCTAAGAATCTTAGATTGACCCATCTAGATCATGTTTCACTTATGAGCTCTTTGGTAAAACTCAGCTTCAAGCCTCTTTGATTGGTAAGGATTTTTATTGTTATGTTGTTCTATTTTTCCAGTGCCTCTCTTGTATTTTTTCGAGTTCCATTGTGTTTTGTTCCTAGTTTTAATTACCTTTAGTGGCTCATTATAGGCTATTGGTTTGTTGTTGTGAAGCAATTTTTCTACTATTAACCATCATTTTGTAAGGGTTTTGGGTGCCCTTCAAAACCTGTTTCAAGAATACCTTTTGTGTTAAGGGTTCAGCACCCTAATCTATTGCTTATATTTTTTAAAAATATATTGATTTTTTAAACTCTACCATTCAAATGTGAAGATTTGAATTATAAAAATTAAACAATGTATATGGAAATAATTGACATTAATAGAAAATTGAATAGTTTAAATGGAAGAATTCAATAATACACATGGAGAGATTTATCCCAAATGTTACCCTCAATCATGACTTATTGGAAATGATGGTGTCTGCATTCATTTTTTGCATGCACTTTCCACTAGAAATATCTCTAATTTTAGCCCACCTCCAATTGAATAGGAATTTGTTTATGCCTTATATATGGATAAAGATTTTTTATGCCTATTGGCAAGCTATTAATTCAACTACACACTTGGAAAAAAGAGCACTTTATATTTTAGGGAATAAGACAAGACAACTCTTAATTAGGTGGGTAGTCATATTGTGAGTAAAGAACGTGGCTTATTCCACTAAAAAATGCAACCAATTACTTTGAAGCTCAATTGATAGTGAAATATTATGCTTGACATTTTAAATAGTCTTGTGTATGATTAGCAGTTGTGTTTGAATATGTAATGAGTATGTTGAAAGGTTTGATGAGAATAAGATTGTAAGTGAAGTATGTGCAGGTGGTTTTGTCTTATTATTGTGTTCTTAAAGTTTTAATAAAGATATATGATTTAAAGGATAGTATAATATGAATATTTGTAAGTATAAATAGTTCAAAATGATTTGATTTATAGTAAAATTAATTAGTAATTAGGATGATGAATTGTTTTATGGAATGCTTGGATTGAATGCAATCAAAAGTATATTTTAGCAAATCGAAGGATGAAAGAAGATTTAATCTCTCATTTTATACAATAGGAATCTTTTGTGTAAATTTGAATGCAATAAATAGCATTTTTATTGAGAAAATTTGAGCATTGTTAGGTAAGCGTTAAAAGCCAAAAAGACACATAGATCTAAGTGTTTATTGAGGTTGAATTATTTTTATGAAAGGGAATCAAACTATTCAACAAGTTAGACGAGCTCAATTGGAGTGTTGAGCTGTCATATTTTCTCATACTATATCTACATATGTCAATTATAAAGTCCTCTTTCACAAATTCAAGAATATGTAGTTCATTGCCTTTATAGTCAACCTATAAGGCATAATATGTTGAACACATAAAAATAGTGTAGAAATGAGAGAAACATATATTGCTTGTATTATCTACAAAGTGCCACTTCAAAGGGGTAACCTCTAAACAGAGCATACACTCCAATTACAAATACCCCAAGATGCCTTTCTATTGAAAAATAATTATAATAAATATAGTTTTTCTAAAGGAAAATACTACTATCCTATGCATGTAAGATAATTACTTTATTTTAATAACTAGTGGGACAACTTGCAAATCATATGCATCTCTTTGGAAACTTTCAAAGCATATGCTCCCAACTAATACTAGCTAACATAAATTAGAAAGGGGTACATAACATTTTCCTCACATCAAAAATATTTATCCTCAAAGCTTGAGATGAGAATTTAAGCTAGAGAGAATGCTAGTGGAATCCCATGTGGCATATTCAAGTTGCAAGCACTTTCATTGGATTAATATATGCTCAATATAGTGATTGCATAGGTCTTGGTGAGTTTACCCAAACCAACCCCAAGTTTAAAAAATATTGAACTCTCCTCATGCAATTCAACTAGTTCTATTAGTGGCCAAGTAGCTATACCAATCATTTTAGTGAGACAATAAACATGAAAAATTGGGTGGATTTAAAAATAGGTGGAAGTGATAACTTGTAGGCCGCATCACCTAGGAATTGGATCATCTCATAGGGACTATAATGTTTGGGAGATAAATTATGGCCATATGCTTGTTGCATAATGAAAGTTTATTGTAGGGTTGGAGATATAAAAGGATCCAATCATTAACATCAAAAGTTCCTTTAGTGCAATGGTGGTCTACCTATCATTTCATGTGATTTTGGGAAAATGTGAGATTGGCCAAAAGTAATTGAGATATGTCTTCACATTTGGCCAAAATTTTATCGATTGTTAAAACTTGCAAAGAAACTAAATTGTAAGTACTCAAGGATGGTGGATAAGTAATTTATAGAGAGCCTCATAAAGGTTCATTTTGGAAACACTATGATAATTAGTAGTGTAGCACAAATCTATTAAGAGGTAGCCAATTGGTCCACTATCCTTTCCATTCAACTATAAAATAATACAAATAATTTTAAAGAAATTTTTTGACAATGCCTATTTGACCATTGGTTTGAGGATGATAAAATGAATTCATGTTTAAGGTGGTTCCTTGTAGCTTAAACAACTCTTAATACAATTTTTTTATTGAAGGATTGATCATGACAACTAATAATAGAAAACATCTTGTGGATTTTTAAGACTAAATTTATAAGTGTTGAGAAACTATAGCAATAGTGTAAGGTTGAAGTAATGCACAAAAATATACATATTTGGTCAAGTAGCAATGAAACATTGTGTTCATGGGGCTCTAAAAAGGGGAAGTGGAATTAAATAATACAAAGGTCATGAATAAAAATTCATAATGTCCTTCATTATTCATGAAAGAAATTTTAAGAATATCAAATTATATGACTTATATTTGGTATTAACTTGAAAGAAGATCCAACTTAGTGTAGAATTTATCCCTTGAAATAATATCCAAAAAATCACTAATAATAGTGATAGGAACTTTGTCCTTGATTGTTAATTTATTGAGCTCAAAAAAAATAGGGCATGTCTAGAAACCCCCATATTTCTTAGGATCCATAACTATTAGAGAGAATTAAGGACTAGTACTAGGTTGGATGAAGCTAACCTATTAGAGTTCCTTCACCATCATTGCAATTTCATACTTTTTCCTAAAGGGTATCAATAGGGGTGAATATACTAGGGTGATGACTACCAAGGATGAGGGATGGAACTTAGGAGGGTATAGGACTTTGGGATCCTCAAATGTTCATTGATACTTATCATAGAAGCCCTAAAAATCCTATAGTGGATAAGGAGAAGAAGTTTAAGCATTTAAAGAGTGGAATTATGTAATAATACCATAGCCCCTTTCTTTAAAAAAAAATCATACAGTGGGAGCTAACCATCTAAACATCACCTACCTTCAACCTATGTAATGTATACTTTTTAGCATCATAGAGGAATATTTATAACATAATACCACATTTGTTCCCCCTAAAGAAAGAGTGAACATAGATGTAGTCAATTCATAATCCCCCATTGTAAGCTTGATATTGCAATACTTTTCCTCACAAGATAATATTATCATTTACAACCATAATTTGGAAATAAAAATGTAGTTGGTTAGATAATTTTCTACTAATAGAGTTATGAGTTCTACCACCATCTATCATGACCCATATACTTTATCTTTTAATGTAGATAATGACCTTAATTGTTTGGGGAGAAAAGAAGCTATCCAAAGTGTGAATAGAAACATAAGCATCTAGAGTGGATTGTTATTATAGGGAAACAAACTTGTCTTTTCATATAAAAATTTCTTGGGGTCACTAGATACCATAGAAAATTCAATGATATACAACTATTTTTTATTATATGTGACCTTTTCCAAATTTTTATCATAATTAAAACATAGTCCCTTGGAATTTTTATCTATTATATCTTTATGGGGAGTTTTTTAAATGGTGGGGAGATTAGCTCCTTTATTTGATGACTCATTTTTATTTTGAAGGAGGAGAAACTATCTAGTTTCTACTAGATTGTCAATTTTTCTTCCGCATGTTGTGTCAAGACTAGAGCATCATAATAGGAATCTAGTTGAAACATGAGAACCTTATCCCATAGCTCCTATTTTAAACCACTATTGAAAAATCGGAAAAAAACTAATTCCTTTACATCACGTGCATATTTGGCAAAGTTTTTAACCTCAATTTGACACTTCTTGATAGAATGTGTGTTGTAATTTAGTAAGGGTATAAATCAAGTCTTAATAGGTAATAGTGTTGAAGTGGATTAGGGATTCATTACAAAAATTGACCAAGTGAAAAAAGGATGAGTCTAATCCAACCACTAGTACCAACAAAGTGCTTTATTTTCCAAGGGAAAAGAGGCTAGGGAGAGATTTTGGTCCTAGTAAAGTTAGTATAAATTGAGATATTGATGAACCTTGTCCAACCAAATAGAAAAATCTACATCAAATTTAGACCAGATGAGTTTGGTGGGATGAGAAAAGGAAAGTTGATTAAGGAAGGGGAAACTTGTTATGGGGGATGAAGGTTGGTCTTTGTCTATACATAAGAGTAGATGATCTATTTGATTTGAGAGGTGAGATATTTTATCTCTGAACAAGGTGCTAATTGGTAGTGTGCATAGGGGGTTCTAGTGGATCTAGTTAGTCCTAATAATAATGATCTTCTACCATAGAGATGATTGTGAACTAAAAGATAAGTAATCCATTATATGGAAAATTTACTATCTCAAAGAGATGAGCGCAATAGGACAATCCACCCAAATAGGTAAAAGTGGACCTTGGCCCAAAAAGTAGTACTCAAATTTATATGAAAATTTTATATTCTCAAAGAGGTTAGTATAACAAGAAAATTCACTAGGAATGGTAAAAAATTGGTCCTAAAATATTTTTTACATATGTTTTTGAAATTTTGAAAGGTAAAATTAGACCTTGGCCATAGTACTCAAATTTATATGACAAATTAATCAACTCGAAGGTATTAGTCTAATAGGATAATTCACTAGAAATGGTAAAAACATGGTCCTATAATCTTGTTTACATAGGGTTTTTGAAAATTTGAATCCTTCTGGGTGAGAAATGTAATATGTTACTTTGACTTATCACTCAATATGGAGTTATGTGCTATGCATTAGGTGATCTATTCAATTGTGTAATATAGGATTAGTATAGATATTCAATCTCATGAGCCACAATATGTGTAATAATTGTAGATCAAGGAGAATACTAGTGATGAGTTACTTTTGAAGGAACCCTCTAATAACTATACAATAATTCTAAATAATAATCTTCTAGGAGAAATTTATGTAGCTAGATGTAGGGAAAATAACACACAGATGAGGATACAAAGGGAAGGATCTACAAGTTTTGTCTAGTATATGAGATCACTAATATACTATTCACATTTATAAATATTTTTGGCCCAATATTTTATAATGTTAACTATGAATGGTTAGGATCATACTTGTAACCTACTATTCCATATAATTTAAGGAATGTAGTGAGTAAACTCGTATGGATAATTTTACAAATTATATATGGCTAAAGATTACCAAGGGTTAGGATTTAAAAAATCTTATGGAGTCTTCCAATACACCCATGGGTATGTGGAAGGTCATGACCATGTAAATAGGTTCTTTAAGGCCTAGATATTAGAGCTAAAATACTCCCTATTTCACAAGGAGTTTATGGGAAATATAACTTAGCCAAAAATTAGTTCTTTTAAGGATATTTGAAAACCCTTTGCATAGGGTTTCTAAACTAGAAAAGAAAAATTCTTAGATTCTATGAGAAGCAAGAACCAAGCCAGAATTTTATGTTGCTCATAGATCAAACACAACTCCAATCGACAAATGTGAGAAGATAAAAATAGCGAAAATGAGAGATTATTATGATAAAGAGAAAATAGAGACAACTCTTAGACTATTTTGAGAAAATTCACATTACTCTCACTAAACTAGTTGAGTCGAGAGTAGAGTATTGCTTTTATAAAAAAAATTGGCATATACATCCAAGAGGTGCATTAAATAAACTACTAATAATAGGTGGGAGGTTTTACCTACATAGTAAATGCCAAAATATGTGGAAAAATCTACTCAAATAAAGATAAATGAATGGTTATGAGAAGTGGCATTTAAATCCAAAAGAGAGTGTGAGACTCAACTACCTGTGTGTGGGAGAGAGAAACACATGTAGCTGATGGATGATGCCATATGGTCTCATATTAAATAAGTCTAATTAACCTAAGAAAGCTTAATAATATGTTTAGGGGAAAAAATATCCCCTAACATAAGGAAAATAAAAAACCTACACTAACACCTACCTTAAGAGTAGATTAGATGGGTGAAAATATGGGTCTCAAAAAATGAAGCCTAATGAAGTACCCATGTACAAAGAGGTCCCCCAAAATAATAATCCCCCCATAAGAGGAAGCCTACTCCAAATATAGAGAGAGAAAATACTCCCCCAAAGTAGAGAGAGAATGAAGTACTAACAAGTCTCCCTTAAGTAGACACCTGTTAAATCCCCAACAAAGCTCATATATGAAGGAAATTTCTCTAATTGAAGGTTTCTATTAAGATTTCTACAATTTTCTCTGATGTAGGACAAGACTTAAGATCAATGATGTTTTCCTAAATTAGCTCCCAAATTTACTACATATGAATATCAATGTGTTTAGTCCTTTAGTGATGAATTTGATTCCTTGAGACTTGTATCACACTCTGATTATCATAAAAGATGATTGTAGGATTTATGAATGAATGCTAAAACCAATGAAAATATTTCAAATCCAAATATCCTTATTAAATATCCCTTCATACATAATGTGTTTAGTCCTCTAGCAATGAACTAGATTCCTTGATATTTGTATTGCACTTTGATTATCACAAAAGGTGACTATAGACTTTCTAAATGGAATGTTGAACTGATTGAGAATATTCTAAAGGAAAATCTCCTTATGTTAGTATTAATTTCCCTCAATACTCAACATTTATATATGAGAATAATTATAAATTATTTCTTTCTCAACCACCAAATTGGACTAGAACAAAGTGAAAAGAAATACTATGAAGTAGATTTGTGATCCTATAAATTGCCTACTCAATTTGAATCTATATATCCCTTCAATTCAATATCCACATCTACTTCATATTGAATCCCATGACTATGAGTACCTTGAATGTAGTGGAGAATCTTCTTAGTTGATCTCCAATGCAACTCATGTGGCTCCTTTATGAATCCAGAAACCATGCCCCACATCATATCATTTTTTTGGTTTTGTACGATTCAAACATATGAGGCTCCCAACAAGCTATTTTTATAAAGTTTCATCAACCAAGGGGAATAAAACTTAGCCTCAAGTTTGAATCTTGATAGAAATGGATTCAATGCAAGCTTACAGTCAACCATGTATGTGAAATATAGAGATCATATCAAGAACATAGATGGGTTGTGCAAGGAAGATACCTAAATATAATTGAGGTCTCAATACCCAAGAAATTATGCAAAATACCTAAGTTTGACATCAAAAATATATCATGCAAAGAAGTTTTCACTGCGTTAGTGGTGGATGAGTAGTTCCTTGTGATCAACAAGTCGTCACAAAGAACTAGAAATGTGAGAGTGTCATCTTGTTGTAGAATCTATATTCTTGGATCAGAATGACATTAAGTGAACCCAATTTTCAAAAGGAAGGATTCCATCTTGGCATACCAAGCTCGAGCAACATGTTTGAGGCCATAGAGATACTTTCAAAGATAATAAATAAGTGAAGGATCATGTTTGAATCCCTATGGCTAATCCATTTAGATTTCCTCCTAAAGTTCACTATGAAGAAAGGCACTCTTCACATACATCTAGTGAACTTCCCAATGATGGGTTGTAGATATAACAATGACATGTTTGATGGAATTCATTTTTGCAACTGATGAAAATTTCTCAAAGTAATCAATCCTAGGAAATTAGGAGAAATATTTTACAACCAAGCCAACCTTATTCTTGTCAACCATCCCATTTACTATATTTTTTTCCAATAACTCCATTTGCATCAAACAATTTTCCTTCCCAAAGGAAGAGGGACTAGATCCCATGTATGATTCCTCTGTAAGTAACTGAACTCTTCTTGTATACCAACATCCTACTCGAGGATATCCAAAGTTGAAGCAGCAAAGAGATGTGGAGCCTACTAAAATTGTGACATTGTCCATCTAGTATTTGAAGGATTACCAACCCAATCACATGTTAAATATAATGTTTGACATGTCTAAAGAGGCCTTGATATTGAATACTATGGGTGAGAATCATCAACCTCTAAATGATGACTATGAGAGGAATGTGAATTCTTATCATCACTATCACCATCTAAAGTGGAGGAAGAAGAATCCACATCAAAATTAGGAGAATTAAGATCCTTTGAATAATTGTCATCATGATGCAACGTCTCTAATGTGATGGTAGATGGAGAAGTGATAGGGGAAGAATTGGAAGGGTTCTCCTCAAAACAAACACTCCTCTCAATGAAAAACTCATGAGTGTTGGGATGGAGAATTATGTAGCCTTTTGCATCATCTGGGTACCCAAAAAATATACAAGGCTTGCTTTTTGGATCCATAGCTTTGAATTTATTCGCTAGAATATGGGTGATGAGCCTAGTATTTGGTCCAATTTTGGGTAGAATCTATAGTTGTTTGTTGATAGATGTCATAAACTTTAATGTTAAATGTTGGTATTAGCATAATGTTTCTCTCAAACCATTGACATTGGATTTAATCCTATCCTTGCAAGTTTTAATGACATTTGGCATAATATATGAATTATCTATATTGATTTTGCATGTGGTTATTGAATGTTCCTTAAGGTGATTATAGATGTGCAATTATTATGCATACTGACCTTTCCATGCAGATTTAATATGCTAAGTTAAGGAAGACACCGCCAACTGGGCATGCACCATAACGTCCAGCAAAGGAATCACTCCAAGTCAAAGAAGGCCGATGGTAGAAGATTCTCCATGCAGTCGAGTGTAACCGCGTTGTTGTAGTGGACTTTAATGATCGAGCATGCACAAGTGTTACTGCTTTGTTGAGTTTGTGTCTGACTTGCATGGCTAACCAGATTCCATGCATGCATAACCGCCATCACTCCACTTTCCCTGTTTTCCCTAATTGGCGTCCTCCCAGTCAGGGAGTTGACTGCCTTGTTTAGTTGTTATCATAAATAATAATGTAATGCTCCTTCCTCCTAGTTAGTTAGTAAGGTGATAGTAGAGGGAGAGGTTGCACGATTTGATATTGTACTGCAGTTTCAGTAATACATTACTCTTTTGCACGCATGATTCACAATGAATAAAATATAGTTTTGAGTTCGAGCATCTAAGTTCTCTTTAGTTTGAGAGGATACTTATCCAAGGGGGCCCACTTCGTGAGTAATCTATTTTTTTAGTTTAGCATTAGTTTAGTATTACTTTATGTTCAGCACTTAGTTAGAAATCTGGCATCAACTATGCATGTAGCCACTAGAAGTCCATTCTGTGTTTGTTCCTACAACTAAAGCAGACAGAGTAGTATCCTATTTTTTGCTCAGATCTTTATTCCTGTTATGCATTTCAGCTTAGCATAGTCATTTGATTGATGTTCAGCATTTATTTCATTCCTTTCCAAGCGATTTACTCTAGTATTGTGTGTTTCTTAGCTATAGGTTAGAAATGGCTACTTAAGAGTTCCTAGTGCACATACTATGCTAACCCATTTCAAGTTCACATCCCTGGGTTGACAATTTAAATGCACCTTCATGATGATTGAAGTAGCTATTCAAGTTAGATGTCCAATCTCTGAATCATGTTTATAAGGGCTAAGTTATCAGATCATTGTAGGAGGCCAACATTTTTGGTGTCGTTGTTGGGGATGGTGTCAAACTAGGGATTCTTTTGGAATCATTAGTAGTTTTTCTTGCTATAATGTTTCTAGAAGTTGTTCTTAGTATATCCTCATTTAGGAAGTAATCACCCCCTTATTCATTGCCATTTTTTTGTGTGAGCTAACTGATAGTGAGTAATACCACCTGCATAGAGGAAGGAGAAGGGATGCTTATGGGAGATTCCTTCCTAACAATTCTAATCCATTCTAGCTAGTTGACTATCAAAATATACCATAAGAAGAAGAAGAAGATCCACACCCCTTTGCTGATGCATATCCTGATCTAACTAGTTCTGAAGTCTCCTCTGAAGATCAAAATCAGCTTGAAAACCCCCTTGCTTTGGAACCACATCAAGTAGACATGGGTGATGCAAATGGGAACATACCTAATCAACTATCTTTTCCTTTTCCCATTTCCCATCAAAATGAAGTTGACATCAAGAATATCCCTCCTTTAGTACTCCCAAATTTTTATGGACTTGTCACAGAAGATCCTGATACCTTTTTATTTGAGTTTTACATACTCTGCAAAAGTTATGATTATACTACTGATGCCCATAGGCTTAATCTATTTCCTACCACTCTGAAATAAGTTTCATTAAGATGGTTCATGAGCCTAGGCATAGATACTGTGGAAACTTGGGAAGACATGAAGACAAAATTCTTTGAGAAATACAAGGAATATTGCAGGGTCAATGACATGAGAGGAGGTGACATTTTTAGGATGCAACAAAAGGAAGATGAGAGCTTGGAAGACTACATTGCAAGGTTTTTGTTTTGCCTACAAAAATCTCCACACCATACACTTAATGAAGACTCACAAAAGTTGTTTTTTTTTTAGAGGAATCAATGATAGTTGCACTGATTCCTTGGATCTTATGGGAGGAGGAGATATCACCCAAGTTCCCTCGGATGATATCAAGAAAATATGTCAAAACTACTCTAGGGAAGCCTCAAAGAAGGGGAGAGCTTACCAACCTTCCATGGGTAATTCAACCACCAGTGGAGTTTCAAGAATGGAGATTACTCATTTGTTGGCAGACTTCAAGCAAGATATTATAAATAATCTACCTACTCATCTAGATACACTTCAGGCCAAGAAAAAGAAAGAAGAGGCAAAGGCAATGTTAACGGGATATTTCCCCCACTACAGACAAAAGAAGAGAGATTGCAGATGTAAGATGGTAGCTAACATGGAAAGCAAGAAGGTTCCACCTAAGTTCAAGCCAATCTAGATTGAAGAAGACCAAGTCTACTATGTTGCACAAAGGAAGTCTTGGGCTCTGAGACAAGGTATGCCACCAGATCCACTATCCTATGTTGGTCCATATTCTAATTCCTATTCATCTAGTAACCAATGACAGCCCTTATATCCATCCAGTTATGGAGGATATCCATCACGGCCTTGGAGTAACCCTCCAAATGCTTGGCCTAGTCATCAAAATTCTCCACCCTAGTGGCAACAACCTCAGGAGAATTTTCAACAATTTCAAGGGCATTGGCAACCATCTCCCAGAAATTGGCAGCAAACAAATCAATGGAGAGGAGGACAACAATGGCCTACTCAGGAAATCATTTATATGCAACCACCATCTCAACCCCAGTAGCCTGTTATAATGCCTCCACCTGCTAATGCAAGCTCAAATGCACTTAAACCTACTCAACTACCAGTTCAGCCCACACCCAACCCAAATAACAAACCATGGCAGTAGTCTGTATACTCTGCTAATTCAAATCAATTCCCTACATATGTTGTGAGTGTAAGTGATATCCATTTGTGTTCAGGAACTACTATATCAACCCCCTTCCAAGCCCATTATCACTGAGCTTCTTGCGGAAGAGGAAGAGGAACCTCTGAATGAGCTCATTTAGCCAAGTGTACCTGAACCAGTCCAAGTCAAGCAGACTGAACAAGAACCACCATTTCCTTAGAGATTGGAAGTTGCTAAGAAGAAGGAAGAAAAGGAGGATACCACTTTTGACATCTTGGACCAGTTGAAGCATATATGTGTCTAGATACCTCTATTTCAAGCCATAAAGGATGTTCCAATCTATGACAAAGAAATCAAAGAAGAATGCATTAAGAAGCCAGGTAGGGAAAAGAAAGACCCAACTATAGTTCATGTGGTGGGCTAGCTAGCTAACATCATGCTGGGAAAAGTGACTATTCCTAAGTATAATGACCCAGACAGTCCTATAGTAACAGTTGCTATCAACGGGGTCCAAGTAAAGAATGCTCTGATTGATTTAGGGGCAGCAATAAATGTAATGACCAAATACGTCCTGTAGCAACTAAATGTTGCAAGCATGAGATCTACTCCTACTATCCTGCAGCTTGTTGACAGCTCTACTATTAAGCCTGATAGTGTAGTGGAGGATCTTGTGGTAGTTTTAGACTCCTGGGAATACCCAACAAACTTTATGATTCTTTTTCCTAAAAATACACTAGGAAGGTATCCCATCATTCTTGGAAGACCTTGGTTGGAAATTGCAGATGCATACATTGGATTTTGTTCTAGTGATATGACCATTTCATATGGGAGGAGCACTAAAAAATTTGTTCTCTATCCACCTGCTCATCCATCTCATGATGAAGATAATCCCATTTGGCCACATGTTGGTGAAGAGGTCGAGGAAGTTAATTATGTGGCACAACTTATGATGCTAGGTAGAAGCTCTTTCATGCAGCTCCAAGATGAAGATGAAGTATTGGCTAACATCATCCAAAACCATTGTGAAATGGAGGAAGCATCATCTTCTCATTCTGTTACTCCAGTCAGGACACTTTTTCCTGCTCTTCCTACAGCCACTGTTCTTGCAGACGTTCTTCCTACAGCAACTATTCTTGCAAAAAGACTTCTTGCAACAACAGGTATTTTCCATACATTGCTTCCATATAAACTAAAGGTACCATGTGTTAATGAAGCGGCCATGATAGAGTTAACCACACAAGAACAGGTGTCTGAGGGAAAGTATCTAAATGTTAATAATAAATTAAGTGGGGAATAGCAATTTTTATTGGAAAACTTATTAAGAACCCATCAACATGCATTTGTATGGGATTATCATGATATGAAGGGTATAGATCCTAAACTTTGTACACATAGAATTTATATCAGAGATGATTGCACCCCAGTAAGACAGCCACAAAGAAGAATCAACCCTGCACTGAGAGAAATTGTGAAAAGAGAATTATAGAAATTACTAGATGCAGGATTTATCTGCCCCATTTCAGATAGCCAATGGGTGTCTCCATTAGTTATTGTGCCCAAGAAAGGAGGGAAATGGTGAATTTGTGTTGATTATAGAGAACTTAATGATGGCACCAAGAAGGATCACTTTCCTTTACCCTTCATTTATCAAGTTTTTGACACACTTGGAGGAAAGCAATATTTCTCTTTTCTAGATGGATTCAGCGGCTACAACCAGATCCAAATTGCAGGTTTGAGGACCAGGAGAAGACTATATTTACCTGTGCATGGGGGACCTATGCCTATTCGGTGCTCTCATTTGGCTTATGCAATGCACCTGCAACTTTTTCAAAGGGTAGTCATTAGCATATTTTTTGACACTTCTCATGATTGCATGGAAATTTATATGGATGAATTTACCACTTATGGTGTTGATTTTAATCAAGCAGTGGAAAATCTCAAGAGATTCCTATAGAGATGTGAAGATCAAAACTTGTCCTTAAATAGTTAAAAGTGCTTCATGATGATGCAAGAAGGTGTAGTTCTTGGCCACTACATCTCCCACAAAGGAATTCAAGTAGATCCTGCAAAGATTGAGGTAATCACAAATCTTCCCACACCTGCAAAATAGAAGGATGTTAGGAGTTTTTTGGGTCATGCAGGATATTATAGGCATTTCATCAAGGATTTCAACAAGGTAGCAGCACCATTATACACTCTTCTCACTAAAGATTTTGAATTTCAGTGGACTGAAGCTTGTGATAGGGAATTTTCTCACTTGAAGGCAAATTTGACTCATGCTCCTATACTCAAGAGACCTAATTGGTAACTTCCTTTCCACATCCATATTGATGCATCAAATTATGCCATAGGAGCAGTCTTAGGATAGAAAGAAGGAGTTTTTGAAAATGCCATTTACTTTGTCAGCAAAAATTTACAAGGAGCTGGATTTAATTATACAGTGACAGAGAAAGAAATGTTAGCAGTAATCTATGCACAGAACAAATTTAGACATTACATAATAGGCTACCAAATATTTGTGTACACTGATCATGCAGCCATTAGATATCTTATGAATAAACCTTTGATCACAGGTAGATTGGAAAGATGGTTATTGTTGATGCAATATTTTGATATAACCATTGTGGATAAACTAGGAAAAGCCAATATTGTTGCAGATTTTCTTTCAAGGCTAACTACATCAAAAGATAATCAGCCCATAGATGACTCTTTCCCTAATGAGCATCTATTCTCCCTCAATATACAAACACCCTGGTATGCTAACATAGCCAATCACTTGGTCACAGGTAGAGTTCCTTCTCACTTCTCTCCAAAAGAGAAAAAGGGAACTTATTGAAAAATATTTTTCTTTCTCTTGTATTGTTGGATGTTTGTCTTATACGGGACCAGACCATGTCATGAGAAGATGTGTGAGAGAAGATGAGACATACGACATTTTGCATGTATGTCATAATGAACCATGTGGAGGACACTTTGCAGCCAAGAGGACAACAATGAACATTTTGAACACAAGATATTATTGGCCAACACTCCATAAGGATGCAGGAAGGTATACAAGAAAATGTGATAGATGTCAAAGAATGGGTAGACCAACCAGATCTGATGAGATGCCACTTTCCCCTTAGGTAGTAATCACTCCTTTTGACAAGTGGGATTGGATTTTTCGGGACCCATTGACCCTCCATCAAATGGTAAGTCTTATATACTGGTATGCATTGATTATGTAACTAAATGGGTAGAAGTTAAAGCCATGAAACATATAAGAGATAACAAGGTTGCGGAATTTCTTTATGAAGATATTTTCACAAGATATGGAGTCCCAAGAGAAATAGTGACTGACCAAGGGGCACAATTCATGTCAACCCTTGTTGTAGCACTAGTTAATGAGTACAACATAAGGCACGAGAAGTCTACTCCTTATCACCCCTAGGGCAATGGACAAGTTGAGGTGACCAACACAGAAATTGAAGCCATTGTGACTAAAATGGTAGTTGTTCATAGAGAGGATTGGGAAAAAAAATTTCCAGAAGTTGTTTGGGCTTATAGGACAACCTAGAAAACAACTACAAGCTTCACCCCATTTCAATTGTTGTATGGAAAGACAATTATGATGCTAGTCGAATTTGAACATAAGACTCTTAGGACTGCAGTAAATTTGGGGATGGATATTTCTGAGGCACAAAGAGAGAGAATCATGTAGTTAAATGCTTAGGATGAAATAAGAAGAGTAGACCTGCAGCATACAGAAGTAGTGTAGAATCAGAGGATCAAATGGCATGACAAATTCATTAAGGACATGAAATTCCAACCAGGAGATTGGGCCCTGCTCTTTGACTCAAGATATCGAGACAATGGAGGAAAATTACAAACAAGGTGGCTAGGACCATATGAAGTTGTTGAGGTCTTTCCTAATGGATTTTTTCAGTTTACTACCTTTGACCCTGTCTAATTCAAATATCTTGTCAATGGTCATCACCTAAGATTATATCACAAGCTAGCTTCCAAAGAAGAGTTCCTGCAGCAATTCACCTAGCATTCAGCACCCAAGCTTCCTACAACTGAAGGAAATGGACCTAGTGTCCTTCCTTCTGGCTAATTAAGGTACGTACTTTTCATAATAAATACTTTCACTTGTGTGGAAGTCCATTTCTTTGTCATCTGCCCATCCACCCATCCATCACCACCTTTCTCTCTCTTCCATCACTTCATTCCACCTCACCTCACTTCCACTTCATTAATTTCTCAATTTATAGCAGATATTGCAGGAGGGTGAACTTGATTTCCAGACGTAATTGCAGGAAAGAAATTGCAGAGCATTTTTTTGATTGCAGACAATGGGAGGTGGGTTAATTCAAAATGAACCCACAGTGCATTATATTTTATTGCAGGATGCATAATGCCTAGCCAAATTTAGAAATTGTGGATGGTTAGACTACTTCCTAAAGTTAGATGGCTTTGATGAAAGCATTGCCCTTGAATTCTCCTAGACATTTTATGAAGGAAAAGTCACAGTAAAAGGGTTGGAAGTTGTGGCAATTGAGGACAAAATTACAGAGTTAATAGGGTTACCTGTTGATGGTGAAAATTACCCTACTTCCAGAGACATCAAATCGGCTAGGGCTGAATTTACAGAGCCAAACGACCCTCCATTAAGCATAGATAAATAGGGTGCAAAGAGAATGTCTTTGCCCGAGCCGTGGAAGTAGATAGTTGCCTATGTGATCAAATACATCACTTGTGAGGGTTTCCTGTCAAATTTGTATTCTGTGCACTTCAAGCTTTTGAATCACATGAGGCATGAAAGGAGGATGAATGTGCCTAATGTGCTCTACAATCTTCTCTCAATCATGGCAGTCGAGACCCAAAAAGGTAGAGATAATTTTGTTTCCCACCATTGTTTGATTAAATTGTTGGTTGAAAAGTCTCTGCATGATGGATTGACTTGGGATGAATTTATAAATGTTGATCAAATAAGACCTGAGCAGTTGCAACCTAGGGTTTTACCTCAACCTTGTAGGTCTAATAGAAGATTGAGCGCAACTGAAGCTACTCTTGACGCTTCAACCTCTGGTGTTGGCTCTAGTGTGAATTCTCCTATAGCAGAAGAAACCATAGAAATTATTTCTTCTACAATAGAGCACTCAGAAAAAGAAAGCTCTTCCTCCTCAGATTTTGATGATGATATTCCACTTGGCACCCTAATGAAAACCAAGGAACAGAAGAGAGAAATGGAAATGAGAAAAAGAGAGGCACAAAGCAACCTGCAGAAAGAAAAGTGCCAAGTTCTAAGAAGAGGAAGGTTGATATTGTTCATCCTGTAGCCAAAGAAAAATTTGAAAGTACTACCAGGAAATCAAGACTAGTTGGGCCTGCGTTTGGCACGCCTCCGCTAGAAATCCCTAAGCATGGTGAGACATTATAGGAGGACCATAAAGCTCCAATGGGGTAGGAGAATGTCAAAGAAGAAGACATATTTAAGAGAGCGGTAAATATAACACTGGCCGATCTTGCTAATATTGTAGAGGAGTTTGAGGAAAATCAGGATTTCCTGTAGCATGAGCAGGAAGTCCTATAGCAAGAAGTCCTGTAGCAACAACCTAAACCAGAGCAAGAGTTCCTACAGCCATAGTAAGAACAAGAGTCCCTGCAGTAAGAGGCGAAAGAAGAAACAGTACCCCTACAACCAGAAACAACTGGACAGCTTAAGCCCATGCAAATAGTGTCATATGAGGAGCCGCCATTGACAAAAAGACTAGTAGGAATTCATAATCCTCCTGATTTTATAGTACATGCAGCAATTTTAAATTTATGGAAAGAAATGCAAAGGGAGGAAGAATGGAAAAAGGAAAAATGGAAGTTAAAGAAGGAAATTCAAAAGAGGGATGAGGAAATTGAAGATAAGGATGCAGAAATTGCCACCCTGAAGCAAAGGGTGGATGATATGGTACCTTTGGCACCACAGATTTTGGAATGTAGGACCCCTCCTAGGGTCTATTCTTTTCTCTTGAAAGAGAAATATCTCTCTTTTAAGTTGTCAAGGATTGCCTCAAGTTTGAATCCTTCTATTGACACCCCTGTTGAGTTTTTCAATGCTTATAGGATTGCCTCCTTTGAAATGAAGAATTTGTTGTGTGATTTTTATTTGCACAATTATGTTGTAACTCAAGACCATGATTGGAATCTGTTGTTATATGTCGGTGATGTCCAATTAAGGGCATTTATGTCTTGGGTGCAAAATGAGATTAGTTGGGGACAGCAACATGGAGCTTATAAGCAATTAGATTCTAATATCCCTCTGCCTGTTATGGCTGAGTCAAGCAACCCAAGGGATATTTACAAAGAATAGCACATAATGCTTCTCAGACCTAGTTATGGCAACAGGATTATGCCTTGGATTGAGGTAGTTTACAGTGAATATGAGGTCAAGACAGTAGCAAAGGAAGAAACTATGAGAAAATACCTATCACAAAGATGGAATAGTCTAACTGATGAGCTAAAACAAGTTGAGCCCCATTTCATCCACAATTATGTTGCAGCACTAAAAATAATTGATAGGTACATTCAAATTGGGAGAATGAAGGGACGATTTTGGCTTCCCCTGACTTTCCAGCCACCCATTCTCATGTGGCCCGTGCCAAACTTCAGATTCTACTAGTATGACATTGTTGCAAAAAAGTAGACATGGGTAAGATTTGATAGATTAGGAGGATTCTATTGGGATCCTGATTCATGCACTGCAGCCACTGATGTTGGACAGCTATCAGTTGCAAATTTTAGAGCTTTGACCAAGTAGAAGAACAAATCTTCCCCTACTGGAGGACCAACAAAATGTTAGGTTGGGGGGGAGTGATGAGCCTAGTTTTTGGTCCAATTTTGGGTAGAATCTATAGTTATTTGTTGATAGATGTCAAAAAATTTAATGTTAAATGTTGGTATTTGCATAATGTTTCTCTCAAACCATTGGCATTATACTTAATCCTGTATAAGAGCGAATTTGCACGCTAGGTGCAATTCCCCTTTTTGCCTTATTGCACTTTAGAAAACCTAAGTCAGAGGCTTAAATTCACTTAAGCTTGCTGATGGCAGTCCACTTGGAACATGTTTTGTGTGTTGGTGGAGGCATCTCTATCGAGGACACCTGCGCAACATGCAAAAATCCGCGTGGCATGCTTACATCCCTAGCAGATTCTTGCAGTTGAGCCAGCAGAGACGTTACTCTTCCCATTGGCAACAAAGTTGTAACACCTCCTTCGGCCACTCAACCTGAATATGGTCATTTCCCTTCTCATTCCTTGATATTCAGCCTTTGAACTGGCATTTGGAGGTTGGAATATTGTTATATGAAATATTGGAAGGACTCTACACCACATCAAGCTCTCATATTCTCATTCACAAGCTCATTTCCACTCACTTCCAAGTATTCAAGCATTCCATTGCAGCAACATCAACACTCCACCAAATCGGTAGAGCAAGTTTGGGACCACACAATTGCAGCAGAGGCTTGAGTTCCTCTCATTTCTCCCCCAAATATCCTTGAGTGCTCTTGGTGGAGGTGGTAAGTTTCCCTCTCCTCTCCTCTATCATTTGGTTGAGTAGCATAGTATTGTTTTTGTAGTGCTTGTGTTTTTATTACTTCTTTATCTCTTTTCCATTGGTTTTCATGGAGGTGGGAGCACCTAAATAGGAGTCTGACTGAGGAAAACCCCTATATAACCACCCCCCAACATTATCTTTCTTGTTGTGTGTAGGTGGGTACATTCTGAGGAGCTAGCTAGTGAACAGGGTCTTCTACGAGATTGTCTTCGTAACCTTAGTTTTGGTATATCTACTCTATCACCTTCATTTATACTTATCATATTTTATAGTATTATTTTGTCCTCTTAGAAGTTGTTAAGCTAGGTTGTTAGTCATTTTGACAAGTCCGACCTTGTCTCTTTGGTAATCTAACCGTACGGACCACAGCGTGTTTCTAAGATGCTAGTGTGCCACTCTATCGTCTCAAGTCCATGTTGAGCGCCTCAGGCAGAGAGCTCCCTGAGGTGTAGAGTTGGACCTAAAAAATAACTCACCTAGCCCCACCTTGAAACTCAGGATTGCAGAGTGATTGTAGGACCCAAAGATCCTCATCACTCTCATCCTTATACCCTAAACAATACATTTAGCTGAGGTAAGTTAGGGTAGCCTCTCGCGTCTTGACCCTCCATGACCTAGGGTCTTGCATGCAGTGGTCCCCCTCTCTTAAATTTCTGGTGAACCTGATGTGAACCAATGTCTATTCATTCGTTGGCGTTAAAACTCCCTTTAGATATTTTGTGGTCGTTGTGACCCCGCGTGTTGTGAAGGTTTATGAGCATCACAACCCAGTCCACAACTTTTGGGCATATCATGAGGAGAAGCATACAACACCTCTTAATGGATAGAATGAAGGTCTCGCTTGGTCTCTCTACAAGTCTCTCCTCTAGTCCCGCCGTTAGTTTGGTCGCATAGGAATAGTTATCGAGGAAAGAGATGGGGTTCGCTGATGAAACTGATCACATTCCCACTCCTCCTGTATCTCCCACACCATCATTGGTGGACGAGCATGAGGCTATTCAAATTCCTACTGAGTATGTGTCCGCCCTCACTAAAGGGTTGGGCGACCTTGGAAACCACTTGGAAAGGAATCTGAAGATGGCTAGGGCCACTCGGGTTGTTAGTGAACTAAGACATATGATGGGAAAGGATCAAACAAGTATAGAGCTTCTGAGTAGTCTCTTCAGTATCGCTGAAGCATGCGCTCCTTCGGGAAACTCTGGTGTTGCACAAGGATTCACTGTCGGAGAGCCCGAGAGACAATTAGGAGTATCAACACCTCCTACTTCTGTCTACATGACCACCACATTCCCTTCCATTAACATCCCTTCCATCCCTAATCAACTGAAAACTATCAAAGTGAATAAGGTCTCGTTGGGATTTAGCTTCACCCCTTCTGTCACCTCTGGTGGTGGAGGTTTTGGTGGAGTAGGTGGTGGAGGCTTTGGTAGTGGCAGTGGATTTAGAAGCGGAGGTGATGCTAGCAGAAGTGGTTTTAGTGGAAGTTGTGGCGATGGTTCTGGTAGTGGCCCTACTGGTGGCGATGGCTCTGGTAGTGGTTCTGGTGAAAGTCACACCGGTGGCGGTTCTAGAAATGGACCTAGCAGTGGTTCTAGAGGAGGTGGTTCCTCTGGCCCTCTATCTTCTAACAGCCCTATTTTGAATACTCTACTTCAAAATATGGGTAAGATGTAGAGTCAATTAGCGAGCCTCTCCTAGGCCTCTACCCAACCTATTTTCCAACCTTTCTTCTGGCATAGCCCATTGTCGATCACTATCTTAAACACTCCCTTCCCTCAGGGAATGGAGATTCTAAAGTTTGAGAAGTTTAGTGGCAAGGGAGATCCACAGACACATGTGTTTTCCTTTAACACTCTTTGTATCAATTTTTTCCATCACAATGCTTTGTTGGCTAAACTATTTCCCCGATCTCTCAAAGACACAGCACTCAAGTGGTACTATTGCTTGCCTGATAATTCTATCTTCTCATTCAATCAGCGTGTTAACCAATTCTTTAGGCAGTTCCAAGCAAACATCGGGCCGAAGATGACCCTCACGGATCTTGTTTGATGCAAGCAAGGATACAATGAAAAGATCATTGATTTCATAGTGCGTTATCAAGCACTTCTTTCACAAATCTCGTATCAACTGCCCGATTCTGACGTGCAGAAGGTATTCATAGGCAACTTACAAAGGCCTTGGCAAGAGAAGTTTTCCTTGATGAAATATCCCTCTTTCACGCATCTATGTGCACTTTATGAGAGTACCAACAGATAGTTGCTCAATTCAGGGGATATTCCTCGTGCTCCTGTTCTGAAGGGAAATCCATTGTATCTACCTTTCAAAAAGGAAAATCCATTGCAAATGTAGTAGTTGTTGCTAATGACAATGACCTCAAATGCAGCCAGAAGTTCACAAAGTTATTAGAATCTTATACTTCCATCATACAGAAGTTGTTGAGGGTTAAGATCATAACTTTTCTAGCTCCTAATCCCGTTAAGGAACCTTACCCTAACTGGTATGATGGGATAACCTACTGTCAGTACCATCATGTTAATGGACATGATGCCGAATGTTGTATGTGGTTGCGTCATGAAACACAAGACCGCATCGAGGACGGTGGCATTTGTCACAATGGGAGTAAACAGAACACTAACAAATTAGTGGTGAAAGAAAATAGTGAATTGCAGATATACACAGACCCATTTCTGTTGCATTCTACTAACATGATTATCGATCCCATTGATTTTGCTTCTCAACTCGGGGCCTATGTGAATATGGTCATGATAAATTCCACTATTTCACCCGCGCCTAGTTCATCAGATATTACATTTACAACACAAGATCTACCTTTGAACAACAAGCCTTCACCTCTCTCCATTCTTGCTCATATCAATGGTAACATTGTGACATGAGTTTTGATAGACCCTACGATCCATGTGAATGTTATTACCGAAGAAACATTAGTATTAAACTCACTAAAAAAAGAAAAATATGAAGATATAAGATCTACCATTCGTACCCATGATGGTATGAATCTCAAACCTTATGGCTTGATCTGTAAGGAAAGCTAGATGTGGAAGTAACTCTCCTAACATCAAAACCTCAGGGAAGAATGCAGAGACACTTTTAAATTTTTCAATTACAGTCCAATTAAGATGCACTAGAAAGAGATTATTGAAACAGAGAAATAGACAAACACATATGAACACCAGATATACATGGGAAAACCCTTATGGGAGAAAAACCCACCACACCAAGAGAAGTCACTTTGTATTACAGTAATAAAGATTACAAACAGAGTTCTGACTTATCTTTCTGATGTCAGTTTACAACAGCATACACCATGAACAACCTTGTTACAGAACATTAACGTTACAGTCTTCATAGAATAGAATTCATCCACTAATCATACAATCGAACACAGCAACCCATCGATTCATCAAAGCAGACATCATCTGCTATTCTAAACTACATTCATGTCATTCCTGTCTGTTGAGCTTCCTCTCAGAACTGCCACAATGAACTGTCTCCCAATGGTTCCCATTCGGCTTCTCTAATTGGCCAATGACTCACCACGTAGGATGGTCTTCTCTCGGTCAACACAATCAACCTATGTTGGCATGTCGGTGAGACACTAACCGTGTCTCCCCGATGCCACAAGACTTAACCATCGATGTCGCCAAGAGTCATCCTTATCGCCAAGATGTTACATTGAGTCCAGAGAGCTATCGCTCAAACTTTGCCATGTCGCCAAGACCTTATACCGACGATCATCACATGTATCACTATCGCCAAGACTTATCGCTATCGGTGAAACATCATACCGAAGCTTCAAAGTCACACAGACGTAAGTTTTCCATTCGGTGAGACAATCATCTTTCGCTGAGAGATCATACCGAGTCATTAAAGGTTATACCGAAACATTCAACATTCGGCAAGACATACCACTTTCGCCAAGAGATCATACCGAGGTTCAGAGTTACTCCAAAGTGCTCATCTATCGCCAAGACATAACGCTATCACTGAGATGTTACTCCGAAGTCTTAAGTCATACCAAGCACCAAACAACAATCAGCAAGACTTATGTCCATCGCTAAGACTTCATACCAAAGTCTTTGTGTCACTGCGAAGACTCCAAGTGTATCCTCATCGGTGAGACCATCATCAGTCGCTAAAACTTCTTCCTGAGACCTTTGAGTTACCCCGAGTGTATACTGTCAACAAGACTTTCCTATCGGTAAGACTTCTTACCAAACACCCAAGACTCTCCCCGAAAGCTTCAACAGAAAACATTGTCGGCGAGACTTCATTCATCGCTGGGACTTCACACCGAAATAAGCCTTTCGGCCAAGGGTCTCCCTGATATACAATATGAATGGCCTATTAGCCAAAGATCTCCACTCAGCATAGGGTTACAATGATTGTCACAAGTCACAGCGATAAGCTCCTTCGGCTTGACTTAAACATTGTCTCAGCGACCTGTACAAACCACAAGATTCGAAGCTGCTAGTCGGCCAGACCCAAAGCATGTCACACCGACTTGCCTCTCTTAGAGGTTTCAGCCTATGAGATTGAGGCATATATTTCCAACAATCTCCCACTTGATGAAGATCACACAAGCACCTCCAGAGCACAACAAAACTACTGAAGATCATGGGCACTAAGGCCCATTGAACTGGCACACCACCTGAACTTGTTTGTGCTCACTGGCTTCATCAATGCATCTGCAACATTCTCTAGAGTATCAACTTTTTCCAAACTGACCTTTCCATCCTACACCATATCTCGTACAAAGTGGTATTGTACATCTATATGTTTCGTCTTGGCATGGAAAGTAGGATTCTTTGCCAAAAAAATTGCATTCTGACTGTCAAAAAAAATAGTTATTTTCACTGCATCAAAACCAATGTTAGAACACAAAAATTTTAACCAAATTGTTTCTTTACAAGCATGTGTATCTACCATGTATTTAGCCTCTGTAGTGGAAAAAGTGACTATAGCCTACCGCTTACTCATCCAACATACTGCACCACCATTCAACATGAAAGTATATCCACTGGTGGACATCCTGCTGTCAATGTCCCCTACCCAATCAAAATCCACATAGCCTCAAATACTGAGAGTCCTCTATGATTTAACCAAGTTCCCATGGTAACACAAAGAAAACTCTGAAGTGCCCTTCAAATATCTGAAAACTCTCTTTACAGCATCCCAATGTGTCCTTCCAGGATTAGCCATAAACCAACTAAGAACTCCCACTGCTTGGGCAATGTCTGGCCTTGTACAGACCATTGCATACATAAGACTCCCAACCACACTAGCATAGGTTACACTGGTCATGTCCTCCATCTTAGTAGGAGATTTTGGACAGTCTTTAACAGATAGCTTCATTCCATGCAAAACTGGAACAACTAGTTGCTTGCAATCATTCATGCAAAATCTCTCTAGAATAGTCTTGATATACTTACTCTGACTGAGCCAAAGCTTTCTACTATTCTTGTCCCTGGTTATCTCCATCCCAAAATATACCTTGCTACACCAAGATCTTTCATTTCGAACTTAGCAAACAACTGAGACTTAAGATCAGAAATCATCAACTTACTATTTCCTATGAACAACATATCATCAACATAGAGATCAATAATAAGAACTTGATCACTTTCAACTTTGTAATAGACACAATGATCAGATTTTGATCTCACAAATCCCATTGACAATACAAAAGTATCAAATTTCGGTACCACATTCTAGGTGACTACTTTAACCCATACAGAGACTTTTTTAACTTGCAAACCGGTTTCTCTTTACCTTTCTCAACAAAGTGCTCAAGCTGGGACATATAGATTCTCTTCTTCAAGATCACCATGAAGAAATGTTGTCTTCACATCCATCTATTCAACCTCTAAGTCATACATTGCTGCAAGTGACAAAGAAATCTAATGGATCAAGCTTAGCTACAGGAGAAAATTTCCCCATAATCAATTCCCTCTACCTGGGAATAACCCTTCACAACCAACCTCGCCTTATATTTTTCCACATTGCCATCGGACCAATCTTCTTTTTAAATACCCATTTGCAACCCACATCTTTTCGCCTTTAGGCAATGGCACCAAACTCCAGGTGTCATTCTTTTCTAATGATGCCATCTCTTCATTCATGGCCTCCAACCAAGAGTCTGAATCAGACATTTTAAATGCCTCCTTTACAGTCCTAGGCTCATCAGTGCTAGAAATTAAAGCATAGGCACAAGTAGAATCTATCAAAGAGAACCCATACCTATCAGGTTATTTTCTTTCATGGGTTGACCTCCTCACTTTCTAAGGTCGAGGTTCTTCTTCTTCTTCAAAACTACTTGAGCTCTCCTTAGTTTCAAGTACATTTTGAATTTTCAATTCCTCTTTATCTAGTGTTGAAGGAATTTCAACTACATCCTTATTGTTTTCTGAATTTGTCTCTGACTGCAAATCCAAGGTAGAAGGCTTTAGCTCACAAAAGATTACAGTTCTACCGTATACAACCTTCTTTGTATCAGGATTCCAAAGCTTGTATCCTTTTATGCCAGCACTGTAGCCAATAAAAATACATTTGATAGCCTTGTTCTCCAACTTAGATCTTTTCTCATACAGCACATGAGCATATGCCTCACATCCAAAAACATGAATATGTCTTAAAGAGGGCTTCTTACCATACCACGCTTCCAAAGGTGTTTTCTCAACAAGAGAAGAATTTGGAGAATGATTAATCAAGTAACATGCAATAGCGATAGCTTCAGCCCAGAACTTCTCCTCCAAGCCAGCACTACTCAACATACTTCATGCTCTCTCCATCACTGTCCTATTGAACCTTTCTGCAACTTCAATTTGTTGTGAAGTAGAAGGTGTAGTCTTATGTCTTTTAATCCCATGGTCTTTACAATACCTCTCAAAATCATCAAAACAAAATTCACCGCCATTATCAGTCCTAAAACATTTTATTTTTCTTCCAATCTAATTTTCTACAAGGTTCTTAAATTCCTTAAACCAACTGAACACTTCTAATTTACTTTTCAAAAAATAAACAAATGTTCTTCTCGAATAATCATCAATGAACGATTCATAGTACCTTGACTTAGACAAAGAAGGAACATTCATTGGACCAAATACATCATAATGAATATAATCTAGCAAACCAGAAGATTTATGGGGACTGGAATGAAATGAAACACGGTATTGTTTTCCATATATATAATGTTCACAAAATTCAAATTCAAGGTTACAATCTTCAAGCCCCTCAACCAGGTTTTTGTTCTTTAAGGTTTTTAAACCTTTCTCTCCAATGTGACCTAGCCTATGATGCCAGAGCATAGTCTTTTCTGCTGGAAGTTTAACTTCCATAGAGTTTACACAATTAGGAACATTTCCCTCTTTACCTCCATGAGTAGCTTTCTGTGACTTTATAGAGACATTGTTACACTGAACATCATGTGCATCCAGCTTGTACAAGGTACAAATACGAGCACCCCTTGCTAGCACCATTAAGCCTTTAGTCATCTTACAGCCATTTCTAGAGAATGTGATTTGCACTCTAATATCATTTAGCATACTTACAGAAAGTAAGTTTCGAGCCAGACCTGGTATATGCATTACATTATTGATTCCCTTCACTCTACCATCAAGGAATTGGATTCTGACTCTTCCACAGCCAACAATTTCCAAAGTTGAATCACTTGCCAAGTACACCTTTCCACCATCATATTCTTCATACTTCGTGAACCAATCTTTATGAGATGTCATATGGAAAGATGTTCCTAAATCAATCAGGCAGACATCATCTGATGCCTGTGTAGCCAAGGCTGTAATGAAGTCATTTGCTTCACTATGAGAAGAATCATTTTTGGAAGAATACTTCTTCTTCTTATTTTTCTCCTCTTTACAATCCTTTCAAACATGACCAGGTTGCCCACAGTTCCAGTACTTCACCTTGGACTTCTTTCCAGGAGACTTTGATATCCCCTCTGATTTTGATTTGGACTTCTTGTCCTTCTTCTTGCCTTTCTCTTTTGACCTTCCTCTAATAGCAAGGGCCTCCTTCGCCATCTCAGAAGATTTCCTTCTCATCTCTTCTGATAACAAAGAAGCAACATCTTCCATCTTGAAACTGGATGTTGTACTCCCAATAGCCATCACCAGGTGATCCCATGAATCTGGTAAAGAACACAATATCAGCATACAGCGATCCTTTTCATCAATTTTCACACCAACAGATGTTAACTGTGCAATCAGCATGTTGAATGCGTTCAAATGATCAGCAACAAACCCTCCTTCCTGCATTCTCAAAGTGTACAACTTCTTCCTCAGGAACAGTTTATTCACCAAGGACTTCCCCTGATAAATAGATGCCAGTCTCTTCCACAAGGAAGATGCAGTCTTCTCTTCATGCACATTGAGAAGAACGGATTCTGCCAAATAGAGCCTTATCAACCCCTTAAAATTTCTATATGCAAGGTCCCAATCTTCTTGCTTCATGCCTGTAGGTTTAGTTCCAAACACAGCAAGCCACATATCACGATCCACTAAGAGATCCTCCATTTTGAGTTTCCACAACTCAAAATTGTTGCCATTGAATTTCTCTATCTCTATCTTTCCTGATGTGCTTGCCATCTCAATCTATAATTCGAATTTGACAAACTTCTACAAGACTCCCACTAAACAAAAATGACACAAAAAACCCAATGTACCCACAAGGATAACACAACTGGCCAAGCTCTGATACCACTTGTAAGGAAAGCTAGATGTGGAAGTAACTCTCCTAACGTCAAAACCTTAGGGAAGAATGCAGAGACACTTTTAAATTTTTCAATTACAGTCCAATTAAGAAGCACTAGAAAGAGATTACTGAAACAAAGAAATAGACAAACACATATGAACACCAAATATACGTGGGAAAACCCTTAAGGGAGAAAAACCCACCACACCAAGAGAAGTCACTTTGTATTACAGTAATAAAGATTACAAACAGAGTTTTGACTTATCTTTCTGATGTCAGTTTATAGCAGCATACACCATGAACAACCTTGTTATAGAACATTCACGTTACAGTCTTCACATAATAGAATTCATCCACTGATCATACAATCACATAGCAACCCATCAATTCATCAAACTAGACATCATCTGCTATTCCAGACTATATTCATGTCGTTCCTGTCTGTCGAGATTCCTCTTAGAACTGCCACAACGAACTGTCTCCCAACGGTTCCCATTCGGCTTCTCTAATTGGCCAATGACTCACCACATAGGATGGTCTTCTCTCGGTCAACACGATCAACTTGTGTTGGCATGTCGATGAGACACTAACCGTGTCTCCCCGATGCCACAAGACTTAACCATCGATGTCGCCAAGAGTCATCCTTATCGCCAAGATGTTACATCAAGTCCAGAGAGCTATAGCTCAGACTTCGCCATGTCACCAAGACCTCATACCGACGATCATCACATGTATCGCTATCGCCAAGACTTATCGCTATGGGTGAAACATCATACCAAAGCTTCAAAGTCACACAGACGTAAGTTTTCCATTCGGTGAGACAATCATCTTTCGCTAAGAGATCATACCGAGTCATTAAGGGTTATATCGAAATGTTCAACATTCAGCAAGACATACCGCTTTCGCCAGGAGATCATACCGAGGTTCAAAGTTACTCTGAAGTGCTCATCTATCGCCAAGACATAACGCTATCGCTGAGACATTACTCCAAAGTCTTAAGTCATACTGAGCACCAAACAATAGTCGGCAAGACTTTTGTCCATCGCTAAGACTTCATACCGAAGTGTTTGTGTCACCGCAAAGACTCCAAGTGATCCCCGTTGGCGAGACCATCATCAGTCGCTAAGACTTCTTCCCGAGACCTTTGAGTTACCCTGAGTGTATACTATCGGTAAGACTTCTTACCGAACACCCAAGACTCTCCCCGAAAGCTTCAACAAAAAACATTGTCGGTGAGACTTCATTCGTCGCTGGGACTTCACACTGAAATAAGCCTTTCGACCAAGGGTCTCCCCGATATATGATATGAATGGCCTGTCAGCCAAATATCTCCACTCGGCATAGGGTTACAATGACTGTCACAAGTCACAGTGATAAGCTCCTTCGGCATGACTTAAACATTGTCTCAGCAACCTGTACAAACCACAAGATCCGAAGCTGCTAGTCGGCCAGACCCAAAGCATGTCACACCGACTTACCTTTCTTAGAGGTTTCATCCTGTGAGATTGAGGCATATATTTCCAACACGATCACCCTGTCCATCCTAGTTGGACCTAGGACTATCAACACAGTCTTCGATGTTATTCCGGAGTCAGACCTATTTAGAGTGAAGCTAGGCATTCCTTGGCTGGCTTCCATGAATGGGGTCATCTCCATTATCCACAAATGTTTAAAGTTCTCCCATGAGGGTGTCGTGCATGTAGTACATGATACCAGATATCAACCTTTGGTATCCCGTGGTGGATATTCGTTGGATCACTTTTGGCCCTGTCTGGTTGGTCTGCTTCCTCCGAGAATAGACCTACTTTACAAAAATCATGTGAAGTATAAAACTGGAGGCAAAGGGGAGAAAGAGCTGACCCTTCCTGTAACAAAGCAACCAGTTACCTCCTCTTCCAGGGATGAGAAGAAGAAGCTCGTGCTTATGACTACTCCCTCTCCGAGAGAGAAAGAGAAGTCGATGCTAGTCCCTTCTTCCCACGAAGGTAAGGAGAAAGTTACATTGTCCACTCCCTCTTCCTTGAAGAAGGAGGAGAATCCCATAGTAGCTCCCTCTTCTTCCCATAAGGGTAAAGGGAAGATGACCCTTTCACGGACTACCCCATCCTCTCCCCTTTCTTGGGAAGAGTACTGAATGAGCAAGCCCAGTGGCTACCCATTAAATCTGATGATTCCTCCTTGGCGTAGGCCCAAGATTAGGATCACGGAGCTTCCTAATGAATTTCTAGGCCCATGGTACTACTTATACAGCAGAAAGAAGGGTTCTCACAAAGAATTCGATCGACGACCTCCTACTACTCCTTCCCCTAAGGTAGTGAGTGGAAAGAGGCCCATTGTTGAGGCTCTCGAGTCAACTCCTCTCGTCGCTCCTTAGCCTGCTCCCCCTGCTCTTGCACAAGAACCCATTCCTCTGCCTGAAATGGTCATAGTGGACATTTGTATGATTGAGCAAGAAACTCCTGCCCCTTCGCAAGCTCTAGCTTCTAACTCCAAGAGTCGTAGAAACTACCTTGCATAAGAGCGCAAGCACCAGCGAATTGCTCTCCTGGCTGAGCAGGTCACTTCGCAATAGAAGGAGGAAGAAATGACCACCCCTGCTTCAGGGCCCTCTACAGCGTCTTCTTCCTCCCCTCTTCTTGTGTCTCTTCTGCCTGATCCGCTTCCAGCTTCCATTACAAGCACAAACGCAGCTAACCCTAAATAGGTACAAGTGTTTATCACTCCTTCGGTGGAGCCGCCTTTGCTAATGATTGTTCTGGATATTTAGCCCTTCCCTAAACCCATGGATATGGTTAACACTTCGGTCGTATCTGTTGTGGTTCTGTCTACCTCCTTTTCTGCACCTCTACCTTTATCTATGGGGAGTTTGTCCCCTCCTTCAAAGAAAGAGGTAGAGGCTTGTCCTTCTCATGATAAAGGACGTAGGAGGAGCCCACGTTCTTCACAAGGTGGCCTTGTGATGACCTATTATGTCCTTGTGACAGAATCAATCCTGGCCTCCCTTGAGTTTTTCACCGGTCTCGAATCATTCGGCGAGCCTAGCGATGGATCTCAGATACAACCCATCCCGTCCGCTGAAGTAATACATAGTGCTCCCATGGGGTGCATGTTTAACTCTGTGGATGAAGTCTCGACCCTATCGGTGATCTTCGTGAAATCATTGACTTTGACTCCACAAGAGCTCAGTGAAAAAGACCTCGAGGGGCCCTCTTCCTTGGCCCTTATTAAGGGAGGGTTGGACGCCCCTCCTCTTAACATTCCACCCTTATAGGCTCCTCCTCCTTCCCCTTATGAGGATCTAGATTGGGAAGCAAACGACCTTTTGGATGATCAGTGTTAAGAGGAGGTCTCCCCTTTTCTTGATCTTGTGTGTGTGTGTGTGCTTTGTAGTGTGTTTCCCCGTACTCGTGCTTTTTGTGCCTAGATGACCCTTGTCACCCTTGTTGGTGCTTGGATACAAGTGTGGATTTTGTGTCATAAGCCTTCTTCTATTTGCACCATCATTCTTCCATGTTTGTGCTTGATTTTTGTTAAATTGGGGATGATGCAAAGCGTTGGGGGCATTTAGGCCTCCCTTCCATGTTGACCCAATTTTTTATTTTTACTTTATTTTTCATGCATTCTTCCTAATCTAGTTGGGGATTGATGATCTTTCACCTTGCATTGTGGTCACCTACTATTATATGAGCTTGGACAAATCTGACCCTACTAAACTAGATCCCCCTATGCCCTTTGTTTATGCTTTTCACTTTCTCTTTATCTTTCTCTCTTCTTTGCTTGATTTGTCCCTCCTATGTGTGACAAAATTCTTTAACACTTTGACTTTCAAAAAATGAATTCGTTGCCAATGAATCTTTTCTTAAAATTCCTTATAATACCTTTTCCTTGGAAGCGCATTCTCAACTTGGAATGCTAACGGAATGTGTTTCCTTCATCATAGGTTCATAAAGAAAGGACAAGAAGACCTTCCTCCAAAGCGGGAACTGCTTTGACTTCCCCTCACATGGGGGCATGACCCTCCTTTCGAATTCCTTTATGAAGTGAACATCTTTCGGATGGATCCCTTGATGACGAATCACTCTAAGATGGCAACTTTTGAATTGTGTGTCCCTTTAGTGATCCCCCTTATACTTCATGGTGGGTTCCTCAAGGACCCTTTCTTTAAAATCCTTTGTAACGAATGGACTCTTGCACGTCTATCTTGGGGGCAGCCCGACTAGACTCTTTCCATTCATCCTTTTCACGTCTAGCTTGGGGGAAGCTTGACTAGACCTTACTTTTCAAATAGTGTGTCCCTTGAGTGGACCCCTCTCCTTTTGAAGGGTTCCCGAGGGATCCCTTTGAAAGTCTTTCGGTCTGTGTGACCGGCCGCTTTTTAGACATGTTATGTCTACAGGTAGACATGTCACCACTTTTAGATTCATTATATCTGTGGGTAGACGTATCAACGCTTTAGACATGTTCTATCTGTGGGTAGACATGTCGTCTCTTTTAGATGCGTTCTATTCACGGGTAGACATATAGATGCTTTAGACACGCTCTATCTACGGGTGGACGTGTCGCCGCTTCTAACATGCTTTATCTGCGAGTAGACATGTCATTGTTCCTAACTCTATGGAGTCTGCTTCCTTGGGGCTTCCTCCATGTGAGATCTTGAGGGTTGCCTCCTTGCAGGTGCGGGCCTGTAAGGCACTTTGTTTTTCCAACTTCATAGTTCCGAGCAGCTATGGAGTCCTTTATTTTTCCTGAATCTTCAGGTTCGCCAGATCGCAGTCTACTTCCTCAACAGTTCAGGTATACTTTTCTAACCCTGCTCTCTTCTTGATCTACTTTACCAAGCATTCATCAGTACTTGTGCTTGCTAAAGTGGGGGGAAATGTATAAGAGTGAATTTGCACCCTAGGTGCAGTTCCCCTTTTTTCCTTATTGCACTTTAGAAAACCTAAGTAAGAGGCTTAAATTCACTTAAACCCATTGATGGCAGTCCACTTGGTGCCTGTTTTGTGTGTCAGTGGAGGCGTTTCTATTGGGGACATATGCGCAGTGCGCTTACATCCCTAGAAGATTCTTGCAGCTGAGCTAGAAGAGACATTACTCTTCCCATTGGCAGTGAAGTTGTAACGCCTCCTTCAGCCACCCGACCCCAATATGGTCTTTTCGTTTCTCATTCCTTGATATTCAGCCTTTGAACTGGCATTTGGAGGTTGGAAGATTGTTGGATGAAATATTGGAAGGACTCTACACCACATCAAGCTCTCATATTCTCAGTCACAAGCTCATTTCCTCTCATTTCTCCCCAAGCAGCCTTGAGTGCTCCTAGTGAAGGTGGTAAGCTTCCCTCTCCTCTCCTCTATCATTTGGTTGAGTAGCATAGTATTATTTTTGTAGTGCTTTTGTTTTTATTACTTCTTTATCTCTTTTCCATTGGTTGTATGTGGAGGTGGGTTTTGATGGGTTTTTTTACACACTTTCTCAACACAGGGAATGTGTATGTGCACTACCTCTCTTGGAAGGAAATCTCCAACTGCAAGCTGCTGAAAATCTCCCCAAGGTCTCTCGGGTGTCAGGTCATGACTTGCATGGAATTCCTCAGTTGATATTTGATGTGATTTTGTTGGTAATCATAGGGCGGACTTATGTAGCTAGATACGAGGTGGGTCTTCAAATCTGAAGTTTCTAAGATAGGAATTAAAGTGTACTTTTTTGTAGGTTCGAACAGCAATCTAAAACTTTGATGTTTTCTTCAAGTTTGGCTTTACAATGTGCAATGAACCTTAGCACAGGTTGTTTTTTTTTAAAAGAAGAAAAGAGTAGGGAAGAGGGAAGGTTCCTCGATCTGCAACTAACTGTGAACAGTGATCATGGAGGTTTTGCTATGGACAACTCCCTTCAAACAAAGTTCCACTTAACCAAGAAATCTACAGTATCGTGAAATTTTTGCTATCTTCAAAGGTCTGCAAATATTTTACCATTCATCCACCATTTACATGTATGAATAAAGATAAATAATTAAAGAGCAGCTTCAAATTTCAGCCCAGGCTAACTTTGCAAGACCATTTACCAGCAACAAACAGCAAAAAGTATGGGTAGGAAGGCATCAACATAGCAGAAATTTCTATAACCCCATAATAGCATGACTAAAATCTATCAAAGCAAGGACATAGCTAACTAAAAAAGCAATGTGAATCTAACTAAAGCATTTAACAATGGAGATTGAACCATGCAACATGTGGAGAAATTAGAAAATACACCAAGTCAATATATTTTCATTATAAATTTTAGCAGCATGCCTGTACAACAACTCAACTCTCTCTAGAAATGAGAGGAGACCTATTTAGAGTACCCAAAAAACCAAATGAATGGCCAAGATTGATTTTCATTGTGTGGCCAGGATTCATTACAAAATAGGGTTTCACCTACCCCAAATATATTACAATTTAAAATTACATTTTGTCCCTTTCCCTATTTTGTCCTTTAGTGACATCATTGTAGCATTTTGTCTTTTACTAACTGCTCCTTTGTTGTAGCTATTCCTTTAGGAGCTCTTCATTGATGATAGGGTTGCCCTCCTGCTTCTTCAAAGCTGCATATTCCATGAATTTTAGAATGACTGGATGGAGCTTGTCCACCTCAATGATCTCATACCGTAGCATCTGGTAACTCCACTCTTCTGCATTATCCTCAAGCTTCTTCTAGTCTTCATCATACTTCACACCTTGATCCCTGAACAGCTCTGACTGGGTGAAGGCACGGGTGACGAAACTCATGAATTCCATTGTTATCTCATTGGACATCCCGTCCTCCATCTTCTTCTCAAAATAAGGCTTTATCTTTTCTGGATCCATCTGTGCTGCAGGCATGTCATACTCCGTCATCAGCTTCAAATATTGGGTGCAGTCTGCCCTAACTTCCTTGACCCATTCGATGTCCGGATTCACCTTATCCATTATTTGTTCCAACCTTTCCTTTTTGTTATCGAAATCCCGCCTCCACACGTCCATCAGCCAGTGGTCATTGCTTTTGAATGCGAGCTTCTTTTCCCATGTGGCCTTTAGCAGCCAGAGGATGGCCTCAATCTTTGGGCAAGTGGAATCATATGTTGCAGGGAAGTCAGTACAGAGCCTCTTCATGCTCTCCATAGATTGCTACTGATCCAAGAACTTGTTTCCTGTTCGAACAGCCTGACTGATACCCATGTTCCCGACGTACAAGACCTATCAGAACCAGCTCTTTGTAGTCTTGTCCAAGTTCTTTCTCTTTTCTAATTAGTCAATTTTCTCTTTGGACAATAGTTGGGGTGGAGCCACGAATGTGGTGGGCATGTCAACCACTGAAGACCATTGTTGTATGTAATTTGTTAAGATGACCACTTGTGCTTTGAGCTTGTCTTTTGAGACCTTGTCCTATTTTATCAGGTGCACCATTACAGCTATTGATTCTTCAAGATGCCCCACCTTCTGCTCTCTGGTAGCAGTCCCTAAGTTGATGGTGGAAATGTTATAGCTTACCCCAATCTGGCCTACCTCGGGTGTTGCTATCTGCACGGTTCGGGACCCAGACGCGTCCATTGTTATCTTGGATCTAACTTTAGGCCTTTTCTCTTTTCTGGTTGAGCTTTGTGCTCGGGCTAGGATAGCCTCTAACCTTGCCCTCGGATCCTTAGGAGTAGGAGTCTCCTTCTCAAGTTGCCTCTCCAACCACTTGGGCATGGCAGACTCTTCTTTTGATGGCTCTTGATCACCTTCGCCCTGCCCTGTTCGGACTCCCATTTGGGCACCTTTCATTTTGGTGTTGTTTCCCTCCTCATCAGAGTCTTGGATGAAAGTGAGGTATTTGACGGGAGGTTTATCAATCAAATGCCCTCAACGAATTTTTTCTACCTCCCTTTCCCTTTCCTTTATTTCTTCAATTTGTTCACCCTTGTGCATGTATTCCTTGGGTTGGTCCTCTTCTCTATCTTCTTCTTCCATAAGAGGAGGTGGCACAATCTCCAGTCATTTTTCCTCTACAAGGGTTTCCACATTTTTTGTTGTCATGTCGCCCTCCTGTTCTTCTCTGGGAGGCAACCTTTCAGTCTCCTCTTCGTCATGTTTCAACTATCGGGCCATCTCTTCTTCAAGATCGTCATCAAAGGTTTGTATAATGACCCTACCACCGGAATCCTCCTCCTCATCCCCACTTTCGGAAGAGCTTGTTCCTTCCTCTTCGTAGGCCACCCTGTCAATTGTCTGGTGTTCATACTCCAGGTGTTCATGGTACTCATCGGCCTCCTCTTCAATTGGCTTCGAGGCTTCTTGCTCCCACCTCTCCCACTCCTCAGAAATTAACATTGTGGCCTCCATCGCTGGTGGTCCTATTGGAGGTTGTGAAGGCCTAGCAATAGCAAGGACCTGCGCTAAGGCAGCATGAAGGGTGGGGTCCATAAGGATTTGGGAGAGCTCAAAAGGGAGATTTTGCATGTGCCTTGAGAAACCCTCAGGCATTGGTGTTGTCACTGCTGCCAATGGGAGTGATACGGTAGGTGACATGGCAGTGGAGGAAGGAGGAATAGTCATGGCGGAGGAGTCAATCACTATGATGGGCCCAGCCGAAGGTGGAGGGGCAAGATGGACTGATATATCTACTGTCGGTGGTGACGTGGCGACCATAGCTAGGGAGATAGACAATGGGACAGTCGAGACAGGGGGAGCTGGAAGAGGCTCCAGTTGATCTGTCCTTTCTTCCGCACCCTCTTGGATTACGGGCTGCTCCATGGTGCTCCCTGTTCACTTGGGCTTCTTAGAAGGTGAGCCTCCTGAATCTTTCCTAGTGTATACCTTGGGATCCGAAGACTGCTTTGTTTTTGCTTCTTTCCTCTTTAATCTGGTGATCGAAGGAGATTTGGATGTCTCGCCCGTTGAAACAGTAGCGGCGACATCCTTGGAGGCACTATGCTTTTTTTTTAGTCCTTCGTATGTTAGGACCACTCCTTGTTGCTTTAGCTGGGCCACTTTCCTTTTAACCCACTCTTCAGTTCAAGCCACGATGGGTTTGGTTACAATGTCAAGGTCATCGACCTACTCATCCCAATCAATTACGGGTATGGCAAGTTAGTGACTGCATTATATCAGTGATCCATGATGGTACCTTCATCTTCTTCAACTTGATTTGGTATGGGAAACAATTGCACCCTTCTTACGAAGTATGTTGTCATCCTCATGTAGTGCCTGGCCCGCACCTCTTTGTCATCTTGGCAATTTTCCCAAAAATCCTCAACATGATGTAAATGGGTGTATTATGATCCCAGCGCTTTTCTAACATGCCCATATGGGTCCATCTGTAGGAAAGCAGTGTGTAGTTGGAAGTGGTATTTTTCTAGTTCATTTTTTGAGTTCCCAGCACACTGGGAAGTTTGCAATTTATACATGCCTCACCCGAAGGTCAAGGGATAAGAGATCCCTGCCAAATGCTTGTTGCTAAGGATGGCGTGCACATGTTGCAGCTTTTGAGAGAGTTCCAATAGTATAATCCAGTCATTGGGGTACTGGGGTAGCTTGTTTGAACTTTCAGTGAAACCCTAGGTGCAAATGTAAGTGAACTTGGGAAATTGCAAGAACAGGAAAGCATACTGCTTTAGGAATGCCCATGCATTGTGAGAGACTCTCCTCTCAAAATCCCCTCCAAGTAATCAGATGATGTGACCAATGAAGGCGTCATTCACCCTGCACTATTCCTTCTTAAAATTTCTGAATTGGAGCTGGGGATGTCTTTCATAGACTTTCAATCTTCACCCTGGCTCCTCATCGGGTGTTGTAAACAGTCCACTATACTGCCTTTGTTCTGCCAGCGAATAAACTAGATAGGAGGTCATGTAGAACTTGGAGTTATTCTTTACATTCATTAACTTCTCATGGAAGCAGTCGCATATCATACCTCCCCAGTAGAATGAAGTTTTTGTGGTGACATCCTCATTCCCACGGAGGATCTGCTCAACAATGTACACCATCCATTCTTGAAAGAATGCAGTGGTGGGGAGGCCCATTAGCTGACTCAACATGGTGACTAGGTCATGGTAGTCTTCGTGGAAATCACTATGAAAGAGTTCTTGGGGAACCTTCGCAGTGCTGCCCCTTTCTCCTTGAGCCAATGCTGATTTATTAATCTCTTGTAGCCCATTGGGTTGTCATCCTATGTCGCTTTGCATTCCTCTATGGTGGGCGTTTCCATTTCTTCAAAGGTAGGAATGTGGAAGGTCTTTGTAATTCCTTTGGCTGACATGTCAGCCAGAATATTGCCATCTCTATCAACGATGGTCCTTGTCTCGGGTTGGTAGGCCTGCCGATAGGCCATTACTAGCTTAGGGGAAATGAGAGATGGGGGGAAGCCTGCAGCTTTCGCGATTCCACTTTGCTTGATTGATCTGGCATTATCAGTCTTTGAGTGAATTTGGACCCTTTGCGTGAATTCATCAATATCGACGTGGCCGATATTGGTGTATGTGATTTCCTTCCATTCTATGGTGATTTTCGATCGTAAAGGTTCACCTTGAAATTGGAACTTCATCTGTTCTTTATCCTCCTTCCCACGAGGAGTCTTGCCTGATTTCTTTCCTTTGTCTTTCTCTGCAGTTCCCCCCGAAGGTCCTGCACTCAATTCCATATATCTTGCAAGCATGGACACAATGAGTACAGCCTTTTAAAACATTATCGTTAGGCCAAAATCCTGTGAGCTAAATCAAAGTAGACATCATATGACTAAAATAGTTAGATCTTTTCCTTTTAGATGTTAATTTCTTTCTAAGGGATTTCAAACATTCTGGGCCCAGGGAGGCGGAATTCCCTTGCAGGAATGTTGTTTCAAAAGGGGCAAATAGGTCAGGGCAATCTGGGTGATTTCTCTCATCTTCACATTTTGATGGTTCAAGGGGCTCATGCTGAAGAGGGCCAAATTTGAGCATGTGGGTCGAGATTAGTTTTCAAATTTGAGGTCATTTAGGTCACTTTTGGGGCTCCTAGAGTTTCAGGCTTAGAAAACTGTCAGGGATTTGCTATTTGAAACAGCTAGCCAGAAATGGAGTTCCGGGGATGGAACTCTGGGGTTCGAGACCCGGAAGCCTGAAGGACGACTGGAAAGACGTTGAGGTTTCACCGCTTTGGAATGGAAATCTAGAAATAGAAACTCGGAGGGAGAAGCCCGGTGAACCAGACTCGGCACCAAACTTGGACATCTGATTTTCTTCATGAAGTTTAGTTCGGCGAAAAGGAGGGAAGGGCCTAGGGCTCGGAAAGGCGAGTGCGTTTCTCTCCCTTTTGAGCGGCGAAGGTGGGACAGAATCCTAGATGCCGAAACCCGGCAAGGGCAAGGACATCTAAAGTTCAATGTTCAGTCCTTCGTGGTGAACGAGGGCTCGAGGCCTGGGAGGTGGAAGGTTGTCACAAGATGGCAGTTACAAAAGGGTGAAGCTATGACAGAAGTCCGCAGACCAAGACCTGGGATCATGACGGAAGGAAAATTTCTGAGTTTAGCGCCGGACGGCGAGATGCAAGGAGGGCCCCAGGGGTCGGGCAAACGGGACCATTCTACCGTTTGGGAATGATGAAAGCTTTGCAGAATTCTAGACACAAAAATTTGGGGCTTTGGGCCTGGGAAGGAAAAATGGAGGTCAATTTCCTAAGTTGCAAATCTTTAATTCCAACGGCAACCGGACGACGGAGTTCCAAGGGTTCAGGCCTGAAAGGGCAATCCGCCATTTTGAAAAAGATGCTTATTTTCCTAAGTTTTACCGATGGTGGAAGGGCCTGGGCCTAGAGGGCTCAAATTCCCTATATGAAGAATGGTGGCGGTGAAGGAAAGTTTCGAATCGATTTAGGAGGACAATTTGGAGGTTTATCAAGATTTCAAGATATGGGTTTTGTGTGTTTTATCAAGTTTTAGAAAATTAAAGCATTTTTAACCCATGTTATTCATCACTTTAGGCTAAAAATTATGAAAAAAATCCTCGGGAGGGCAAACAACAAACCTACCTGGGGAGCCCGATGAAGGAGACTGCGAAATCCACTAAGGATCGATAGATGAAGGCGACGGGTGCAAGAACGGCGATTGACAAAATCAGTGAACTCCAAATGCAAGCACTTTGACCTCCTCTGCAATCTTGACAAGTGAGAATGATAGGTTGGGGCCTGATATTTATACCCCCCTCTGCCATTAATGGCTTCATTTAATGCTCATACAACCGACCCATTGGTCGGTGAATTTGAAAATATCAGAAAGCAGTGAGAGGTCCAAGGTTTGAGGTCCGGAAGGACGTGCTGAAATAGCCGCTCAAAGACTTCCTTTTAAGACTAGTGGCAAGAAGGGGTTCAGACTCTGGAGGGCAGAGCACCGGTGATGTTTCGCTGCCAGAAAATGGCAAAAAGCGAAGGGAGTTCCGAGAACGACAACCTGGCCATCCAGACCCGGAGGACATGAATGCAGTTTGGGACTTCGCGCAAATTGAAACCTAGCGGTAGCTGACGATCTGGGGCCCAAAGTTTGGGAAGGCGATAGCCTTCTGCCATTCGGGGAACAGCAAACCCCAAGGGGAAACCCGAGGGTCTGGGTCCAGCAAGGCCCAAAGCTACTGGCAGAAGGAAACTACGAAGGAAACCCGAAAAGCCTCAGGGCTTAATCAAAGATGAGTGGGTAAACAGTCACTTTAAGATGGGCTTTTGGGGGTACGCTGACCACTTGGGACACCAAAATGGGGGCACACAAAATGAGGCAGCAACAAAAACAACCCGACAAGGTGAAAGAAAAGAGGGTCCCTGTTCCGAAAGGGGCGTGTGTGCTAAAGGCACAACAATGGGAACACCTAAACAGGGGTCTAACTAAGGCAGACCCCTATACAGCCACCCCCCAACATTCTCTTTCTTGCTGTGTGTAGGTGGGTGCATTCTGAGGAGCTAGCTGGCGAACAAGGTCTTCTACGAGATTGTCTTCGTCACCTTAGCTTTGGTATATCTACTTTATCACTTTTGTTTGTACTTATCGTATTTTATGGTATTATTTTGTTCTCTTAGAATTTTTTAATCTAGGTTGTTAGTCGTATTGTCAAACAGATTGCACCCGAACACTTGAATGTTTAAATTCAACAATTTATTGAAACATTGGATCAAACTCAGGTTGTGGGTGACCTATAATGAGATTGAACCTCTGGATTCTAGGTCGGCTTCCTATATGATTCTCAAATTAATAATTGGTAAATTATTGGAAAAGGGGTAGAAGTACTGAAAGTAATGCTTAAACTATAATGAAACCTATTGATGCACCTGATTGGAAATCTAATTGCAACCTAACTCACAAACAATTACTCAACACTTTAATTCACACAACCTGATTTGATACTTCAATCACCTGAGTGTTTTAAACAAAGGCTTTGATTTAATGCAATATTGAGGGAAAACAAAGTTTTCATGACTAAATTGATTAATCAAGTACATGCACAGTGTTTAACCATTGAACTTAAACTAAAATTGCATACATATATTGGAAAAAGATAGAAAAATTAGAGGTTTCAGAACTGAAAACACAGTAATTTTTTGATCAAATTCCTCACAATAACGATGCCTGAAATCTAGAAGGCAGACTCAAAAATACTGAAAAATTAAAAGGAATCCTTTACAAATCATAAACTAATGAACCTGTAAAACACTGTTGTATTAATCTGAAAGTTGAGTTACATGACAATTCACTTTGCAGAATGCAAAGGCTAAATAACAAGAACTAGAGGAAAAAAGATAAATTTTTTTCAATATATACAAAAGATGCAACTCCAAAGTGCATGAAAGACCAAACTGAAAGTCATTTTCAGTGAGAAAATGATAATTCCAAGGTGAAATCCGAGCAGAAGCAAAAATCCCTAAAAATAAGGTTCAAACTCATGCAAAAATGAGTGAACTTAGTCTCGAACTTGCAGTCATAATGTATGCAACTAATCTGTAACTCAAACTAAACTGGAAACCTGCAGATGTGGGCCAAAACATGCAAAATCCTCATTGCTTTAATCAATTCGCCCATGATAACTTTAAAGTCCATTCTTGCATGATAAATCTTCAGTTGAGTCTGATATGAAACTGAAGTAAAGTGCCAAACATCTTCACAAATCACATAATTAACTTGTTCTTTAGTTAGCTTTACTTGCACACAATGTCTTTTATTTGCACTTAAAGATGGCTAATTTAATTAAATGATTTATAGTCCATCATTTTATTAAATAGCTTACATGGAATAATGCAAATAATCATCAAGGAATAATGACAAATTTGAAAGTCTAACTCTCCACTTACAGCTTCATACACTATACTTAGCATATATTCTAAATATGCATTCATCATTCAATAAATATAAGCCGACCACCATGCATATTATAAACAGTTGACAATAGTCGGCCATCATGCATATAAATCGACTTGACTTAAGAGTCAAAACATGGGCAAAGGAAAACATAATGATTTTGTTTTAAAATAAAGGCAATAAAACACCATAATTCGAACTAGGGAAAAACTTGTAAAAGCAATAACCCTAAATTCATTCATCATTTGGCCTTACTGGAGAAAAAATTGCGCCACCATGCTACTAGTCTAGTTGACTCTTTCATGAGAGATGCTTTTTTGAAGATTTTTCTGAAGATTCTTTGCAGGGTAAGTCATTTTACCACAGATATGAACATTTGTCTTTGTTTTGAAGTACTCCTTGGGCCTCTCAGCCGCGCCACAATCATTTTTCTAATGTATTTTTAATACCTTACTGTTTTGTTGATGCATTCTGCTAATGGCTGAAATGAAAGAGGCTTTTGAAGCCGCCATAGAAGATTTCCCTAAAGCCTTTATTATGGAATACCTAATGTAATCATTGCTCTGTGGTTGTGTGCTTATTTCCATCGATATGCTTGAGGGTTTTATTATTTCTCCAAGCTGTGGCTAAATTTTTCATTATTTGGAAGAAGAAAAAATGTAAACAAAAAGCTTGATCTCTTTACTCGGCCCTTCTTGGAAACCCTTATGATTTTACTTTTGTTGCTATGATGCAAGATCATAATATAGATGATTTCTTATGAAACAATCTCTGAAAAAAAATTATATTCCTTCATGCACCCTAGCCTTCTCACTTCCTGTATTCATTTTCCTTTTTGAATATGGACTATGGTTACTCATTCTTGCACTCATTTGTAATTAAAACAACATGATGACTTACTCCAGGAAAATACATCATTTACTGTCTGTCACTCCTTGCATTTGACTTACGTGGGGCTGTCTTTTCATGTATGCTATTCTCTTACCTTGCTGAATACTTTCATCACAGGTGACTACACAATTTTGATATGTTATCCCATTTTGATTATATCAGAAATAGTATTGAACTCTTAAACAATTGAAATTAATCTTCTCTTTGACTCTCTGTGCTATTCTAATGGTAGATTTGCTATGTTGTTTCATCAAATTGTGAGTGAACATTTATTTATTCTTTAGAGATCATGTTACCATCTCTTGCATTGGACTTACGTGGGAAGCAATTATTAAAGCAATGAACTTATGATTACAATTCCTTTCCCTCAAAAACTTGCTATGCTTATGAATTTCTTGGACTGCATCTTGATTAATCTCATACTTTTCTATTGATACCATTTGAAACTCTTGATTATGAAAATTTTACATCTTTTTGTGATCTTCAGAGCCTTCTCACTTCCTGTTCTTATTGTTTCTTTGATTTCATGACCTTATGCATACGTCATGAGTTGAAGGTCAATGTTATGTTGTTACCTCTATTATTTTTGACAATAAGAATCCTTGCAAATGGCTAAAAGTGTTGTCCTTAATACTATTGTGCATGAAGGCATTTGTCATCACCGTTCTTCTTTCAAATACATTGTTTCCAGTGGTTTCCTGTAAGTTACTTTGATGCCACTGTGATGTTGTTCACATTCTCTTGATCATGACATCCTGGAGCTTCTTCGTCTGTTTCAGCTGAAGTTGCATTGCCTCTCTTCAAGTTTATACAAATACTATGATTGCTTTCTTTTGACATTATGACTAAGCACTACAATAGAACTGCACTCTAACCATTTATTTATGGCATGTAAAAATCATGAATGCTGGAAACTGGAATGTAATCACTCACTAGTGCATTGTATCTTAATGCTCTTTTCAAAAAATAATAGTTGTCCTCTGTCTTTCTATTACTATTCGTTTCTTAATGCATTTAAATCTGCTACTCCTTTTTCGTTTCGTGACTTTATATGTTGCCCTCGATGCTATTGGACTGTCATCTTTGTTCATGGGCATAAGCTTCATGTAGCAGCTTGATGTTTGATGCTTTCTTTGATGGGAATAAAGTATGATTCTTTTTGTTCTTTTAATTTTTCCAGCAAAAGCAATTGGGAATGGCAAATAGTAATGGCAGCCATACCCCTTTATGACGCATCATTGACACAGTTATGTCATGTATATAAAGTCATAATACAATATTATTCCTTAGAACTTGAATGGTGAATGATGATTTTGTTGTTATATGACTTTCTCAAGTTCAGTCCTAAATTAAATAAGTTCTTACCCAATTTAACATAATATTGCAACTATGTTGATGTTGTTGTTCTGGACATTATAATGGCTATCAATGTGACTATGCCCGCACAACTGTAAATGTCTTTGATGATAATACAGATTACTCTGCTACCCCTTCTGTAGGCAATCAAGAATAATGATAACACATAAGATTGAAGTGTCAATGATGCCACTTGACCTTAAGATGTAATAATGTTGTCTTGTTATCATGTTGACTACCCTCCTGAATCTTTGGATGAACTATGTATCTACTTTGGAATCTGTTTTCACCATGTTGAATTAGACTACTTGATGACAGTCCTAGATAATGACTGATTCTTATGATGCTTTAATAACTCTCATATATGAACGTTGAATGAGAGGTGTCCTTATGATATGTCGGGCTCAACCCTTGTGGGAGCTCGTTTTGCTCCACATATCCGATGAAAATAATCTCAAACATGATGAACCTGTTCCTGCACATTGAAACAAATAAGTTAGCAAAAATAATTGAAGCTGAAAGCTTCCATTGAGTTTTGTGTTCCTTGATTATCAGCCTTTGTAACTCAATCATCTGGTGAATGCCTGATTTGATGCAAATTACATTCTTGTTGGTAGCGTAGGCATAAAGTAGAATGTAATTCATCATTGCTTAGAGTACACCTCTAACACCATCCTTTTACAATTTTGCAGGTTCATAGAGCGTGGAAACGAGTCTGTTGCAGCTTGGAGACACAATGACTGAAGACATCAAGCGAAAGTGATTCATCATTACAGGCAATGATGAATTTCTCCTCTTCTTTACACTTATGTTATTTTTAGTAGTGTAGCTTATCATTGAATTGTATTCATTATTTGATTATCATAATCAAATTCAGTTACTCTCATGGCTTGTGCGAGATTTTAGTGTTTTTACAAAATGAATAAAAAGCATTATTATGCAAATTTTTCAATTTTCTATTTCAAATACTTTCACAATAACACTGTAATTCATATTTAATCTGATCTTTATGATGAATAATGAATACTTTACCAGCAAAACTTGAAAAAATTTGTACCTATAAATGATGAATTCGATTCAGCTCTACCTGTTTGAGCTCGTAGTGAAAAATAGGTAACAAGTCATTTTGACAAGTTCGATCTTGTCTCTGTGGTAATCTGACCGTACAGACCATAGCACGTTCCTGAGAGGCCAACACATCGCGCTGTCATCTGAAGTCCATGCTGACGTCCTCGAGCAGAGAGCTCCCTGAGGTGCAAAGTTGGACCTAAAAACTGACTCACCTAGCCCCACCTTGAAACTCGAGATTGTAGAGTGATCGTAGGACCCAAATATCCTCATCATTCTCATCCTCATACCCTAAACAATACATTTAGCTGAGGTAAGTTAGGGCAGCCTCTCATATCTTGACCCTCCATGACCTGGGGTCTTGCATGTGGTGGTCCCCCTCTCTTACAAATCCTATCCCTGCAAGTTTTAATGACATTTGGCATAATATGTGAATTATCTATATTGATTTTGCATGTGGTTATTGAATGTTCCTTAAGGTGGTTATATATGTGCAGTTATTGTGTGTACTGACCTTTCCATGCAGATTTAATATGCTAAGTTGAGGAAGACACTACCAGCTAGGCATGCACCATAACATCCAGTAAAGGAATCACTCCAAGTCAAAGAAGGCCGACGGCAAAAGATTTTCCATGCAGCTGAGTGTAACCACCTTGTTGTAGTGGACTTTAATGATCAAGCATGCACAGGTGTTACTGCTTTGCTAAGTTTGTGTCTGACTTGCATGTCTGACCAAATTTCATGCATGCATAACCACCATCACTCCACTTTCCTTGTTTTCCCTAATTGGCGTCCTCCTAGTCGAGGAGTTGACTGTCTTGTTTAGTTGTGAGCATAAATAATAATCTAATGCTCCTTCCTCCTGGTTAGTTAGTAAGGTGATAGTAGAGGGAGAGGTTGCATGATTTGATATTGTACTCCAGTTTTAGTAATACATTACTCTTTTGTACACATGATTCACAATGAATAAAATATAGTTCAGAGTTTGAGCATCTAAGTTCTCTTTAGTTTTAGAGGATACTTATCCAAGGGGGCCCACTTGGTGAGTAATCTATTTTCTTAGTTTAGCATTAGTTTAGTATTACTTTATGTCCAGTACTTAGTTAGAAATCTGGCATCAACTGTTCATGCAGCCACTAGAAGTCCATTATGTGTCTGTTCCTGTAGCCAAAGTAGATAGAGTAGTTTCATGTTTGTTGCTCAAATATTTATTCTCGTTATGCATTTCAACTTAGCATAGTCATTTGATTGATGTTCAACATTTATTTCATTCATTTCCAAGCAATTTACTTCTAGTATTGTGTGTTTCTTAGCTGTAGGTTAGAAATGGCTACTTAAGAGTTTCTAGTGCACATACTATGCTGACTCATTTCAAGTTCACGTCCCTAGGTTGATAATTTAAATGCACCTTCATGATGATTGAAGTAGCTATTCAGGTTAGATGTCCAATCTTTGAATCATGGCTGTAAGGGTCGAGTTATCAGATCATTGTACAAGGCTGACAATGGGCCCATACTAGAGAAAAACACTTGAAAGTGCTTAACTATAGGTTTATGACCAATCCAATCTTAAAAATGAGTTAGCCCCTTCAAAGCTTTACGAGAAACTCAATTCTAGATGTAACATGCATAGTTTATGGCCTTTTCCCAATACTAAGCGTTGTCACTCAATATTGCATCCTTGCTAAGTTGTATAACTTGACATATTGGTGAAACATGGGAACTTTTCCAGGCTGTGGGTCACCTAAAGTGGAAAATAACCTCTAGAGAAGGTTTGTTCATATGATACCACACCTAAAATGGACTAACTATTAACTTACTGAGAAAAAGGATAGAAGGAAAGGCTTTGAAAATAATAAAAAACTAAGCTCCTACTAAGGTGATGCACCAAAAATTATTTTTTCTCAAACTTTAGACAGTTGTTTTGACATGCAACTAATCAATGTTTCAGTTTTTTATGCACAATAGTGTTTGACATACCTATGTATAAGTATTCCATTGAAAGGTTTGTGTTTCCTACAGTTTAGAAGGAAGAAATTATGTTGTTCTTCACAATCTAACACCTATTTGAACTTTGACACAAGCAATAACCTACATAAATATACCCTCTCTGCTTTGAAATGACAGAAATAAGACATTCATTTGAGGATTCTAATGAAAAATCATAGAAAATGATATCACTTACCTCACACATATATGACAAAAACAAAAACTTTGAAGGCCAAAATGCTTGCTTTATTGATAGAAGATGTGTTTACAACAGTACATGATTTGAAATATGCTCTAATTTCTTGAAAATTTGAAAATTACATGTATTTTTAGTCAAAATATGATTTTTTTTGAGTTACAATACAAAACTTTTGTTGAGAAGAACTCACAAAAGTTACAACCTACAGCAAAAAAATGCAAGAACTAACTCACAATGAGCCTAGGCATGCCTTTTTCTCTATCCCAACATGGGAGAGAATATAGGACAGCATCTAATGACCATTAAATAGCTCATTTAAAATTGTCGTTAACTGTTTCCTTCCATCTGGTCGCTTGAAACTGCCTCTTCATGTTTTGACCATTTGAAAACTCCTTGGTGGCATTGGACAAAGGAAATTTTGACCTTTTCAACCACTCTTAGCTCCTATATTGCTCCTAGATGCTTGTCAACTGTTTAAATTGCTCATAAATATCCCCTAAATTCTAGGAAGAAGTTGAAACTGTTGACACATGTAGCATTGATAGATTAAAATTGCTCATAACTAACACCAAACCACCCACTATCATAACTACCCATTTTCCATGCTTATAGGACATGTGTTGATGAACTCAAAAGATTAACAAACTCTTGAAGGCATAGAACTTCAAAGTTAACTTTGACACATGTCAAGACCTTAAGTTGACCTCAGTGCATTGGATTCTACCTTTCTGATAATCTTTATGACTATCCACTCTATCTCTTGGGTATGACTCCATTCTAACAATAAGATCTGCTACATTAATATGCATTGACTATTGTTTAGGGTCTATTTTCTCATTTGTATGACTATTGTGCATAAATTGATCAATGTTAAGTATCATCGGCTCTAGACAATCCTCAAATTCATTGGATTGTCATAAACAATTTCCATATGAATTTCCTTTTTAAGTTGTCCTCTTTGAATGTTCATCAAACTATCATCTTGGAATTTACCAATCTTCCCTTTCTTAGACTGCACTTCCCTAGTCTTATGTAAGTTGATATCTACTCTTTCCTATGTCATTAACTGTCACTTTGATATGACTATATTTTGAAGGCCTTCCAATTGCGGAGAATAGATGGCTCATGTGTGTCTTGTTGGCATATGGTTTGGAGAGATCATTTTTGGCTACTTGTGTTGTCATTGATGGCAACTAGAGTCAGCAGTATGATCCGCAATATCAACATTACCTCTACCGACAGTAAGATTGAAGAACAGGACATCTGGTTGCACAAGTGAAACTGCGCATGATATTGCTCACTGTATCAGATCATTATTTCATGGTGTGGACCTCCAGGAAATCTTTATTAACAATTACACTATCCTCTAATGAGTTTTGTGGTATCGTATTAAGTCAGAGTTGGAGTTAAGAGATTCGGTAACATGTTTCATGGCTTATTTTCCATTGTGGCCGACATGTTTCATATGGTGTATCGTGGATATATGTGGAATATGTATTTTGCTATTTCCTATGTTTGGAATCTTGGTTTGGGTCCCTACTAAAGTCAGCCAACTTGTGTGGGTACGCATCAATTCTAATTAGAGATTTGAGCCGACATAAGCAAAAATATTATGTTTTATTATGAGGCCGACATACATTAAATTTTTGGTTAGCGGGTATATAAAGGAGATCGGTAATTCATTTTGTGAGAGACAAGAAAGTAGGAAGAATAAGAAAGTGTGTGTGTGAATGTGCAAAAAAGGAGTATGTATGCATCTGGGAAGAGTGAAAAAGAGCAAATCATTTTTTGTTAAGTAGTGCAGTGCAGAAGCAGAGCAAAAAGTATGATCCGATTAGGAGATCCAGAATTTGATCTTGAGCTTCAGTGGAACTAAATCCTAGCATATGTTGATGTTGTATACTTAGTTCAAATCTTTTTGTAAACTTTATCATATCTATAAGGCAGTGAGCCTCTTTTCTTTGAGCAATGAGCTCTAGGCAGTGTGCCTGAATGCGAGTGCATTCCCCTCTTTTATTTACTTTTAACAGAGTAAACATTATGGATTGATCTCCACCGCAATTTTTCCCCTAATAGAGTTTCCACGTAAAAATATCTAGTGTTACAGTGTTCGACAATATGACTGCATGTTTTGAATGTTTTCATTTGTTATGTGCCGGAAATGATAAATGAAGTTCTATTATTGATGTTGATAATTCTAGATCTATTTTAAAAGAAGAAATCATTGAACACTGATTCACCCCCCTCTCAGTGTTACCAGTGTCCAACAATTGGTATCAGAGTAGGTTCCTCTTCAAAATTTTAATAGCTTGAGGTGATTCTTGAATCTCAATGGACGTTGGTGGTATTCAAAAACAACTTATGGTGGCACTTGATGATCTTGATCAATCTAAAGCAAAAGTCATGGAGTTGAAAGCAAATCTTGAAGATGCTGACAAATTCATTCAATCACTGAAGGATAAGATAAATGGGTCAAGGGAAAAGAGGAAAGAGTTGTGTGATCAATTGAAGAAAAAAGAAAGCAAAGGTTTGGATGTTGTCCATCTGAATCAAACCCTAAAAGAAATAACAGAAGAATGTGAAAAGCTAGCCAAGGACAATGCAGCCCTGAAAGTTGAGATGGAATCTATGACAATGAAGTTTATCAAAGAGATCGAACAAAGAAAGAAGAATGAGGAGAATATTTCCCAATATCTGAAAGAAAAATCTGAAGAATGCAGCAGAATTAACTGTAGAACCATTCAGTTGGAGGTTGAACTACAACAGGCCAGAAACTATGAACATGAAATTGAAAGACAAATAGTTACTCTTGGAAATGAGCTTGCTACTGCAAATGAATTCAAGGAGAAATTCAGGATAAGTTCAACTAAGCTTGATGAGATAACCAAAAGTCAAAAGAATGCGAATGACAAGAGAGGTCTCAATTATGAAAAGGGTGAAAGCTCTGGATCCGAACAACAGAACTTAGAAAAAAAGAACAAAGGGAGAAGACATCTGGTAAGGCAACCCAATGCTCAAAGATTTAATGGATATTGCTTTTCTTGTAATAAATTTGGTCATATGGCTTCTCAGTGTAGAAGTAGGATAAATTTGTGTACTTCATCATTCTTTGGTTAATGTTTTAAATGCAAAAAGTTTGGCCATAAGGCATTACAATGTAGAAGCATGCCTGTCAATACAAGTAACATTAAATGCTATACCTGTGGAAGATTTGGACATATCGCTAATCAATGTAGGTCAGGAGATAATTAGTGGATTAGCTAGAAAAGACAAAAAGGTCCAGTATGTTTCAATTGTAATAATTTTGGACACCTTGCAAAATTCTATAGGAATAGACACTTGAATAGAAGAGGTTCATTTTATCAAGAGAGAAATTCATAGAAAAAAAATAAAGGAAAAGAAAAGGCAAGTGTGGAAGAGATAAGAGATCAGATGAAGAGAACATGGGTGAAGAAAAGTGAATCTGATGAAGGAAACAAGGCTATACTGAAAATTCCCTCTGGTAGCTCTTCCGAAAACTGATATCAAGCCAGTGGCCTAGGGGGAGTTTTTCATGAAGATCTCTTGTCCCCTTGTATATAATTGGCTCCAAATTGTTGGATGTCATTAGTCGTCGTGTCAATTCATAAATGAAAATTTTAGCAATCATATGTTGAATTGGGTGGAATGGTATAGGTCTGAAGTCAGATTTTTTCACTTGTCTAAGTTTGCAAAGTGACCGAAACCTCTAGGGCAACGCATTTAATGCAAAAAAAAGTGAGTTATAAAAGGGGCATTTGGAACCCTAATCAGTCACCATGCAGTGAAGAAGGACAATTCAAGAGCATTTTCTACAAAATTTTGAAGGTGTAAAAGGTGATCCTTGCAGCGAATTTCCAGGTATCTTTGTTAATCATTAATTTCATATCTTATGATTGGTAGAACTTTGTTTGGGGTGAAACATGAAGCAAATCAAAGGAATGTTAACTCTGGATGAGTATAGCAGTCAAAAGATTAAGGATGAAAGGAATTTGTTGTCCCTCACCAATTTTAGGAGGCTTGAAGGATCTAAGCATAAAAGTTTGGATATTTGGAACGAATACCCTCATTTCGTCAATACAGAAGTAATTCAGTTTGTTTTGAACAAAATTTACGGTGATATCCTCACTCTCGACAAACCTTATCAAATTACTAAGGATGTGATTAGAAATTTAATGGGCTTGTGCAACATTGGTGATTTACTGAAGAAAAAGTTGATTCACAATGTTGAGGTCGAAGCCCTAACAGGAATAAGGGGAGATCAGAGGGCTTTGTTAATTACGACGATTAATGATCCTTTGACAAGGTATGTGGCACATGGAATCTCATACAAGATATCACTCTAGTAATTTGCATTATGATGTGTTTTCTAAACTGTTTTCCTGTGAAAGATAATGTAGTATGGAGAGAAAATATGTCGGTTTGTAAGTAAATCTTCAATCATTATAATTATTTTGAGAACTATGTACAAGTGTATGAAAGTTTCTTTAGAAAGGTGTTAGAAATGTTTGGGGAAGGTGTTATACCTGTCCCAGTAAAGATAGCAGAAGGTGGGTCATCCTTCGGCAAGGCTAAGAAAAAATAGAAGAGAGGAAGTGATGTGGTTGATGTCACTCCACTAGTACCCAAGTCAACAAAGGTTGAAGAAAAGGGAAAAGGTCAGTTAGTTGTGGATGTTGAAGATAAATTTTCTAAATATCATGCTTCAAAAATTCAACCAAAACCAGTCAAACTGGTTGTGGAAATTGCAGAAGACAGTGATGAAGAAGGTGCTCTGTTCAAGTCAAAGTTAGTACAAATCATTCATGATGAAGGTGGTATGCAAAAGATATTAGATATATGGTTGAATGGACCATCCTATGAGTAGGATGTCATTGAGGAAACTCTAGGAAGGTACTGTGTTGATAATAATATTGAGTTGGAAAGTCTGTAGAATTTACTCCCAGATGAGCTAATTCAATGTGTCAAAGAAGCTATGAATTTTGTACCTCTGGATAGAAAAGAGGAGGAGATAATTTCTCATTTAAAAATGTAGTTTAGGCTATCTCTTTCCAAATTGAAGAAGAAAATGAATGTGTTGAGATAGTGTATTGATTTGGGTAATAAGGTACTCAATTACTATCTAAAGTGGCCTCATGTGGTAGGAAAATACAAAGACAAGTTGCAGGAAATTGAGGATGAGATTGTCAAAATCAGTCAAGATTACTGTATGTCTTTGGATAAGGATGGAGTTGTTAAGAAGAAGGTTCATGCCCTACAAGATGAGCATACAAAGGTCCACTATACTAGAAATACTCTTATTGATACCTTCTAGAAAGTAAAAGACCTAACTGAAGGGAGATTAGAGCAGATGGTTGAGGTGCTCAAGTTAGGAGAAAAGCTGGAAGTTGCAATCACTATTCTTGAGTCGCTTATTCAAATCATCAACAGAACCTCAGAAAATAACAGATTGATCATTACCATTGGAATTGCGGTGGATTCATGGAAGAAATTCCTTCTAGAAATGAAAGCTAGCTATAAAATAATTTTCTAAACTCTTGTTGCAGTTGTCAAATTTTGATCAAAGTTTTGCATCATCAGTTGGGGAAAGAGTGGAGTAAAAGTAAGTGCAATATAGAGCGGATATAATAGAGCTTTGTCATTGATGTCAAAGGGGGAGAGAATGAGTGAAAAATCTCTCGGATACCCATAGGGGGAGCAGTAATTTTGTTTTTGGTTTTGAAACTTAATTAGTTTTTCACTAAGTGTTGTCATCAATGCCAAAGGGGGAGATTGTTTTCATATGGCTTGGAGAGATCATTTTTGGCTACTTGTGTTGTCATTTATGGCAACTAGAGTCAGCAATATGATCTGTAATATCAACAAATTACCTCTACATGCAGTAAGATTGAAGAAAAGGACATCCGGTTGCGCATGTGAAACTACGCATGATATCGCTCACTATACCGGATCATTATTTCATGGTGTGGACCTCCAGTAAATCTTTATTAACAATTACACTATCCTCTGATGATTTTTGTGGTATCGTATTAGTCAAAGTTGGAGTTAAGAGATTCGGTAACATGTTTCATGGCTTATTTTCCATTGTGGCCGACATGTTTCATATGGTGTATTGTGGATATATGTGGAATATGTATTTTTCTATTTCCTATGTTTGGAATCCTGGTTTGGGTCCCTACTAAATTCTAGCTGACTTGTGTGGGTACACATCAATTCTAATTAGAGATTTGAGCCGACATAAGCAAAAATATTATGTTTTATTGTGAGGCTGATATACATTAAATTTTTGGTTAGCAGGTATATAAAGGAGATCGGTAACTCAATTTGTGAGACAAGAAAGTAGGAAGAATAAGAAGTTGTGTGTACACATGTGTGAAAAAGGAGTATGTATGCATCTAGGAAGAGTGAAAAAGAGCAGATCATTTTTGTTAAGCAGTGCAGTGCAGAAGCAGAGCAGAGCAGAGTAGAAAGTGTGATCCGATCAGAAGATTTGGAATTTGATCTTGAGCTTTAGTGGAACTAAATCCTAGCATATGTTGATGTTGTATTCTTAGTTCAAATCTTGTTGTAAACTTTATCATATATGTAAGGCAATGAGCCTCTTTTCTTTGAGCAGTGAGCTCTAGGCAGTGTGCTTGAATGCAAGTGCATTCCCCTCTTTTATTTACTTGTAATAGAGTAAACATTGTGGATTGATCTCCACCATGGTTTTTCCCCTAACAGGGTTTCCACGTAAAAATATCTGGTGTTATGGTGTTCGCTAATATGACTGCATGTTTTGAATGTTTTCATCTATTATGTGTTGGAAATGATAAATGAAGTTCTATTATTGATTTTGATAATTCTAGGTCTATTTTAAAAGAAGAAATCATTAAACACTGATTCACCCCCCCTCTTAGTGTTCCCTGTGTCCAACATGTTTGTCATGTGGTGGAAGACATGATTCAATATTTTCCATAATCCTTTTCAACTATTGCAAGTAAACTTCCCCTTACAACATTGTCAAATAGACTTCTTACATCTGTGGGATGTCTTTTATTTTTCTTTTGAGAAGGGCTAGTAGGACACCATGAAAGAGGATCACCCTTCAAAAAACACTGCATTCTCTTCCTCTTTAGCTACTAAGGTCTTTATTCCAGTAGTGAAACTATCCACTAAACCTTTAAGAAGTGATTGTCCTTACTTTTTTAAAGTTGCCACCTAAATTACCTTTGCACTTTATAAACCCCTTTCATCCATTCTTCCATATTCTTTAATAGTATATGATTTCACTATCATTTATCCACCACCTTGTATATTTATCCTCTGTCTCCTTTGGCTGGTAACTATCACTATGAGCTCTTGGAATTAGTAAAATTTCTCTTGTGACAAAGATAGCATAACCATCAATGTAGAATAGATAAAACCTCATACCACACATTTAACATTGTTGTTTACTGTGTTGGCTTTTGGAGCAGCATCATTTAACTATGCAAGGGTTCCCTCCTCGAGTACATTTCTAACTTCATTTGGAGTTGTGCCCCAGACATTTGTAACTAGAACCCCTCACAAGTATTTTCCCACTTCTATTATCTAGAATTTTTTTCACTATGTGCCCTTTTCACAACAGGAAAGTCAAATTATTCTTTTTGATCATTAATTTTCTCATTCTCTTGATACGTTTGTAGAGTGACAAATTGATAAGAGGTGACTTGATCATTTGGATCTACTTCATTTGAAAAATAATGACTTGAATTTGAGTTTCGACTACATTCTGAAGAATTAGATGTCCCACCACCCATGGGAGAATCAAGTCCCTTCCTATAATGACCTACCATTTGCATAAAGCTTTTATTCACCATGGACTGTCCCAAGTTTTCCATGATCATTTTCATCTCTCTATAGCTATAATATTGATATTGGTTGTCCTCTATAATGATTTATGAATGTGACTAGAAGTCCTTGACCATGTTCTCAAAGCAGTACCATTAATCTTTCTCAAAATTCTAACTATGAGGCAACAACATTCAGATTCATCTCTCTTTCCCACAGTCTTATCATCATTCACGGTTAACAATGTAATGTCACATTCAATCCTAATTGAAAGTACATTAGTTGGATAATTTGTGTTTGATCTCCTCTGTTCATGGCTTTTAAAAGATTCCATACTTGATTGTCACAAGCCTTTTATGATTTCCCCAAACTTGATAATTTTATTAAATCCATAAGTGTTGATGTTGTATTTTAAGCATAGTATTGTACCTTATCATTCTAGCAGTGTCCTCTTGTAAAAAAAACTACTACCTAGTTCACTGTCCTTTCATGATTGTCACACAGTTCACCATAGACCTTTAGAAGAAAAAATATTTGTCAGAGAAATCTTTATATAGAATGGCATAACTGTGTTTTGTCCATGAATCATGTATATCACCTTATTCTTGTAACCCCTAGTATAGTCACTTCAAATACCTAGCCCTTGATGACAAATACTACTTGCTATGGTGACTTTCTTCATCTCAGCAACCTCTTCCCTTGCTACTACTTCATCCCCTATGCCAAAAAAAAATGTATTGATGACAGTGACTAATCCTAACTATCCTTGGTAAGATCATCCTCACATGCCTAAAGGAACTATGTTCTTGTTCAATATACTATCATCCTCACATGCCTAAATGGTATGATGCCTGCAACTATTGAGGTGAGACACAATAATGAAACTGCTAGCAAGACATGTAATGCAAATACCAAGAAACTGTAATGGCATGGTTAATCCACAGAAGGGTAACATTTCACGTAGAACCTGAAGGGACCCTGATCTTTAAACCAATAATAAAGAAGGAACTCTCCTTTGAAAGATATATGTTTGACCCAGATACAAAATGGTGAATGATCATGTGCACAATGAAACTCATACTCCCAAAACATTTACAAGTCTGTAACAAAAGAAACTCTTCAAACAAAAAGAGCCTAAGTGAAAACTAGAAAATACCTGTTAGTGCAAATGAAATCACACGTGGATGCAACATGGATGAAGACCTAATCAACTCCTAGAACCTATTCTTCCTCCATCTTCCACTACAACGTGCCTTGAAACTTTCTAAAACACTATGATGTGCCTTCTTTCTCATTCAAAGAACTGCAACGTGCCCTTAATTTTCTTTGTATGCCAGCAAACCAAACACCTTGCAAATCCATTGCAACGTAGGTGAAAGTTTTATTCTGAAGTATTTTAGCACCATTGTAACTCTTGCAGCATGGATAAAACAAAAAGTGAAACTCTCACTTTCCCTTTGGCACCCAAAAAATTAGGCATTTCATTTACCTTATCTTTCATTTTTCACTTTACCTCTTTTACTTACTTCACCCTTTTACCCCATTGACACTTTATTTTGATAAAACCTCTTTTAAAATTTAGCATTTTCAATGAAATGATGTTAAAAAAAAAAGTGTCAACACTAAGGTGTCAAATATTTGGAATGAATCATATAATTTTTCATCTCCTTCAAGGATCTATTCTGCAATTCTGCAATTCCATTCTACTGAGGACTATATGGAATTGTGTGTTACAATTAAATAACTTTTGAAGTACAAAATTGTTCAAATTGATGGTTAACATATTCTATTGGAAATATTTATGAACAATGAACCCAAATGAAGCTGTGCACTTTCAAAGAATCAAACCATGAAATACAACATCCACAAGAAAATGTTGCAACATGAGCAATAAGATAGATGATTGATCAAATGATGATCTATGATGACATTGAATTGATCTAGAATATGTTACAAATGTACAAGTACCTTGTTAATATAGGCAAGGTGAGATGAAGTAGGATAACTACTTGGCTACAAATATTAAATGCTCAATGCAATAAATTAAATGCATGAGAGAATTATCAAATGCCTAGAAAACTAAAATAAAATAAGGATACATGGTCCCATTATAACTAACTTCTAGAAGTGATGACTAGGACTAACTTAACTCGTAAGTAAACTTATTAATATGAATAGGTCCTCACTAATAATTAGTTAGGAAATGACCCCATTCACACTAATACCCCCCATAAGTGCAACTAGGGAGGTGAGTTATTATGCAAATGATGCAATATGGGTCCCGACAATGAGGCCATGTTAGGTACCCATGTACAACTAATCATGCAACTAATCTCTCACAAACAAAGTAAAGGAGAAAACCTCATGGGACAAAACTCCTCCCCAAAAAAGAGATACAATGCAAATCATGTACAAGTGATAGAAGTGATGTGTGGAAGTCTCAACATCAATATATTCACCCCCATTATCTATATGTAGAATCCTGATGAACTTCCTTGAATTTTTTTCTACAAAAGCTTTGAAGTCTTGAAAAGACTCAAATACCTTAGAATTCTATTTTGAGAATATAAACTTAAGTGTATCTAGAAAGATCATATAAATGCCAAGATATATAATCCCTACTGAAGGATGGATGTGGAAATGGTCCCACCAAGTTATTGTGTGTTAAATCCAATAGTTGTGTGGCCCTCCATGTTTTTCCTTTATCATATTTCTCCTTAGAATTCTTACCAAGAATGCATCCTTGGAAAACCCTATCATAAAATTGATTAGAAGGAAACCTTGAAACCATGTCCTATTGATTGAGTTATTGCAAGTAGCAATAGTTTAAGTGGGAAAATTGTTGATGTCATAAACAACTCACCTCATTTGAATGAGTGGGTAATTATGTCAAAGGATATTCAAGAACAAAGTGAGAAAATTGATATAGTCTAGACTAATGATCTACTTTTCCTATGGTAACTGTAGAACCATAATATGCATTTTATTGCTTAGCATTGTATTTGGTGTGAACTCAACTTACTTTCTAGAGCTTGTGTCAGTGATCTAATAAAAATATAGGATATTAGTTGACACATATGGAATACAAATAATATTTTGAAATATTCATTCATGCACATCAATAGACCCTCTCTCATGCACTTCTATAGGAATGTCATCACCCATTGGAATGGAAAGCATAGAACATGACTCTAATGAGGTAAAATAATCCTATGATGAAGCCATATGGTGTGAAGCACCTCATTCAATGATACATGTGTTAGGTTTTGAAGCAAAACCAACTACCTGGCCCTTCCTTTTCCTTTCCCCTTACTTTCATCCATGTCCTTAGAAGACCCTTTTAAGATGAAATCTATTTGATTGAGTCGAGCATCTTAATATCGTTATTTTCAAGAATATGTGAAAGGTGATCAATCTACTTCTTTAAACACTTGTGTTCATCATGGCCAAGACTTTTACAAGAAGGAAATTTGATCTTCTCTTTTGTAAGCTTTTTTCCTTTTGATGAAGAGGTTTCATTAGCTACATTTGAAGCAACATGTTTCTTATCTTTCCTCTTCTCTCCTTGGTTCTTTTTCTCTTATCCTGATTGCCAGACCTTTTCTATTCATTTGTGCCCTAATTTATAGCCAAGTCATGTAACTTAGAGTGTTTAATTGTCCCCATTACACCAATTTATCTTGCTCCCTAGTGATTTCTATAACAAATTTATCTATAAAAGGTATTTTATAGGTAGAACCTAGGGCACATTTTGTGGCATAGAATATAGAAACAAACAAAAAATATCTAGGACCAAGCTTAGAAAGAATAATTAAGATTAGTTTCTTATCTTCCTTCTTAACTCCACACTATTGTGTGTCAAAAAAATTTAGACTTAGTGTAATGAGTTCATTCTCCAATTGATGACCCCTTAACTCATCCTGCTTACCAAAGAGGGTTTCCAATGTGTTCCACACTCCATTTGTTGTAGTGGTTGATTAAATGTGAAAAATTAAGTCTAGATACATTGACATACATAGAGTACCAAAATCTTCATCACATTTATTAAAGAATTTTATCTTTCTGCATCATATTTAGCTTTGATTTCAAGTCCTATTATAACTCTGTGATATCTATACCTTTTGAGATAGATTATCATATTTGGTTTCCATTAAAAAAATAGTTGTGAGTTAGAATGGGTATTGTTGTTTGATCCAGATGTAAAAATGCAAAAAAAAATGTGATGAAAGAAAGAAGTGCAAGTATCAAGCACATGAGACAAGCTCCCTTGTTTACTAGTTTCTAAAATAACCCCTCATAGAAATTAAAATGTTCTCATTTTATAATTAGTGTGATTTACAATGAAAAAATTAGATATTTCAAACTCTTATGAGGCCCAAAAAGGCTAATATACTAAAACTATGGCTTAGATACAATATGAGGCCAAAATAAGAGCAATGGTTCTTAGAACATAGAAAATATGAACTCTAGAAAATATGACACCCAAAAAGGAGTCTATTTGCACAAATTATGGCTCCTAGAAGGTCTCATAATTTGAACTCTATAGAAATTTTTTGAATAATGTTCAATTTTTGAAAAAATGGAGAATCAAATTAGAGAATTAACTATACCACTATGTAGAGCACAAAATTCTACCCTAAATACAAAAAATTTCTTGAAAAAATACCTTCATATTATTGAGAATGGGCCTCTTGAAGTTGGACTGCAACAATTAAAACTCCAATGGAGAGGGGATAGAAAATTTAAAACAAAATTTCCTATGTCATGGTGACATCACCACTATATTTGGTTGGAATCATCCAAATTTTGTAGAACATCTAGATTTAGTTGATTGATAAATTTAACTATCACCAAATTTGGGGAACATCCAAAAAAATTAAGCAAGGTTCTATTTTTGGCAAAACATCAATTTTCATGCTAACTTTGGCAAATTGGACAAGCTATGGTGGAGGGGCTATGCTTGGGTGGCAGTGGTTTTTTAGTGTTACTCTGGTGGCATCAAGGTGGTGTTGTGGTTTAAGTTTTTCTTATTGGTGATGATGGCAGGATAAAGATGTCTTGAATGTGATGACAAGAGGTTCCCATGGGTTTTAAACCTACAAAGGCCACAACATTAGGCAGTGGCACCCTAGATGTTGGATAGTGGTTCCTCTAGGTGCTACTACTATAGTGGCAGGGCAGTCCACCTTAATGATTCTTTAAAATAAAAAATTGTAGTGTATGACTATAGGGGTCACATGGATCGGTAATAAATAAAAATTCCTTAGAGGTCAAATTCTTCATTTTTGACATTTGAATATTCAATATTTAGGTTTTTAGGCATTTTGAGTGTAATGAAAAGGTCCATTTGGGTTGAAAATTCTCTAAAATATCAGCTACCTTCTATAACCACATTGAAACCCCTATTTTTGAACTAGGTCATCCGATCTTTGATTTTGGTGAAATGAAAGCCAATCTTGACTTTCTCAGGCCTTCTAGACACTATGGAAATGCTAAAAAGTGCCTCAAGGATTATCAAAAATATAGAATCACCCAAATATCACAAGAACACAAAGATGTAAAATTGAGTTTATAAGTGCTTATTTTCTTTCAAAAATTTATGATTCTTTAGACCATCTATCAATCTCAAATCTCTCAAAAAATAGGACTATCAAATGAACTATACCAAATAGGGTACTCGCATAACATGTTAGATTCTACAAGAAGTGAGAACCAAGCCAAGATTTGATAGTGGTCATAAATAAAAAAAAACTCCAATTGATAAATGATCATAGATAAAATTTGTGGAAAGAAGAGAATATAGTGAAAGAGAGAAAATAAAGACAAACACAAGAATTTTGAGAATAGTCGCATTACTCTCACTGAAATAGTTGAGGTGAGAGTAGATTACTATTTATATAGAAGAAATGGTCATTACATCAAATATTCACATTAACTCTAACTACCAATAATAGGTGGGAGGTTGTACCTACTTGGTAAATACCAAAACATGTGGCAACACCTACTTAAATAAGGACAAATGAATAGTTATGAGAAGTGGGATGTAAATCCAAAAGATAGTGTGACTCAACTACTCATGTGTGGGAGAGTAGCACATGTAGTTGATGGATTACACTATGTGGTATCATATTAATCAAGTCTAATTAACCTAATGAAGATTAATAATATGTTTAGGAAAAAATAAATATCCCCTAACATAAAGAATATAAAAAACCTACACTAATAAAAATGATCTATAAGGTAGATTTATTTGGTAAAAATATGAGAAACAAATGTAGTGCAACTATAACTATACCCATTTTTATCACTAAGATATATTTAGGGTGAGGTAAGAGAATATGATGGAAAACTAGATATTTCCCTACATTAATATGTGTACTTGTAAAAATGGCCCTAGAAAGAGATATAATGCCACTTGTAGTGAATTTTCTAGAAGAAATATGAAAACATAGAAATATTATATAAATGAGAGAAATAGACCATGCACTCCAATTAAAAATATCCCAAGATTGTTGATGGTGACATGATGAAATATAACCCTATGTTAGAGTTTTGGCATTACATGTTTGAGTATGTGAATTTGTTAGATAGATGATTATTATCATTCTATTGGTAGCTTTAGATCACTTTTAGTGGGATGTTTTGTAATAATTTTGATCTAGAATATTTTTGTGATGGATGGCCTTATATAGGGATGCTAGTGTCATGATAAGTTCTTAGTTCCTATTGCATAACATGGTCATGAGGTTACATGACATAATAACCCGACCAAAATAACCCTGGATAGAATAACTCGGTCACAATAACCCAAGGACAAAATAACCCAGGGTCATAATAATCCAAGCCAAAATAACCCATGCTCAGAATAACCCATGGACATAAAATCCTCGTAAGAATATAGAGAATGGAAAAAAAAAATTATAAATTACATACGGTTTATTTTGTCCATGGGTTATTTTGACCACGGGTTATTATGTCCATGGGTTATTATGACCTTGGGTTATTTTGTCCTTGGGTTATTATGACGAGGTTATTGTGTCCAGGGTTATTTTGGCCAAGTTATTATGTCTGGATACCAGATGTGTGTGATAGGATATGGTCATTATTCTAGTAATAGAAGTATATGTCAACTAATTCGGCCTCTTTATTCTTTTATTTTGTAATCTAGATTTGTATCTTATCTTTAGGTTTAAATTTATAGAAATGTATGGTTGTGATCTATGTGATAATTACAATATCACTACTATGGTGAGGTTCACTACTTTTTATGTATATTTGATACATATTGATGTTTATTTTTGGTTTTTGTAGTTCGATATTGAGGCTTGTGAGCACAAATAATTTTATATGGTGTAGATTAGCTATGTGAAATTTTCCCATAGTTTTTATTTCATTTTATTGGAAACTCTTATACTGTTTTAATGTCAAGATCAAATTAAAGAATGTTTGGATTACTTGTGTTATCCACCTTGCATGTCATTTACTATAATTATTTTAATTTTTAATAGATGAAATTATTAATATATTATCTCCAAGAATCATAGTGGGAAAAATGGGTCATGTGTGTGATGATGGGGACATTATTAACAATTTATTTGGGATGCTTTGAAATATTATTCTAATGATGCATTGACGAGGAGAGTGGACTTGTAAGAGCATTTCTTCATTTAGGGCATGACTAGTCCTTCATAGGGGATCATGTCGGATTTACTTTTATCATATAGAAACATAATATTTTTCTAGTATAAATTTGTCCCAATTAACTAATTAAATTATATAGTTAATTCACCTCACCTAATGTACCCCACCTAATTAAATATTTATATTATTTAATTAGCCTCTTTTCCCTCTCACACATAATTACCCTATTTTCTACCTCACATGGATAAAATAATAAAATAATTTTTATTCAATTATGGAAATATTCTCTCCACCAAATTCCATGAATAAAGGTGGTCTTAAATGAACTTGTCACCTACATCCCATATGATTGCAACAAATTACTATTTTTGGTAAATGCATCATATCCCTTTAGATTCAAACAATATCTATCACAACCCTCCATTATATCATCAATCCTAGGAAAACCCTCTCAATCATCTTCCACCATTGAACTTTTCATCGCATCTCCATCATCCATTATTCTTCCCAAAAATTTATAAATTGAGACACAATCCCATGGATTTTGATCCATTCAATTTTCGCTAACTATATGTTGTAAAAATAGGTATTTTTTATGCATAAGAGCGTCCACATCCCAAATCATCATCCAAGAAAATGAAACTTGCAATGGAGTTTCATGGTAGCTTTTTTTGAATGTTTATTTTATTTTCTAGTTTTAACTTCATTTGCATGCTCTATTTGAGGTTTTCTTTAGTTTTGAATAGGGAGCTTTTCACTTTCCTTTGTTTCCTACTTGCATTTTTAGACTCTAGCTTACATTCTAGTGACTATACTAGAGAATCTATTCCTTATCTAACTCCATTGTGTGTTTTGTGGTTTTTAGTGTTTTTTGTTTAACTAGTCTTATAGTTTCTTACTTAACTTTTAGTTGTTTTAGTGACCAAATTTTTACAAGAACTTTTGACATGTAACTTGATATATTTCTTTTTAAGAAATTTTTTGTAGTTATGGAGAGGTTTGAGATGCTTATTGTATTTAATTTTTTATGATCATACCATATAGATTATAGCGTACATTTATAGTTAAGTTTAAGGTGACTAGTACTAGTTTTGATATATATATACACACTATGTATACTTCAAAATTTTGCATATGCCTCTATTTTTAATTAATGCATATCCATAGTTTTTGAAGTGTATTCAAAAGCAAAGGGTATATATAATGTTTCAAGCATATACATAGTTTAGGTATATATGTAATTCCCCTAGGTAAGGATATACATAGGTAGAGAAGGATACATACTGAATATATACATAGATTGAATACCCATAGGGTTTTCAATCATAAGATATATACACATAGACCAAATATATCTATAGGGTTTTAAGAAGGCTAGGCAATACACACAAAGCTAGAATATATATACACTATTTTGCGACTATATAGATAAGAGAAAGTTTTTATTTTCACAATTTTTGTGTGTGTCATTCATTAGGTACTTAGCATTTATTTGATGGTGGGAATGAGTTTTTAGGGTATCAGGACATAATAACTTGGCCATAATAACCCTGGACATAATAACCCCATCACAATAACCCAAGGACAAAATAACCCAGGGTCATAATAACCCATGGAGAAAATAACCTATGGTCAAAATAACCCATGGACAAAATAACCCATGTAATTTATAAATTTTGTTTTCCTTTCTCTATATTCTTATAGGGATATTATATTCTTATTGTGACCAGGTTATTTTGTCCAGGGTTATTTTGGTTGGGTTAATATGTCATGTAACCAGTTTTTAGGGTTTAATGTGCTAAGTTTTTAGGCTATAGGCTAAGAAAGTGGTCATAGGAGAGCACAATTAATAATTTTCTTTTGAATTTTTCATATTCTCAACTTCTATTTATATGAGTGAGAAAGAGATATAGATACCTTGAGGCCCTTGCTCACATGGTATTTTAATCCCCTAGATGAAAAGAACTTAAAACTTTACCCCCATGCCTTTAGCACACCCAACACTTAGCAACAATGACATTGTCAACAAAGGGCTAATTGATAGGGGGCTAAAGCCCTGACCTACACCTTTCAAGTTTTCAAAAAACCATGTTTTAGTAAAAGAAAACATAAATTTCTCATTTTTAATCATTTTTTTTTTAAATATAGGTGTTAGAAAGTTGACTTAGAGCTCTACATAGTGGACAAGTTAATTTTTTTAGAAATTGCTTTAGAAATCCATTATAATCATTTAAAATTAGTATTTTGGTTTAGAACTTTAAAAATCCATAAATTTTGCATATGGAATCATTTTCTAGTAATTGTTTTTTTTTAAATGATGAGGAATCTACTTATGGTGTCTATTTTTTTAATCTTGGACTCTCTTTTTTACTATTTGTTTGTTCATGTTTTAATGCAATGTTTTTTTTGTGTTGAAGAAATCTATGCTTGAAACTACTAACTTTATTGTTTTATAGGATGTATCTTGAAGACATGATTATAGAAATTTGTATTGTCCTTTACATGCATTTCTTATTTTATCACATTAAAAATGGGTTAAAATTTAGTCTCGCATTTGGATTTTATGCTTTAAATTAAGTAGTCTCTTTTAATTCCAAAGAGTTAATTTGCATTTAATCTCCTCTCCCACTCTCAAATGAACTTGAGGATCATAAAAAATACCATTTCCCAAATTTATTTTTAGGGGTCATACCTTGTATTTCATCACCAAGGAGACAACATCAACTCTATTATTCTAGCAGAGTATAAAAGGAAAGGTGTGAATTGAAAGACATGCCTCATGGAAGGAAATTTAATCATTTGATCTAAGCCCCAAAGAATTTACACCTTGGAGAAGCAAATTATAAGGGTGGGTTACCATTTACTCTTGGCTATCTAGAATTTTCACATTCATATTCATGGATTAGACCTCACATACCCTTGTGGTATTTTGAGGATACCCTTAAAAAACCTTGTGTATCCTAGCTTAAGACCATTAACCATCTCTATATAAGAATCGCTTTGAAGAATTCCAGAAGATTCAAAAGTTTTCACTTTATTTTTTCAAAATATAAATTTACTTTTTATCCATATAGGATAAATAATCATTTGAATTGAATAAGCTCAAAAACAACCACTTGGTTAAACAATAAATTTTACATAATTAATAAAAATGAATAGTAATTATTTGTAGCATATATTTTATTCAACAATATTGAATGAATAAGACCATGAGTTAACCATAGCCAACTTGGGCTCTTCTATCCTTTGGGATTACTCATCCATATGAGATTATCAATATAACATGATTGATTTAGATAATGTCTCCATTTGATATAGGATGACCACTTAAAATAGTCATATGTCCCTATAAAGAAACCTGAATACTAATTAACTAGCCAAAGAATTTGACTCATCAAGACCAATTGAGTCCTAAGCTAGTTATAAAAACAAAAATCACATCTAAGATATTGTCCTAAGGTTTTCTATAGTTTCTAAAAGGTCTTGTACCCTTCTTCATGTTTTAGAAAACCTACAAGAATACATACTTGTTACTAATCCATATCAATTTTAGATCAATAAATCCTTCATTGACTAGTCTCTATACTTAAATATATCATATTTATTAATACAATTTATGTTATCATTAAGAAATAAGTAGTATAGTGTTAAATTAGTATCCTTTTTACAAAAAGCTTATAAGTATTGAATAACAAATTAGACAATATTTTCTAATCACCAAGTTCCTAATTAGGTGAGATGTGTGTTATCAATTAAGTGTGCACCCTTGTTGATCTACTTAGGTACCTACTGAAACATGGGAAGACTTCCTAAAGTGTGGGCTTTCAACCTCCAAAGAAGGTTGGTTCCCTTGTTGCAATCACCTCAACTTGAACAAAACTACTACTTTGTTGAGGAAAATGATAGAGAAATGACTTGAAAATTAAACCTAAGCTCTATTGAGGAGATGCACCAGATGTTTACTAATGCTTAGACTATTGTTTTCTCACACAAACATTCAATAACTTGGTTGTTAATGCATAACTTTAATATTTAACATGTTCATGAATCAGTGTTTTATAGAGAGGTTTATGTTTAATATTTGCATGAGGAAGAGAATCTAGTATTCTTCACAGTTAACAATTGTTTACACAGTAACATATACTATAGCCTACATAAAAACATGTTTTATGTTTAAAGGTGCTAGTGATAATACATACACTTGAGGATTTATGCTATGAAATCACAAAAATAAACATCAATTATCTGATTACACACAATATAGCACATTGTTTAAAGGACAAAATATTGATTTTATTTATAGTACATGATATTGTTATAGCAGGAGCAAGTATAGAAATTGTTAATAATTCTTTGAAAAAGATGAAAATTAAATTGTTGTTATAGTCTTAATGACTAAATTTCTTAGTTACAAGGTTGTCTATAATAGAAAAAGAACCTTATCAAGTTACAATGCTATCTCAAAATGTAAGAACTAGATTCCAACTACTCTGAGGCATCCACTTTAGCCTAGAACAACTTCCTAAAAAATTTTAACACATGTCATGAAGGATGACCTTGGACATATGTCTTACCTTATTGACTTAGTCAAAGCTTCTCTTGGGCATCTAACCTTCCATAGATCTAAAATAGGGGACAATGCACACATTATCTATTGAAACAAATGCTTTGTAGGGTTTTCATTCATATAATAGACAACACAAACATTTGACAATAAGACAACAAGTGGTATATTTGACATGATTGATCCAAAACTATGATGACTATGGTACCTCATTATAACAATGGGAGGGTTTTATGAAGGAAAAACAACAAACTTGGCCTTTCTTTGCTTTCCATATATATGTATTGCATGAGCTGGAGATCACTACTTTTGTGGCTCCTCCAACTATCTCCATGAGATTGTATCCCTCTATGTTGCCACATAATTATCCTGACCACTATAAAAAGTTATAGAAATGGTAAAGGACAAATAAACAAGACCCAAAAATAAAACAAGGTGACCTAGTCATTGAACTTGGAATTTTGACCACAAAATACTCTCTCCAAAACTTGCACGTAGCTTTTGAAAATTATTAAGGTTTTTAAAAAAAAGTATGAATGTTATCCTCGTATCAAAGTCTCAAAAGCAAAGATATATTGGACCTTTAAAACATAGGAAATCAAAACATTAAAAGAGCCTGAACCTTTGGAGACATTTTCAACCCCTTTTGAAGGCCTAGGATAAAAACAAAACCTGTAAGACAATAAGAGAAACCTAATGAAGACTATAAGACAAAGAGGCTAACAATGAGTGCATACAATGGTTGCATAATCTTGGTTATAATTTGAAATACAAATAGAAAGTTTAGAACTAAATATATATCATTAACTAAGAAACTAAAATTGATAGTATGAATATCCAATCATTATCTATTAACATAAAGCAATATCCTTAGCTTAAAATGCTATTGAAAAATAATTATGTTAACAAAATCAAATAGATTTATCTACAAAGATGATTATCAAGACCTTCAGAACAATACAACCTATCAATTGATAACCAACATTATTAAAATGATAACTTGATTTCTATAATAATCAAATAAAATCACTTAACAAATATAATACCAAAATAATTATTACTAAGAATTAAGATAAATTAAAACTATCCTAATTAATTTTTTACCATATTATATTGTAAATGATAACCAATTTAATAAAAAACACAAAAATATTATGTATCAAAAATATCAAGATGATATCCACTTAATGCATTTACGAATCATTTATTGGTAAGTGACATCAATCTTAAGATCCATAAAACCTTCATTTCTCTTATAGAAGTTTAAAATTTATCTAACCTTGATAATTGCATAATTGATTATTGATTTTAGATATTTACCTCACAATGAAAATTGAAATTAAAGCATGATTAACCTATGATAGATGATTTTTTCTTATTTTCTTCTTGGAATTCCACAATGTTAGGATAAAATCCTAAAAACTAAGGATCTAGTGATTCATGAATCTCACTTTCATATAATAAAATATAAATTTGTATTCCTTTGACTCGTACTTATATGTCTTTCCCCTGGTATTTCACTAAGAAGATAAAGGTAGATGAAGAAGAATCCCATAAATCAAGGAGAGATGATGGGATAATCTCAGTAAACTCATATTATGGTTTTTCAATCCATATAACAATCTTATGGAAGAGCACAAGTTATTAGAATGGATCTTAATGGGATTTGGTGGAGGATAGATCAAGACATGAAATTTTTTTTCTTTATAACTCCTAATTTATTTAGCATTATATATGTTGGTGAATATTGAATAAATATTAGACAAAGTGGGGATGCAAAATCAAACACAAATATCCAAGTTAAGTGAATCTTTTCATTCACCCAAAGAATCAATATTGTAGTCTTGTGTGTAGCTTCTAATTAAATTTAAAATCATAATTATTTTTTTAAAGAATAAAGACATGATTGTAACTATTTTCTTTTATGATAAATATATATAATCACTTTCTAATCAAATATTGAATCTTTCTAACCTAAGTCTTCTAAACCTATACATGATCAAAATGGTGGGTTATGGATAATTGCCTCAAAAGAGGGTTATCCCATCAACCAAAAAAGAGTTGAGCCCATTTACCTAGAATTGAATTAGGTGAACTACTTAATAAATTTATTATTAATATCATCAAACAAAATAAGCATTAGAAGCATATGATATGTATATGCAAGAACTACTAAGTCATTGTGATTTTTTTCATCCTGTAAATAACAGTTCTAAATCATTTATTAAGACCATTGAATCATATCACATGAAAAAATTATAAATTATTGTGAGACTCTCAAGTATGAAAAAATCATAAATTATTGTGAGTCTCACCTTTATGACCATATAAACTTTAAACTTTGATTATTTGATATAAGGAATCCATATAAAGAAATCTAGTTTTAGTCAATGACTAACTCATTCTATTGCTTGAAGTAATATACCCCAAGTGAAATTTAAAATTCTATGAATTTGGTTCTTTAAATATTTACTATTTTTTAGACTTATGAATTTAAGAATAGATCCCTTATTATTAGTCCTTAACTATAAGGCAAGTAACTAATGATTTCAAGTGATTGATTTGCATTTTAGTCCATTCTTGGGAATTATGCAAAGGAAAATAATTACATGTGTTTCTTATGTTAGTCTTAAGTGGGAAAGAAATCCAAGATCTAATAAGTGAATTATCTTAGATCTAGCTTTCCCCTTTGGCTTAACGTTGGAACATAAACCAACTAGGATTTGATGATTGGCTAACTACCTCAAAGAAGAGCCAATTGATATGATCCTAAATTTAAAAATACAAATGATCACACATACAAAAATGGAAATTTACTGAAATGGATATAGATCTGGAATGCATAGATAGAGAGGCATCTAAAGATGAAATTTGAGCTTGAAATGGAGGAATAGGGGCATGGGTGCCATAGTATAGGTTTTTTGGCTAGTTCAAAAGTCTAGACAACTTGTCATAGTTTGCTTTGTGCTTTTTTGCAACCTGTTGTTGATGATAGTTATGAATCTAGCCTACACATATAGAAAGAGGGGAAAGGTTGTTATGTATAGGGGCTTATCTAAGTCAAACCCCAATTTTGGTGTTTCCACCTCCACAATAAAAAATGATTATAGTATAAATTATGTTCCCTTACAAGGGCAGAGAAAAAGTAAACAATAAATGACTATAAGAAATGTAATGACATAAGATAATGTTACCTTAGGCATGAAAACCTTGTTAAAGTGGTGTCACAACATGGGCTTCCACAAATAGTTGATGATGAATGATTAAATTTCCTTGAGGAGTTGCAAGAGGTTAGTCCATATAACACAAATAGATTAGTGTAGATATCATGTGGAGAAGATATTGTATGTATCTTCACAATTAGGGCATAATAGTGCATGATTTATCACAAATAGTGCCATGTTCATGATAGAGTATAGATATTCAAATGAGAGGGAAAACTTATTTATATATGTATCCCAATCAATTTTCTTGGACATAAGCCAACCTAGGGTCATTTTAAAATACTAAAGGCTGACACTCAAAGTCATAAATATTTAAAAAGAACACCCTTAGGACTAGGGTACCATGTCCTTGTCTAGGACTTTTTGGCCGTAAAAACTAGGGATGCCATGTAATTAAATTTATTTTCCCAATTTGGACCCAAAATGATTAAATTATGAATGTAATTGATTATATGTGAAAAGTAGGGTGTCAACATAGTTTGAAAATGTTAGGGGTAATGATTTATGACACTACATTTAGACCCCATTTTATTGAGGATATGATCTTATGTTCATACTCACACTAAGGATAAAGAATGTAAGTTTATTTATCAAAACATTGAAGTGATAGGATGACACCAAGCTAAGAGATGCACTATCCCCCTAGACTTAGGATCCTACCAATTGATAATATCAAGATAAAAATTTCATACACATAAAGTAGATATATAGTAGGAAAGACAAGGAAAATTTTGATCATGCATAAGATATACAATGAGAAAATGTTGGAGTACACATAAAAAGCATTCACAAAGCTATACATAACATAGATATGAAACATATAAGGAATACATGTTGCAAACATGAGAAATACACAAAGCAAACATAAGGAATACACAAGGCATACATGGAACATGCATGAAGCAAACATAACACACACATGAGGTAAAAACTGAGCAAACATGAAACATAGAGCATATACCAATAATGTTAGTACACATTATATAAAACTACATATTTAAGTCAGCAAGGTAAGGAGACCTTCGTATTTAAGGTTGTCTCAATTACCAAGCATCATTCCTCAAATTCACAAACAATTAGAGGAATTTTAAGATCAATCAATACAAACAAAGGTCATGAACATTAAAAATCCCCCATGAATCACAAGCTAGAAAGTTGTGTTATTCTAGGTGACCATGGATATGATAAGTGAAAGATCCCATAAAGCATACAAGCCCTAGTCTCACTTGATCCTGAGGACCATTTATATGGCTCAAAAATGAAGGTGTTCTCTAAAACATTTCACTCAGAACACATTGTCAATGACACCATGATGAATTTTGAGATGACTCATACATCTTTCTCAAAGAAAGAAATGTATTGTGTAGAAATGCTTGAAGGAGGAGTGGTTGACAATAGGACCTCAGAAGAATAGGTCCTCATAAATGAATTTATGAGGAATGACCCATTTGAAAACTTTGATGCCACCAGTCTCAATACTTATGTAACCCATGATGAGGACCATGTCATCCCCAGGGTCATGAAGAAGGAGGACCAAAGAAATGAACCTAAAGTTAAGTCTAATTTTTGAACTCTGTATTTTGATGGTGTGAAATGAAAAATCGACTTTAGTGTTGGTATCCATTTGGTATCTCCATTTGGGAAAGAAAACCCTCAAAGTTTTTTGTTTCTAGTTTGTTTTCACAAACAATGAAGTTGAGTATGAAGCCTTCATCCACAACCTCAACCTTGTTGAGCACATGGGTATGAAACAACTAAAGGTGTTTAGAGACTCTGAATTGGTAGTAAAACAAGAGGAACTATTGTCGTAAAGAATGTTTGCATGAGGTCCTCCTGCCAAAAGGTGTGGGATTTAATTGAAGCATTTGAGGCCAATATTCAAATCATCCCAAGGTCTATGGGTGCAGAAGTGGACATAATGGTAGTGGTTGGTTCATAGTTTGACCCAATAATTGATCTGCTAATAAATGAGAATGTGGTATGGGTGATTATCAAACCCATTATCTTGAACAATCATCAAAATTGGGAAGTGTTTGAAAGTGATGCCCAGATTGCCATGTTCCTCCAACAGTCGTGTAAGTTTGCAAAGTACTTGCAACCAAATATTAAAGAGGCCTACGTAGACCAAATCATACAACTCAAATTCAAAAAACTTCCAAAGGGACTGATCACCTTGAAGAATCTATTTGATTCTAATGATGTGAGGAATGACAAAAGGAAGTTTGTTGCGAACAAAAGTGATTACTCTGAACTTGATATAGGAGGTGGAAGAAAATTGAAGGTGGGGAAAGAAGTCTCCCAAAAGGATAAGGATCGATTGGTATCCTACAACAATTATGAAGGAGTTGTGGCATGGACCTATGATGACCTAAAATGGTATGACTGCGAGGTGATCTAGCACACCATAGATTTAGTTGAGCAAGCTAAACCGATTTTCCAAAGGCAGAGACTAGTAAATCCAAAGGTTGATTATTTTATGGCTCAAGAGTTGAGGAAACTAATTGTTTCAAGGATCATATACCCCATCAAGAATTCAACATGGGTGTCAAACCTATTTCTTGTAAGAAAGAAAAATGGAAAAATCAGACTCTATGTGGATTTTATAGACTTGAACAAGGCATCCTTGAAAGACCACTACCCCTTCCCTCTATGGAGTAGATCCTCCAAACAGTTGCAGGCATAGAGATGTTTTCCCTGCTCGATGGTTTCTTGGGCTATAACCAGGTATGGGTTAAGGAGGAGGAGCAACATTAAACCACTTTCACCACAAAGTGGGGGACCTTCGCATCTATAAAAATTCCTTTTGACCTCTTCAATGTAGGAGCTACTTTCTAGTGGTCCATGGACATAGCCTTCCAAGGCCTAATGAATATAATCATCCTCATCTATCTAGATGACCTCACAGTATTCACCAAGAAAAAGCAGTATTATTTTGATCACCTGGAGAATATTTTTCAAAGATGCCAAAAGTTCCCCTCAACCCCAAGAAATGCATCTTCAGAGTATCATAAGGAAAGCTATTAGGATATGTGGTATCCAAAGAAGGAACCTCCATTTATCCCAATATAATGTAGGCCATCAGGGACTTGGCCCTTCCAATAAACAAAAAGGAGTCCAATATTTCCTAAGAAAGATCAACTTTTTTAGTTGGTTCATCTTTGACACCACGGGGCTAATAAGTCCCATCACTCTAATGTTAAAGGATCGGGCTTTCAAATGCACCACTAAAGGGAGGATAACATTTGATAAGATTAAGGAGGAAATACTCACCACTCCCATGTTAGTTAATCCTAACTTCTTGAAGGACTTTGTCATGTATGTTTACAAGAGTGAACATAGCTTGGCAACTGTGTTGAATCAGAATGAGGATGAAGGAAAAGGTGAGCATCCCATTGCATTCTAATCAAGAACCTGACAGGGATATGAAACTAAGTACAACTTCGTTGAGAGAAAGTCCTTCGCCATTGTCAAAGGTCTCAAGAATTTTAGACACCTAGTGGTGGGGAGTAAGATAATGATATATGTAGCACATCCCAATGTCAAACAATACGTTATGGAGGGAGAAACCATAGACAAGAGAGCCAATTGGATCACTAGGATCTTGAAATATGATGTCAAAGTCTGACCAACCAAGGTTATCTAAGGGATGGAGCTTTGTGAATATTTGGTGTAATGCATAGACATCCCAACGGATGAGAAAAATACACTAGAAATAGTTTTGGTGAGCCAGTATGAAACCGTTGAATCTTGGTTCGCTAATAGGACCCTCTTTATGGATATTGGTTGGTATTTGAACAATATCTCCATGCACAAGAGGATATTTTATAGGTTACAAGGATCTAGTTATACGCTAGTTCAAGGAATCCTTTTTCAAAAGGAACTTTGATGGGATCCTCCTTTGATGTGTTGATGAACACCAAGCCAAAAAAATTATGCATGATATGTATTTCAACCTCCCGGGTGGTCACTTCTCGGTGAAAAAACTAAAATTAAGATCATGTGCACTAGGTACTACTAGCCAACCTTTTTTTTTATTGCTTTCAAGCAGTCAAAAAGTGTCATCAATGCCAATTTTTTCCAAGGAAGCAAAATAATTCAGCCATGTCATTGAACAATGGGCCTTGAATTTTATTGGGATAAACAATCCCATGTCTAGCACAGGCCATAAGTGGATACTTAAAGCCACCAATTAATTCACAAGATGGACTGAAGTTGCTCCTTTGAAGGAAGCGATCAAAAAAGTGATCCTCGACTTCTTGGAGGAATTGGTAGCAAGGTTCAGCCCTTTTAAGACAATTATATCTGATAACACAAGTGCCTTTCTTGGGATAAGGAATTTGGAATTTGCACTCATAAATGACATTTTTCTTAAAACTCCATCCAACTACTACCTGCAAGGGAATGGGTTGGCCAAGTAAACTAACAAAAACCTCCTAAGGTTAATCAAGAGAATGGGTGTTGACCAACAGGAGGAGTTGCATAAATATCTATGTACAACACTATGGGCTAATTGGATCACTCCTAAGTAAATCCTAAAGACGTCCCCTTACGAAATGGTCTATGAGAAAGAAGTGGTTATGACCATTTTGATGAAAATAATTACTCTATAGTTATTGAAAGCTCTCAAAATAGAAGAAAATGGAGCTATGGAAGTTAGATTAGTAGAGTTGCTAAGCCTTTAGGAAGTGAGAGAGCAAGTCAATGATGCTATGATAGGCTACCAGCAAATAGTGAAGAGATGTTTTGACAAGAAAGCCTTCAACCCGGGCTTCAAACCTAGAGACTTGGTTTTAAAATTTGAGAAAGGGTCGCAAAGCTAGGTTAGCATGTAAAATTTGACTCGTTATGGAGAGGACCTTTCTGCATTATTAGCAATAGGCAAGGAAATACATTCAAGTTGGTGGACAAAGAAGGCAATGCTTTAGGGATTCTGGTTAACCAGATCCACTTGAAGTATTTTGACTAATCTATCGGCTTCCCTTGTACATAGTTAGCTAGTTTTGTCTACGCCTTGGCTCCCCTCTTTTTGAAATCCTCTATGAAAGATGATTATCTACCCACTCTCTCTACAATTAATTCTCTAAGCACCCCCAAGTGCAAAAATTAATGTAAAAAATATTGCCAAATATTTTAGGAGTGGTTCCTCAAGCATGTGTGTCGTCCTTTTCATTAATGGGCAACAACCCCAAAAAGTTGTGTAGTGATTACATTAAAAGTGATAATTGATAAATACCCAACTCATCAAGCAAGAAAATTTAACACTCTAAAATTTTTGAGAGCATTAAGCCAAATAAAGAACTTTCAGCAAAGAATTGAGAGCTTAATTGAGTGCAAAATTGCAAGAAGAGTTCAGTAAAGTAGTGCTTTCACAGAGCAAAGAAGGTTATTGTGAGGAGAGTGTAAAGATGAAGCCTTATGGGTCTTCACTCGGTTGTAGGCATTCAAAAAGAAAAAGATCCTGTAGTCCAGTGGTTCTTAGCTCATCAATTTGTAGAAAGCGCTTGATAAATGGATATGATAAATGAAAGATCCCATAAAGCACTAATCTGGGATAGTCTCAAAAGAACCCTAAGAGAAAAAAAATTATTGAATTTTTAGTATTTTTGATAAATGGGCAGCATGGGCACATTGAGGTAGGTAGGTAAATGTTATGTAAGGTTTTCATTTCCAAAGTCACTCTATCATTCTGGGGTGCTCTTTCCAGGGTAGTCTCTAAGGAGCCCTAAGAGTAAAAAGTACAAAAGTTGTAAAAAAATAGTATTTTTGACAAATGGGCAGCATGGACACTTCGAGGTAGGCAAGTAAATGCTAGGGAAGGTCTCTCTTCATTGTTGTGTATGGATTATTATTAGCTTACATAAAAATACCTCTAGTATAAAATTGCAATCCTAAAAAAAATGATTAGTGATTGTTGGTATTATTAGCATATTCAATTAGTGATTGTTGGTATTATCAGCATATTCAATTAGTGATTGTTGGTATTGTTCAATTTTTTTTAAATCAAGAGGTACAAGTATACCAAGAAGATACCTCATTATGAATTACATTGAATGTCTCCACAATACATTCAAGCAAAATGTTGATGAAATAGTATTGTCCGCCAAAAAGACCTACATTTGTTAAGAATCGTTAAGACACACAAACTCCAACCTACTTTTGACTCAATAATGGTTAAAATTAAACATGAATATCAATAATAAATGGAGATTATCATACCTATCCCATATGGTATGAGCTACATATGCTACTCAAGTGTGCCTAAAGGGTCATCCCTTACCTTCAAAGTATCCAGTATTGCTTCATGATCAGTACTACTACCAACTGTCCATAGTTCTTTTATCCTTGTTTGGCATGATGTCTCAATAACTTAACATTTGTTGCTATAATCATAAGAGAGGGGGACCAACCACATCAAGGCCCTAGGTCACAAAGAGACAAGAGCGAAAGGCTTCCCTAACTTACCTCACTCTAAAGGAATGTTTCGAATGAGGGATGAGAATGATGAGGAGTCTAAGGCCCTGCAACCACTCTTCAGACCCGAAATTTAAATTGGGGCTAGGCAAGTCAGTTTTCAGGTTTAGCATTGTACCTTAGGTAGCTCTCTGATCGAGGACAGAAGCATGGTTCTGGGATGACAATGCAACATGTTGGTGTCTCTTAGGTGCGCTAGCATCTGTACGACCAGAGTACCAAAAACATAATATGAACTACCAAAAAACAAGTTGACGGCCTAGCTAGCCACTTCTAAGGGAACAAAATATAACTATGAAGTAGGAAAGATACAAACAAATATGATAACATAAATATACGAAGGCTAGGTGAGAAGGAAATCTCACAAAGATGCTCGTTCACCGGCTAGCTCCAAATGCACATCTACCTACACACAAGAAAGAGGGAAAATTGTTGAGGGTTGTATAGGGGTTTGCCTTAGTTAGACCCTCGTTTCGATGTTTCCACCTCCACAGGCAACCAAGATATCAATAATGGAGAAATGTATGATAAGGAAGTAAAGAAATAAAGTACAAGAATAACACTACAAAATAGTATAAAGCTACTCAACCAAATCGTAAAGGAGAGGAGCGAAACGTTACTACCTCCACCAAGAGATCACTAGCCAATGATGGAGAAAGAAGGCTTGAAAAATCACCACAACCTCAACTGTGATGAAGGGAGGTGTTGCAAAACCCCAATCCCATGTTGCAATGGCTTGTTCCACACTTGCTTTATTAAGTTGACGGAGTGTTGTTGCTACTACTATGAAGTGCCAAAGTGTTGCTCGGAGTGATGGAAGTGAAGAGATTGCAAGAAGTGATACCAAAGAGATGAAGTGAATGCTTGGATATTTCCAAAAGGGATGAGTTGCATGAATAATGAGTCTTTTTTAAGGTGAGGTGAGGAGAATAAGGCATTTTCAAGTCAGTTGGTCAAAGAGGGACATTACAAATTGTTCCCAATAGGAATTGTAATGCCTCTGCCAACTTCAGACGCAAGAATCCGTCAGGGACATAAGCGCTCCGCACAGACATCTGTGCACTGTACATGCATATCCAACAAATATTCTTCTACCAACGTAAAAGATGAATGCCAAGTGGAACGAAGGCAACTTGCTGACGTGGAATTTTTCCTTCAGATTTAGTTTTCTAAGGTGAGGAAGTGTAAAAGGGGAATTTGTGTAAGGGGTGAAAATTCATGCATATCCAATAACAAGGTGTGAATACATGAGAATGGTTTTGTGTTTCTCATAGTATTCAAATGTAGGTATGCCATTTTTTCTAATCATATATATTCACAACCAAGTTTTGACAACAACAACTGAACCTGTAGGATACATGAACCCATCATTAAATGTAATCAATTGTGTTAGCTATTTCTTTCCATGTGCACATTGTGTCAACCAATAGTCCAATCTCTCTTCATTCCCCTATGGTGCAACAACTACATAGACATGTCCTGGTTGTATAAGATATGAAAGATGGGACTCATAGTCAACTAAACTTTCCATTTCCTCTTCTAAAGAGGATTATGTTACAGATAAAGGGGTTAGGTATTGTGGAATCCATGTATCTACCCACTCACTTGACTCACATTTATCCCAATCATACTGAATACAATTTTAACAAAAATAAGCCAACTCTCATGTCCATATGGTCCTCACACTTGCATCTAAGCTTCAGAATGAATGCATATTTGAAGATTCTTTGATTGTCTAGCATTCCAATTTCTCTTCCACTGTGTCCTCATCAACCAACCAAAGGAACTTGCACACCTCTAAACAAGTGTCCCTCCTCGTGACAATGCATACCTAAACCAATCAACAATAGAATGTGCATCATTGAATGTTGCACCACCTCTAATCTTCATTTGTTCCTTAACTATTGCTCTCTTCACACATGCACCTGCTCCATCATACTCCCCTTTTCCATGTATGTCTTCAAAAAAACTCCACATATGAGGTACACCCCTCTATACATGCATTCTACTCAACCAATAAAACATGCAAGCATTCTTGAATTGTCTTGTGCAGTTATCTGACCAAATGATATGTTGACCCATTGCAATATATTTTTCTTGCAAGAACTCAATTTTCTTTTTAAAACAATGTTGCACAAACTTTGACGAATGAGATCTATCATCACTCATGTAAAAATGGTACTCCCTAATTATCTTCCTATCCTCTTCTGTACTCTCAAGGGCATGTCTATATGTGATGTGGACAAAAAGAGCAATCTAAATAGAATTGTAATATTGAGATTGTACCTCATTTTGTGGTTGCGATATGTAATTTTATGCAAAATCAACCATGAATAGAATACTTCCAATGGGAAAGAGTCCTTGCACATCTTGAATTGTTGATCTAACCATTGGGATGTATGGCTATGCCTTGCATACTTGTAGAAAATATTTTTCTTAAAATCTAAAATAAAATCAACAACAGTGACTTCTCTTGTTACTAACTCACATCTAGAACCGTCACGTCCACTCTTCGAACTATATTTCACTGTCTCAAATCTCTTTTTCTCAATAATTTCCTTTCCAAAATAATTTTTTTTCCCTCATGAAAACATGTTACAAACTTTTGTAAACCTCCACATTGCAAATGCTTCTCATTTAAACAATCATTTCTATAGAAAAAGCAATCACCACCTCTAACACATAAAAATAAATCTAACAAGTCCCTAGATGACTTTAGAAGTTGCATTGCACCACACTCTTGCAACATTTCATTAGTATGCAAATTAGAACGAATATAACATAATAGTTCATGATACATTGAAAACTCTACATGGTATTTACAACATGTATTACAAATTTTAAGTACACAACAAAATGGCTTACAAGATTCAAAATCCCTTTGTGATATTTGTAAAGTTGGATGTGTTTCACAAAAAAAATTATACAATATTGTTTGGCTACATTCCAAGAAATGTTTAGGATGTGATGTGCAGTCTCAATCACCAATTCTTAACTTTAAAACATCCTTTGCATTGGGTGATACTCTAGATTGAGAATCATCCTTTATGTTATATGTTAGCTTATTATCAACACATGGAAGCCTCCCACTAAAAACTTATGTATCATTTTGAAGAGGACTATCGAGTCTTCCTCTTCTTAAGAGTGCTCTAGTCAATATTTTACGATTTAGGTTTAAATCAACACTTATCTCAATGAACGAGCCTTTCTCAAATGATGGCTTACTAATGAGGCTATGAATACTCTACGATCAGCTCTCTTATCTCTTTCCTTACTAGTCTTTCCAATATAATTGAGAGCATTAAAAATATTTTTGACAATAATATTTTCTATTTGACTTTTTGCTCACACGAATCTTCAATTTAACTAGCAAAGGTCTCATTTTGTGTGTCTTTAGTAATTGTACAAAAATTTGGCATTGTTCAGACAATGTCTTATTGTTAAAGTATTCATTGAAAATATTTGAAGCCCACAACCAAACGGTTCACATTGACCTCTTTCCTTGAAGATTTTCAATTATGTTCTCATCAATTTCAAGTAACCATTTTGGGGTTCTTGAATGTCTTCGATTTGAAATTTCTCTTTCTTCCTCACAAAGGTCTTTTATTCTCATGTAATTTGGTGATACATAAGGTTCAAATTTGTTTTATTTTTAATTTATCAATGTTATCAATATTTTCAACATCAATTCCAACATTTTCATTTCCAATTTCAACATTTTCAATATCAATTTCAACATTTTCAATATCAATTTCAATATTTTCAATATCAATTTCAACGTTTTCATTTCCTATTTCAATATGATGTTCAACATTTTCAAATTCTATTTCATCTTCACTTGGAATAACATTTATGGGCGGAGAAGAAGCCTCACCTTGATGAGTATTTGACATACCTTGTCTTCTCTTCCTATGACTATCTCTATCTTTTTCTCTATACGATTCAATTTGCTTTGTTGTGAGTTTTCTCTTACCTTTTTGTTTACAATGACTGTTGCTCCCCATTATACCTACAAAAAAGAGCACAAAAATTATTTTTATGTTAATATTTGTGTAAAAGAATGTACCAAAAGCATAATTTTGTCTCTATCAGACATAAATCATTGGTTTTCAAATAGCAAAGTGTGTGGGGACCGTTGGAATGCTCAAAATGGTCCTCCATTTATTTTTTGTATGGTCCCCAAAACAAATATCCATTCTAAATCCAAAAGGGCGCCAAAGGTTAAATACCTTGGCTGAATTATTGTTTATGTGGGGACAAGACAAATATCTATTTATAACAGATATCCATTTTGTTTAGTGTTTTTCAAAACCAAAGAATACATAAAACCAATATTATGTATTATTAATATATAATAAATATATTATATACTATATATTAAATATATTATATAATATATACTTATATTATTTACTATATATCATGTATATTATATATTATATATTATATACTATATATATAATGTATTTAATACTACATTATAATATATATAGGTAGAGAGAGGGAGACATAGTTATCTAAGTATTATGGGAGGGGGAGACTTGAGAGAGAGAGAGGGAGGGAGTGAGCGGGAGGGAGTGAGGGAGAGTTATCTAAGTAGAGTGGGAGGGATAGACCTGAGAGATAGAAAGAGAGAGAGGGGAGTGATAAATAGTTATCTAGGTAAGGTGGGAGGGAGAGACTTGAGAGAGAGAGGGTGAGAGGGATAAAGGGAGGGAGAGACCTAAGAGGTAGAGAGAGAGGGTTATCTAGGTAGGGTGGGAGAGAGAGAGACCTTAGAGAGAGAGGGAGGAAGTGAGAGAGAGATAGTTATCTAGGTAGGGTCTCTCTCAGGTCTCTCCCTCCATCTATCCCTCCCACCCCCCTCTCTTTCTCTCTCAGGTCTCTCCCTCCCGTTATCCCTCCCACTCTCTCTCTCTCAAGTTGCTCCCTCCCTCTATCCCTCCCACCACCCCTCTTTCTTAGGTCTCTCCCTCCCTCTATCCCTCCCACCCCTATCTCTCTCTTAGGTCTCTCCCTCCCTCTATCCCTCCCACCTCTCTCTCTCAGGTCACACACACACTATCTCTCTTAAGTCACTCTCTCTCTCTCTCACTCAGGTCACTCTCTCTCGCTCAAGTCTCTCTCTCTAGTCACTCCCTCCCTCTATATCTCCCAAACCATCTCTCTCTTAGGTCTCTCCCTCCCTCCATCTCTCTCTTTGTCCCCCCCTCATTCCCCCTCTCTCTCTTAGGTTTCTCCCTCCCTCTATCCCTCCCACTCCCCTCTCTCTCAAGTCTCTCCCTCGCTACCTAGATAACTCTCTCCCTCTCTCTCTGGTCACTCCCTCCCTCTATCCCTCCCACTCCCTCTCTCTCATCTCTCCCTCCCTCTATCTCTATCCTTCCCTCCCTTCCTCCCTCCCTCTCTCTCTCTCACATAAAATATAAAATCATGCTAAAAAAGAAGGTATGTATATTTTATATTATAAATTATGATTTTTTTTTTCAATTAAATCATCTTCCACATAAGATTAGGATCAATAAGATAAATTATTTTCACAACTTCTTTTACTATGTTTTACACTCATTTTAGATGTTCAACTTGTATGTTTTTTAGCCTTGTTTTGCCTTGTTTTATCCCTATCTAGTCATGCTTATCCTTATTCATCTTATATTTGAGTTGTATGTCCCCTTAGAAATCCCTCCCTAATAATAAAAAAGATGCACATTCACCTTAGCTATTTTAACTTTATCTCCTTAGAATTCCTTATAGAACAAAGCCTCCTAGCATTAAATATTAGTCACATGCCTAGTGTACATATGGCCATATCTTCTCACATTCCTTGACTAGAGGGGATAATTTTGATGAGTTTTAGCCACCAAAATTAATTTGTGTCATTTATGATCTAGACCTATCATAAATACAATGTTCACCTACCATAAAACCATTAGAAAACATATAAATAGATCCCTCTTCCTCCATTTCTCATCATCATGCATCCACATGAATTTTTTGTGCAAGCACTCTTTACATCCATCTCTTATCCATCCCAAACCCTTAGAACCTCCATTTGCATGCCCAATCTACATACACCCTAGCTATTATACCAACATACCATCCTCTATCCTTCAAAACCATTTCACTATCCTTTTGATCACGATTTCCCACTCCTTGTCTATCACCTTTTTTGTACACACCAATTCTAGAGGTTTAGCCTTTTATCCCAAAAGTTTTATCTTTTCCATCATTATTTCCACTTTTAACCCTCACCTAGGTTTGAATGCATCCTTTTACTATTTCCAATACATCATTTTTATTGAAATTACTTACAGAAGGGTTGATCAAGGTAGCATCCCCTTCAAAACTTGATTAAATGCACTTGTGATTTTGTGTATATTCAAAAGAAGTACCAAGAGAAAATGGATTACAAGACTTACCAAACCTTCCATGAAAGTTTTAATTATTCCTACCATTATGTCCAAGGCCATGTAACCTATGGTAAATTACTAATAGAGCTAGTTCCTCTTGACTAGTAGGGCCAAATTTGTGGAGTTTACCTACAAAATTTCATGGAAACTTCCCTCAACAATTCTCAACTCAAATCAATTTCCAATTTTATTTTGCTATAAGTTTAGATGTTCCAATTTCTCTATTTCCTATTCACTTTTAGGTAATATTATTTTTTTACAATAACCACTTTTTTCTTTTTCTTTATCTCTATTGTGTGCAAGACCAAGTGACAAGCCTTTTAGACTGGACACAACACTTCAATAGTCATGTGTTTCAATTTAAACAATTCTACCACTATGCTAAACTTTCCCTTGGGAGATATGTGTCCCCTATACAACTAGTAAGACATCTATGCCCACTAGCATAACTAGACCCATCCATAATACAACCTTAAAACTTTCCAAGGACCTCTTTATAGTATATCTAGATATTTTCATGTCATCACTTTCCAATTTCTAGGCGCATAAGTTATGTGTTTCCTATTTTTGCTTCTCATTTCCTAATTTTATTTTTAGATTGTATCTTTATCCCAACTCTTTTGTTAGTTAGTTTAGGTTCTAGGTTAGGAATGCTTACTTTGTAATCTAAATTCCATTTTAATCTATGATTCTGATAAACATATATAAATAAAGAAAACACCTAGTTTCTTAATTTTGTTCATCTCTTAACACTAAACAAGAAAGTGTTTTAGGGTTTAATTTATATTATTTTAGAGACAAATGTGTGAATCTGTTGTCCTACCATCAATTCTAAAAGATATTTTGTTGTGTAAAGTGATGATGTCTAATGTGATATCTAAATGACCTAGGGGAGACTCCCTTTAATATGGACCCTTTGAAATGCTCAATACCTTTTAAGACCCCTTTAAGAATATTAATGTTTATACACAATAGTTAATTCTAAGACACCCTAAAAATATAAATTTGTGTTTAAATTAGTTAATTGTAGAAGGGCCACTTTTAGAACATAAATATGTATCAAAATTAATGTAAAACAAGAGGAAAATGTGTTAGGATGTCCACCTTATGTCATCCTGGCTATTTGCGGATCCATGGCCAACATGGAGGAATGTTAATATAGTGTCATGTATGTATTTCAAATGTTCAGATGCATTGTATGTATGTTGTGTCAAGTAGAATTGTTAGAATTGGCTATGGAGATAACCTGCCAAGATCTAGAGGCCAAAGGGAAAACACAAAGAGAGAATATCAATATGACAAGAATAAATTGTATTCCTATCAATTATGCAAATAGAATTCAATATACAATGTATGAGAAACCCTTGGTTATATAGCAAAGGTGAGACATAAGATGTCATAAGATTATGACAAGTGTCTTAATCTTATGATATGAGACAACTTATCATAGCTACCTAGGAAAAGATAAAATCTAGACATGACAACTAAGTCTTCTAGAAAGATTCCTAAGACCTAAGTAAACTTAACATGTGAATAAGTCCCCTAAGTCTCCTAGTAAGGAATTAACTAGGTACAAGACTTTATTCACACCAACACACCCCCTTAAGTGCAACTTAGGGAGTAGATTATTATGCAAATGATGTAAAGATGCAAGGATGGGTCTCAAAAAATAAGCCATGTTAGGTACCCATGTACATATGCAAATGAAATCTCTCAGAAATGGAGAAAAGGAGAACACCTAGGGAGAAAAAACTCCTCCCCAAAAGAGAGATGAAATACAAAAAATGCTCTCAGTGATGCATAAGAAGGCCAAAACCCCATACAAGGAAAAAGACCCCCCATAAGAGAGAAGAAGAATAAGATAGACCATGCAACCCCCCTCAATGGTGAGTCTCTTGCAATGGTAGAAGCTCGACATTGTATGTTGAAGATTATCCAATCTTGTCAAACAACGTTTCTCCACTTAGGAAGAAACAAAACCAAGAATGTCTACATGATTTATTCCCAATCCTGAAAGGAAGATGAGGGAAGATAGATGATGTATGATGTCTCTGAAGCATGCTCAAGTATCTCCATGTTGATGTTGAAAGCTGACACACTCCAAATAGGCATTTTAGGCCACACTGTTGAAGATGACAATACAAAATCTAATAGAGATGAATGGAGAACATAATCCAAAGACAAAGATATCTCCTCTGAAGACAAAGAAACCTCCTACAAATGTTGTCCAAAAGTATTTGTAAAGAAATTTTTTCCTTTGAACATTTTTGGTTTTTGGCCCTTGTTTCTTTTCTACTTCGGGATAGATCTGTGCCTGAAGGACAAAGATGACTTTCACATAAAGGCGTGCAATGCGCCACATGGTGGATGCGTGGCTTTATCTATATATCATTTTCCTTTTGGGCGTGAACCAAGATATGTGTTAGCTTGGCGGGGATTTTCTTCAAAACTACCCTCACAAAGTTTGAAATCGCCCGCTCGCTTGACACGTCGTCTATTTTTGTTGGGCAGTCTGCATCTTCCATGGAAAGATCTTTTGGGTGGAGTTCATCAGGAAGCATGATAGATGTCTTACTTTCAGGGTAGAACCTTCAAGTTGATGTCATCAATCTCCATAGTTGATTGATCAGATTTTTCCAAGCTATGTAAAAATTTGATTGTCTTCTAACAGTATATCTTTGCTAAAAGATCTAAAACCATTAATGAAGTTGTTGAGACTTAATGAGTGAAGATTTTTGCGATCTAATCAAGATCTAAGATCAGATTGTGAGCTATCAGATTCAGGTATCTAGCAATTTCTTCTTCTAGATTGTTTGTGGTAATGTTCTCTTCTTCTGGCTATAAATAGGGGTGGTAGCAGTGATTAGGAATTTTTCAAGTTTTCTTTGGAAATCCTTTTCGAAGAATCAGTGATTAGGAATTTTTCAAGTTTTCTTTGAAAATATTTTTCGAAGAATATAGATATTGTTTTAAGGAGTTCTATTTTCTCAGAAGTAGGAGGGTCCTTATAGAATACTACTCATTCTCTTTGGCATGTTATATTTAATTAATACTATCATTGGATTAGCATCCAGCCTCTATTTTTAGTTTATATATCATAAAAGTTTGATCTATTTGGGAGAAATTTTTGATATTGTGCATTCCATGGCCTTTGTCAAATTTCTTTTTCACATTTCGTTCATATTAAGAACATTGTATTAAAGATTTTTGTTGATATTCCTGTTAATGATTCTACATGTTGTTAGCTTCTATGTTTAATGCTACCTTTTAGAAAATGGATTATGTCCATGATACTCTTTCATTTTCTGTAAAAGATGTGCCATTTTTTATATTATTTTGTAAAGGGGCAAGGATTCTGTAAAAATATAAATATTCATGTTAATCTTTAGGTTTTTTTTCTTATTTCTAATCAGACCTTAATGGATGCTTCCTATGGGGAAATTTGAAAGATTGTATTGTGCTTTATTTAGCCTTTGTTGCTTGTTCTCTTCCCAACAATGAAGGGTCTATGGAATTTTGTGTCCATATTATTAATTATAAGGAATAGTTAAGATTTGAAATGTTGTAAAATCATCGGTGCATTGCCACCTTTATGTTTTATTTTGCATTTCTTTCTATCCCTTTCCACAAACACAAAGAAGAGTCAATTTTCTTTAAAAATCCCAGAGGTCATTCAGTGAGGTACAAATTGGTCCCCCACTCGTTAAATTTCCCATAATGCTGTTTGGAGAGGTGCAAGATTTAATGATCAACAATTCTTTTTCTGACATGTCTAGTGGGACCGAAAGTTTTTCAAATGTCTGATTGGAAGTCAGAAATATTTCTTAAACCAAACCAAGAAAAGAGGCTAGCAATTTCATGCCTAGAGTTCAAACAAGAGCATCTTCTAGAGGCCATTTCCAATTTTCCTAGTTACTTGCTTCAACACCTAGGAGGAGAAGACTTATAGGTTTTGTATCACCTGTAAGAAGCAACCAGGTAAGAAGTGTTAGCCTATAATCCAAAGCCTCATCTACTCTGCCAGGAGGCTAAACCTTCCAAATCAGAATACCCATCCAAACCTTCCAAATCAGAATACCCATCTACCCTATCCATAGAAATATGTTTATAATGGCTCATATAGGTGCTCCTGCTCCTAGAAATTTTGTAACCTGGGATAGCGGTAGCCTGCTACAACCACCCACACCCCCAGATGTATGGTCCGCCATACTGACCAATTCTCTCAAGGCAATCTCAAAGTTTTTTGAAGAGGATTTTAATATCCCTTTCGAACATCTCCAAGATATAGTGAAGGTATGTAGAGTACATAACATCATGAAGGAGAATGTTGCTCTCAGGTTACTGGACACGTCTTTCAAAGGAAAAGCACATGACTAGTATAGGTCTTTGGCTTCCAACTCTATTCGCTCTTGGGATCAACTCGGTGACAAGTTATTCGAGCGCTTCTCAGAAAACGAAGATCGCTCTTCTTTACTGCAACAATTAATCACCATCAAGAGGGCCCCACAAGAGGCCATGAGTGACTTTAACACCAGGTTTCACAAAACCTGGAAAAGGATTCCTGTGACTGCCATACCTCCGACCGCTATGGTGTTCATGTTTTATCTAAAGGCTTTCAATTCAAACATTGCAGTCATGATACAGTCTATGGGAGGAGATACCCTGCCTGATGCATATGATTTGGCTATGCACTTAGAAAATAGTCTAATCGAAACTAGGAAGTTCCCGCCACAACCGCTGATGTCCATGTTTGTGGAAATCTCTAGGGTCCCTCAGGAAGAGATAACTCCTAGTGCCTCCACTCCATAAATGAGCACGTTGGTTGTACCACCATTCATGTACGTATACCTAGGAGGACAACCAAGCACGCCAAGCTCTTCCTCATTAGCAACAGATGTCAACGATATGAAGAACCTCATCCAATCTTTTGTGAATGAGCTAGTCCTCATCTGATGACAACAAGCAACACCTCTGAATCCTCTCATGTAGACCTATCAAGGAGGAAGGGAATCTTAGCAACATAAAGCATATCAAGGAGTTCTGAAAGGAGGAAGTCAACAATCAATGCCTGCAAACCAGATAGTCCCAGTCCCCATGCCGCTTCAGACCATCAGGAGCAGTCCAAGCAAAGATTTGGTCCCAAGCTAGAACAATCTAGTAGAAGATGAGAATGTGTGGTGCTTCCCGTGTAACAATAGCCATATGCCTTGAAATTGTCCAAGAGGAAATCTTCAGCAAAAGATAGCAGAGCAAAGAGGCCAAGGCATGTTTTCAAACATGAAAGAATATCAGTCTCCCGGAATGGAGAATGCCCGCTTCAGAGTACAAACGCAAGGGATGTCCTTAGAGCAAGAGTTGGATATCACACCAGACCAAGTGATCTTGTCTTAGATGGAAGAATAAGATGTAATATTTGCAAATGATGCCCCCATGACTAGTTCCCCATAGGTACAGTTAGATTATAACACAAGGTCCAAAAGAAGGCTCATTGGAGAATATGTACAATGAGCCCCACAATGACCACAACCACAAGTGGACCAAGATTGACAAATCTGACTCACTCAGCAGTTGCAAGATCCATCGATGGTAGAGAAGGAGGTGGACAAAGCACCAAACCCATCCACGTCAAATCGGCCTTTCCCGAAGATGAAAGAGATACCATTGTTCAAACCTAAGGTCCTGCGAGTTAGTATGCTCAACGTGGTCGAACAATTGAAGAAGGAGCTTGCTAATGTATCTCTGTGGGACATTATATCAATTCTAGAATAAAATATGTTGCTTCAGGAGGCATTAAAAAAAGGAGAAAAAACACTATGAATGGACACAATCCCACCTCACAATCAAGATAGAGACAAGGAGCCTGCATCAGACCCTCGACCTTTGGGAGCTGCAGCATACGTAAATGTCATGAACAATGCAAATGAGAAAGAGGTAAGCAAACCAAATCCCACACCTTTATTTTTAACACTTATTGTGGGAGATAAGCTTTTACACAATAACATGATTGATTCAGGAGCTAGTACTATGGTCATTCCTAAGCAAGTGGCTGACACCCTGAAACTTAAGTACGAGCCTCTTGAGAAATGGATCATGCAATTAGACAAGAAGAAGGTCTTGACCTTCAGCCGCATCAAGGATATCTTTGACTCTCTTCTCATTTATGAGCTAAGTCATCACACAAGAAATAGTTGTGATAGACATCCCCCTAGTATTCAGGATACGCCTATCAAGGGACTTTACAATGAAGCTTGGTGGATATCTAGTACTCAACTAGTCCCATTTAATACTATGGAAAAATCATGAGGAAAATATGAAGATCATGTTTGAAACTTTGCACCCTAAACATATAGCAGACAATGTGGTCCTGTACTTTGAAGCAGCACATACCTCCTCAAAAAGGGAGATGTATTGCATAGAAATGTTAGAAGATGAAGAGGACATAAGTGATCAGACCCCTGAAGAGGAGGTCCTCCTCAATTAGTTTATTAACTCTAAACCATTTGGAAACTTCCATGCTACCAGATTGGGTACCTATGTAATCTTAGACGATGACCAAGTCTTCCCAAAATTGGTAAAAGAGCAAGAAGAGCCTAGTGGATCGGGCGACAACAATCTATGGACATTATATTTTGATGGCACCAAATGCAAGGTCAATTCTGGAGCAGGTGTCTAATTGGTATCCCCGACTGGATCAGAGACCCTCAAAGCTTTCTACTTCCAGTTCCCATGCTCAAATAATGATGCAGAGCATGAAGATTTGGTCCATGGTTTGTTTCTCGTAGAGTGGATGAACTTGAGAAGAGTACAAGTGTTTGAAGACTCAAAGTTGGTCATAAGCCAAGTCTGTGGATAGGAAGCTACAAAAATTGTAAGAATGCGGTCTTACAAACACATAATATGGGATTTGATCGAGAGCTTTGAATCTTGCAACATACAGGTTTTCCCACGATCCCAAAATTTCATTGCCAATCGGATGGGTTCAATTAGTTCATAGTTTGAGCCAACTCCCGAATTATCAAGAAAATATAATGTAGTGAAAATCATCATCCGACCGTCGATTCTCGACAATGATCAGAAATGGTAGGCTTTTGAGGATGACATTTAGATTGCCGCTTTTTTATAAAAGTTAGAGAAAGCTTTTGATCATTCACAATCTGAAGCTAGAAGAGCTACAAAAGGACAAGTGATCCAATTAGAGGGCAATAAGCTCTCACAAGGTTTGATTTCTCTCAAAAATATTTTCAACTGTGAAGATGGGAGGAATAACAAACAAATATTTACTGTTGATGCAAAAGACTATGAAGATCTCGATGTCAAGAATGGCATAAAGCTAAAAGTCAAAAGAGACATCCCATAGAAGGATAAAGAGAGAGTGAAAGGATTATGTTCTAGATATGACAAGGTCGTAGCTTGGACCTATGATGATCTTAGAGTATATGATCTGGGCATAATCCAACACACTATTGACTTGGCCAAAGGGTCAAATCCCGTTCGACAGAAACAAAGGCCGATCAATTTGAAGGTCAAGGCACTGATGGCACAAGAGCTTACCAAATTAATCGAATCAAGAATCATATACCCGATCAAACATTCCACCTAGGTATCCAATCTTGTACTAGTGTGGAAAAAGAATGGTGATATTCAACTCTACGTGGATTTTAGGGACTTGAACAAAGCTTCGTTAAAAGATCACTACCCTTTGCCCTCAATGGAGCAAATTTTGTAGAATGTGGTCAAATCAAAGATGTTCTCGTTGCTCGATGGTTTTTCGAGTTATAATTAGGTATATGTCAAAGAGGAGAACCAACACAAAACAATGTTCACCACCAAGTGGGGAATGTTCGCGCACTCAAAAATTCCCTTCGAACTCTCCAACATTGGTATAACCTTTTAGCGATCAATGGATATTTCCTTCAAAGGATTGATTAATTAGATCATCTTAGTATATCTAGATGACCTGACTATTTTTGCAAAATCTAAGGATGATCATTTCGATCATTTGGAAAGAGTCTTCTAGAAATGCCAACAGTTCAGGATTTTCCTAAAGCCCAAGAAATGTGTCTTCGAAGTACCACAAGGCAAGCTACTGGGTTTTGTGGTATCAAAAGAAGGAATAGCCATAGACCTTGAAAGGGTGAAGGCTATAATAGAGTTACCACTACTAGTTAACCAGAAAGGGCAACAGCCCTTCCTAGGGAAGATCAATTTCATCAGTCGGTTCATTTTAGACTTTGCGGGCTTAATGAGACCTATCACGCTAATGTTAAAAAATAATTTAGTGTTTAAATGGACTCCTAAAGGCAAGCTTGCTTTCAAGAAAATAAAGGCATCCATTTTCGCAGCCCTATTGTTAGCTAACACAAACTTCTCCAAGGATTTATTGCTCTACGTCTACAACAACCAACACAACATAGCTTTAGCTCACTCAGAAAGACAAAGAAGAAAGCAAAGAACATCCCATCACGTTCCACTCAAGGAATTTCAAAGGATATGAAGCCAGGTGTAATTTTGTTGAGAAATAAGCCTTTTTTTACTGTCAAAAGCCTCAAGAAATTGACACCTGGTATCGGCCAACAGAATCACCATCCTCGTCACCCATCCCAATGTTTGAGAATATATCACTGAAGGAAAGATAACCAAAAAAAGGACCAACTAGATCACCAAGATCTTGGAGTATGACATAGACATCCAACCAACCAAGTTGGTTTAGGGAAGAGTTCTATGCAAATACCTTGCACAAGAATCAAGCCCCCGAGTGGAGGAAGAGACCAACTGGGTCTATACAAATCAATTTGAATCCGATGAGTCATGGGTAGCTGATTGGATGTGATTTATGCAAAAGGGAAATACTTGACTAGCATCCTACCTCACAAAAGATGCTACTATCGATTGCAAGGCACCAGGTATGTACTAATTGAGGGAATTTTATTTAAAAGACATTATGATGACGTCCTGCTTTGTTGTTTAAACAAGCCACAGGTAGAAAGAGTTTTAAATGAATTCCATAGCAGTCTTGAGGGAAGAAAAATCTCCGCCAAGACTACTACTTTGAAGATAATGTAGGCAGGATATTACTGGCCTTCCATGTTCTTTGAGGTGCACCACTTGGTGCGAAAGTATACTCAGTGTTAATTTTTTGTTAGCAAGCAGAAGAAATCTGCCATTCCATTAAGCCCGATCATGACTGAGGAACCCTTTGGACGATGGGGTTTGGATTTCATTGGGATGATTAATCCTATCTCCAGCATAGGCGATAAGTGGATACTTATGGTGACTGATTATTTCACAAGATGGATAGACGTTGTTGCTTTGAAAAATGCTACAAAAATAGAAATTATAAATTTTCTTGAGGAGCTGATGGAAATATTCGGTTCGCCTAAAACCATCATATTGGATAATGCATGAAACTTCATAGGCTCTGGGATTTCAAACTTCGCTCTCGAGCATGGGGTCTACCTCAAGACTTCATCCAACTATTACCTGCAAGGAAACAGGTTAGCAGAGTCGACCAACAAGAACTTGATTAAGTTAATTAAGAGCATCGGGTCGAAACACTAGAAGGAATGGCACAAGCATTTGCGATTTACTTTATGGGCTGAAAAAATTATGCCTAAGAAAATCCTGAAGGCCTCCCCTTATGAATTAGTGTATGGAAAGGAGGTGGTTTTACCCATTTCCATAGAAATTTCGATGTTGCAACTATTAAAAGCTTTAAAAATTGAAGAAAGCAGTGGGATGGAAGTGAGATTGGTAGAACTCCCAAGCCTTGAAGAGAAAAGATAAAGCACATATGATGCCATGATTGGGCGCTAGTAAATATTCAAGTGATGGTTTGATAAAAATGCCTCCAACCTAGATTTTTGGGAGGGAAGCCTTGTGTTAAAGTACGACAAATGCGCTGCAAAACTAGGGTAGCATGCGAAGTTTGAAGTGCTATAGAAGGGTCCCTTCCGCATTCAAACATGCAAAGAAAATAATGTGTATGAGCTAGAAGATATGGATGGAAACATTTTGGATATACTGGTAAATGGTATTCATCTAAAAATTTTCCATTAAAACACACAAGTTCTTTTAAAATTTTCATAGTTATGTACCATATATAAATTTTTTTTGTAAAATATGATATTTTTACGAACAAGCCATGAGAATAACACATGAATAGCAAAAAAATATTATATTTATATTCATTGAAACTATTTACACTATAATACGTATATCGAGCCTAAGGCTTTGAGGGAAGTTTTAAGCCTTCTCGGGCAAACCCAAAAAGAGATACATTGAAAAAAGCAAAAAGGGAGGAAATTCAAAATAAACAATGAAATTGAAGCCTCCATCCATTGTTAAAAGTCAAAATGGATTTTCTTTAGGCTTTTCTTCAACAAGGTGGTAAGGGGGTTAATAGCACAACACGGTATGGCACAGACCTCAATCCTCGGTACCATGGCTATACACCAGAAATTTGAAGTGATTTTTGCAGTCGAACCCAGGAATGCGCTCCATGTTATACTCCCTCAGAAGGAAGGAGTTTGTGGGTTGAGACAACGAGCAATGCCTCTCCAATTCCATGGTGTGAAAGTCAATGAGAAGGGGCAACTAGGGCACCTCCTCCCCAAAGTTGACATGCCTACAGATGTTCATGGCTCTTAGAATGCTGCCACAAGGGATGGCTACTTGCACAATCTTGCCGAGCCCATCTAAAAATGTTGAATCAAACATAACATTGCACAACTCGATAATCCAGGGCTTGGAGATGTCTAAATCTAGTAGAGAGGCCACAAATCGGGAGACAACGTTGGAGTTACACTGTGGCTAGTTTTCATCCTTCACAAAATCTTTACCGAGCACCCATTTGAATGCCATGATGATGAGGCGATCGTTCTTCTTTACTAAGTGTTTAATTTTATCATTGATGACTTCACCCACAAAGGAATATTGTAGCTTTCAACCCAAGAGCTGAATAGGGGTACCTGGGCTAGACATGATAGCAGCAAATTGGCTAAGGCTAGCAGAATGGAGAATATAGTGGGAGAAGCTTGCTAACTTGAGAGCTAATTCAGTGAGTTGTTTGCTAGGGTGGCATTGCTATTTATAGAAAAGGTGTGTTGACGAGCTTGGCGAATGGAAAATCCATTTCTCATCTGACGATAACAAAAAAAATATCAAGGCAATAGAAGGTGAGGAATGAATTGTACGAAAAATATAACACCAAGCCTTGAGAAATCAATTCAGGTATTGGGAGTAAATGCTCGCGCATATGGATTACTACCATGTGTCCATTAGTGTCACCAACGCCAACCTACTTACTCATGTGAAAATACGTTGATTAAAGTGCTAAAATCTAACAAATTAAATATGAATTTCTTTCAAGAGTACTTTTCATTGCTCAAATCACACTTTCCATCGCTAAAGGCATGCTTCCCACTGCATAAGGCTTATTTGTGAAAAAGGAAGCGAAAGGAATGTACTAATTACATTCTCACGACAGAATTGGCATTCTTGAGGGATACAAATTCCTACTCCACATGTATCGCTTCACTAGCAGCACTTAGTGAGCTAATGGTAATGGCAAGCCTTATTGCATGTATGTGTAAGAAAATTAAATGCACCCAAAAAGAAAATTTTGTTAAGTATCAAAAACTGCAAGTAGTTGTTTCTCTAAGGAAGCTTTCTACAAATCCTTCAATGCAACAATGGCAGAGGCATCATCTTCTGGTCAATGAGTTGGAGCTTCGTCTACCAGACTAGGCTACACCAACATCTTTGGAAAGGATTCATTTGCTAACACCTCAGCATCAGAAGAACAGACTTTTTCTTGTTCTAAAACCATACTGGCAGGCGACCCTGTTAAGAAGGAAGCGGTTATGAATTTTGTAGACAACATCTTTGACCCAAAGTTGCATATAAACCCAAAAAACCTTAGGGAAGGGGAAATGTAGAGAATGGTTGTCCATGAGGGAATTGAAGGCTTTACGTCACAACTCTGGTATTGTAGTTTTCCCCAATTCATGTTGCCCGCCATACACCCATGTCCAGAGCTGGTGGATGCATGCGCTAAGAGGCTAGATAAAGAAACACCTGGGCTATAAATGGCAATAGGATAAGGGTTACAATCAGTGCAATGACATTTGGGATATGCTATGCATCCCTAAAAATTGGAGCGCCGAAAGGTTTGAGCACAGAACAATGGAGGATTTCTGGAAGTCTGGGACCAAGCAATTTCAATTTTATATAGATGAAACAGATGAGAGGCCAAAAGGAAATCATCTCACCTTCCCTTTGGTACACAAAAATTTCAAGTATGATGTACATACCATTTTTGCAATGTTAGCTTGTATTTATGGCTTTGAGGATGATGAAAAATTTTACGCATTTCAGATGGGCTTGGCTTTCATGCTCTTTTGCTGATATAGTGGCCAAAAATATGTTGGATCAATTGAGAAATTATGGCACTACTTTTAAATTTAGGTATTCCTCTTTTCTGGCACATTTGGTTTTGCATCAAAACCTTGAATTTTTGGGAGGATTTTTGTTGCTCTTTAGGTTTGATGTAAAGGGATTATACTAGCCAGTTTCAGTCTGGATCCATGTGCTTTCCAAGGCATGGGATTACTATTCATTTGTTGATTATTTCCTGTGGCCAGTACTCTTAGATTTATCCCCACGTCCCTCGGGTTGGTTTTCCCCTGAAGCCTTACAATGGATGAAAATCCACCAAACCCTGGTGGACTATATTTTGGGAGCCAACTTTTCCTTCATTAAGTTTCATGGTTTTATCGAGGAGCCATTTAGGCTCCCTAAATGTGTAACAGACAAGACTTTCGCTTTGGAGGCATGTCGTCAGAAAACTATTGCTGACAAAGCATATGGCGTTGAAAGACACAAGAAAGCACTTTTCCTGATTCCCCTCACCATTTCCAATAGTTAGGTAGCACTTGTGAAAAGGGAAGATCGGGATGTGCTTACTAGCAAATTGGCTTGCCTAGGCCTGACCCTCATTTGTGATGCATGGAGTTACAATCAAGTAAGGCACCTCTCGACTGTAAAACATGAAAGGCAGTACTTTGAATCAAGAATGAACTCGACCGAGGAGAGGGCAGAGTTCTACATCAACCTAGCCTTCATACCATTTGATTGGCTGCCATGGCTCGACTTCTATGTTCGGGTGGCAGAATTCCAACAGAGCATTCAAATGGGCTAGTCCCTCAACACACAATTGAAGAATAAGGGATGGTCAAAAAGAAGGAGGGTAGATTTCTAGAGGTTTTGACAGGAAATCAGGAACCTCAACATCATGTTTGGAGACGTCAAGCCGCATGATGAGAAGTTCAACCAAATTTATGACGCCGGGGCTAGAACTGATGATAGTAATCCTGAGTTCTTTCAGGAGATTGGACCAAAGGAAGCAACACTCTACACCTCCCAGCCTCAGGAGCCCAACATAGGAAAAGGAAAAGGGAAGGGATAAAAAAAAAGGGCCCACAAATCACATCTTCCACTAGCGCCCCACCAAAGAAAAAGAGGGCTTGATAGTCCACAAAGAGCTCTACTACAGCTACAAAAGCTCAAGCTTCAGTGGGATCAACCACCAAGGAATTTGAATCCCCCAGTTCAACCCCTAAGAAAAAAAGGTTGAGTCCAAGGCTTAGATGGACCAGGCACATCGAGTAGAGGAGAAGAAGAGGTGGAGTCCGCTCCATCGGGATATTTGGCTTTGATGGCCCAAGTAAGTCTTGCGCTCACCCTTCTTTCTTTTGCTGCATCTTTGGTTGTTCCTTCCCCTTCATCTATTGAAAAGGATCCTCCATCCATGATTTTTGATGTCCTCATTGTGAACACACCCCCAACCATATTTGATAATGAACCCCATGAAGAAAGCTCGTGTGTCGAGTGAGCATCATCCGCGTTGGTTACAGTAATTGATTCTATAATCGCCCTATCAAGGGCACCCATTGAAAAAAATGAATCATCCATGCTACTAGTTTCACCAAACCCATCTGTTACCAAGAAAATGCCTCTTTTTCTATCCACTTCCCCTTTCACTCCAAGGGTATTCCCCCTTCTCAATCCTCATCATCTGACATCCCACCTTTTTCCATGATAACACTTCCTTTTGCCTCTCTACAACCACAAATGACCGAAGCCTCTCCTTCCATCACCTATTTCAATCTTCCTCCAAGTGCTTCGATTTTCACACAAAGTATTGACACCAAAAAGAGCCTCCAAAGTCACTTGGACGCAACGAAGCAGACCTGACAAGCAAGAAAACAAAAACTATAGATAAAGGCCGTGACAAAACCAGTGACCCCGAAGATTGAGGCCTGTTTTGATTAAGAGTGAAATGATTTGTTGATCACTTCCATGAGGCTACTGACGTCCAAGCCAAAGGGAGAAATGTAGTTTGAATATTATGACTTTAGGGTAGTAGGCCTCAATTCAAATGAGACTCTCCCACGGGACAAGGTGGTTCTGGCTAAAGCAACTCAAAAGGTGGTCTACATTGACTATGAGAAGCTTGACAAGAAGTTGAAGAAGCATAAGGCAGAGTTGGCAAATGTAAAAGACATGGTGGATAGGATGAAGGCATAAATCAAAGGCAAAGATGTGGAAATGGCTCGCCTAAGGCAGTTACGAGGTCAACAGGGGGAAGCAACTAAGTTGCTTGGAGCAGCCCAAAATGAGCAGGATCAGCTTCGTGCCAAGGTAGAGAAATTGAAAGGTGAGATTACTGTTGAACGTGAGACAAATACAAAATATCAACGAAGGCAGACAAAGCTAGATAGAGATGTAGCCAGAGTAAACATTGTATCTGATGGGCTGCAAAAGGAGCTACGAATGATGGATTAGCAAAAGGAGGATATGCAAAAGGAATTAGATAGCATCCGATCTCAAGCCTTTGATGATCTTCAAAAGGCCCAAGAAAAAATAGAAAGAGAAAAACAAGAAAAGAAATATATTGAGTCAATTTTGTAGACTCACAACAAAGAGATTAGGAAGCTACGCTCTAAACTTACAAACACCTTCCAGGAGAAGAGTCAATTAGATGAAAATATGAAAGAAAGAGCATCCCAATTTCAACAAGAATTGATCACGACACAATGATCCAAAATCCTTTTGATACTGAAAAAGCTAATATCTTCTCATTGGGAGAGAATCATAGTTGCAGTTGCAGCTCTAAAGTCGACCTTGCAATTTCTAAGGGACACTTGAGAATTAAATGATAAAGTTGGCCCGACGGTCGACCAAATTCTTCACATATACACCCCCCTAGCTGAAGAATCAAAGATCTTGGTTGCAAAATTATGCAAAGCAACTGAGGAAGCCCTAAGGGACATTGGGATACCTGATCGATAAGTAGCTGTGAGGAAAGCAAATGAATTCATCATCTGCCACAAGGTCGCATCAAACAGTAAAAACTTCTAGGCAACATTGAATTTAAGGTCATCAAGATCATGGAAGAGTTCAATGGTCTACTCCAGATAGGATTACCTACCCTTTTCTCATCGGATGGAGGAGTGTTAAAAAATGAGTAGATCGCAGATGTAATCAGGCTCAAAACATAGGCCTCTACAACTTTCCATGGTTTAAGCTAATCATCCACTATCGAGGAGATCAAGAAGGAAATCCTTCCCCTTTCTTGACTATACTACTACATCGGAGTTGTCTCATCAAGGTTTGGAGGAGTTTCTTTTAAAGAAGTCCTTGAGCTAGATCAAGCATACAAGGTTTTGTGGACCCTCATCCGACCCACTAATGTAGAATGGGAGACCCAACACCCCATTTTCCTCAAACTCCAGGAATTTACAGAGGTCTAGGTTCGTGCCTCCACAAGCGAAGGCCCCCTGTGAGTCACAAAAACTATAAAGCAATTTTTGCCTTTGAACATTTTTGGTTTTTGACCCTTTTTCTTTTTTGCTTCAGGATAGATCCATGCCTGAAGGACAAAGACGATTTTCACATAAAGGCATGCAATGTGCAATGTGGTGGCTGCACAACTTTATCTATATATCATTTTCCTTTCACGTGTGAACCAAGATACGTGTCAGCTTGGTAGGGATTTTCTTCAAAACCGCCCTCACAAAGTCTGAAATTGCCCGCTCGCTTGACATGTCGCCCATTTTTGTTGGGCAGTCTATATCTTCTGCGAAAAGATCTTTTTGGGTGGAGTTCATCGGGAAGCGTGATGGATGTCTTACTTTTGGGGTAAAACCTTCGAGTCGACATCAACAATCTCCATAGTTGATTGATTAGATTTTGCCAAGCTATGTAAAAATATGATTGTCTTCTAACAGTATATCTTCACTAAAAGATCTAAAACCATTAATGAAGCAGTTGAGACTTAATGAGTGAAGATTGTTGCGATTTAATCAAGATCTAAGATCAGATTGCAAGCTATTAGATTCGAGAATTTGGTAGTTTCTTCTTTTGGATTGTTTGTGGTGACATTCTCTTCTTCTGGCTATAAATAAGGGTGGCAACAGTGATTAGGAAGTTCTAAAGTTTTCTTTGAAAATACTTTTTGAAGAATATAGATACTATTTTAGGGAGTTCTATTTTCTCAAAAGTAGGAGGGTCCTTACAGAATACTACTCATTCTCTTGGCATGCTATATTTAATTAATACTATCATCGAATTAGCATTTGACTTCTGTTTTCAATTTATATATCATAAAAGTTTGATCTATTTGGGAGAAATCTTTGAGATTGTGCATTTCATGGCCTTTATCAAATTTCTTTTTCATATTTTGTTCATATTGAGAACATTGTGTTAAAGCTTTTCATTGATATTCCAGTTAATGATTTTACATGCTGTTAGCTTCTATGTTTAATGTTATCTTTCAAAAATTGGATTGTGTCCATGATACTCTTTCATTTTCTGTAAAAGGTGTGCCATTTTTCATATTATGTTGTAAAGGAGGGAGGATTCTGTAAAAAATTGAATATTCATGTTAATCTTTAGTTTTTTTTTTCTTATTTATGATCAAACCTTAATGGATGATCAGACCTTAATGGATGCTTCCCGCAGTTAGATTTGAAAGACTATATTGTTCTTTATTTAGCCTTTGTTGCTTGTTCTCTTCCCAACAATGAAGGGTTTGTGGCATTCTATGTCCATCTTATCAGTTATAAGGAATAGTTAAGGTTTGAAATGTTGTAAAAGCATTGGCACATCACCACCATTTTTTTTATTTTGCATTTCTTTCTATCCCTTTTCCCAAACACAAAGAAGAGTCGAATTTCTTTAAAAATCTGGAGGTCATTCAGTGAGGCGCAAATTGGTCCCCCACTCGCTAAATTTCCCATAAGGCTATTCAAAGAGGCACAATCTTTAATGATCAACAATATCCATAGTCATGTAAAACTACAAGGGATGATCATGTAGAGAATGAACAAGAGGGTTAGAGTGTTCCCTTACAATAAATCAAGAAGGATCATCTCCATCAAAGAGAAGATGAATGGAATGAATGGTGTCTCCCAAATCTGAAATATGAGACTCCATAAACAAGTCTGAAATACCTGTCAAGAAGCCAACACAAGTAACCAAATTTGAAAGACAATGAAGATCCTATTGTATTAAATCACTAAAAGCCATATCTGTAGCAACAATCATCAACTGAAATAATAGATGGAGGAGATAGAATGCATGGCTCAAGAACTAGATCTGATGTGAGTACTCTCGAGTTCAAAAAGCCAAATATCTCCTTTGAATCATGGTTCACACTAGAAGTGTGATTAACAACTGAAGGAACAATGTCACCATCATAAGCAAAATCTACAAAGGTATACAACCGAGATGAATGATCAACCATCCTAGTAGCAATAATTTATCTACTCTCCAAGTCTTGAATGATGACTAAATTAGGAGTGAACTCCACAGTCCTCCCATCTCCACCATGTGTAATCTGATAGATGGAAAGAAGATTGTTTGAAAAATGAGGTACACACAAAACATAATTAAAAGTGCCCTCCCCAATATCAATATATCCCTTCCCAATTACACTTATGTATGTATTGTTTCCCATCAAATTAGGAGACATAGTACACGACACAAAAGAAGATAATATAGACTATGAAGATGCCATATGATGTGATGCTCTTGAATCTAGAAGCCATCTCCCTGATCCATGACTTGAAAAGGAACAAAGAGCTTTCCCCTTATTACCTGATATAGTAGCATGAACTTTGTCATTTTTAGACTATTTTGAAGAAGAAGAAGAAGAAGGATGTGATTCAGACATTCTAGAAGGCAAATCAATTTGATTCTTTTTTAGAAGATGTTTCAATTCACCAATATCCTTCTTATAACAATATTGTTCTTCATGTCCTTCCTTCTTACAATATGCACAATTAGGCATCTACTTCTTAGATGTTCCCCCTTAGAAGAGGAATTTTTATGTTATTTTGTGGAATTAGATGTGGATTATGTGTTCTTGAGATTGGGCTTGTTCTTTTTCTTTTCTTTTTCACTTGAAGACTTCTCATCGTTTGCAATCAAGGCGTGGGATTTTGAAGACTTCAAAGCACCTATTTGAATAAGCTTATCCTGCTCCCTAGTGAGTTGTATAGAAAAATCCTCAAAGGAAGGCATCTTAAACTCACTCTGAAAGGAATTCTTTGTAGAATATAAAGTAGACACAAACATTGAATATTCAGGTCCTAGCTTTGAAAGAACACTTAACACCAATTGTGTATCTGATTTCTCAATTTTACAATCCTTCAATTGTGTTCTTAGTGACTTGAATTTGGTGATGAATTCTTGTATGTTGTCAAAATTACATGGATTAAGACTGATTAATTCATTCTCCAACAAATATCCTTGAATTTCATCTATTTGCACAAATAAGTTTGACAATGTAGTCCACATAGCCATGGGTTTATCCAAGTGCTCAATGTGAAACCAAAAATTAGGAGAGACATACAAGCACAAATAGCCAATGTATTCTTCACAACTATTCAACCACTTATTCTTTCTAGCTTTATCATCTTTTGGTTCACCATCAAGCCCATGAACTATCCTATACAATCTCTTAACTCTTAGCAATTTGTTCATTTTAGATTTCCATTTAGGATAGTTGTAAGGTGTTAAAAGTGAAATTGAAGATTACTCCATGGTGAAACAAGAAGCAAAGAACACAAATAAAGAGGAATGCAACCACAACCATAAGAAGAATCCCCCCAAAATTCACTCAATCAAAAAACCCCCTAGAAATATATGAGCTTGGCACTTTATTATTAGTGCAATTATAGTTGCCACTTGCCAAAAACAACGAAGTGGGCTTGATCTTGGTGCATGCAAATGCTAAAAATGGCCACATAATCAATTACAATTTTTGGTACAAAATGAGATCAATTTGATTATACCATTAAAAAGTTCACAAAAAAAACTTCACCCAAAAATGTTATTGTAGGAGTGAGAACAAAGCCTCTGAAGTTCCCAAAACGAGAATGATGCAACAACACCTACGATAATTTCCAATTTCTAAAAATACAGACACCAAAATTAAAATATAATTGCACCACTACAAATAGCACAAAATTTTAACCCAAATAAAAAAATTGCTTGCAAAAAGGAGCTCATATGACTGAGATATGGCCATTTGAAAATCACCTTGCAAAATGAAAATTGAAATGGAGAGGGGGCCAAAATTTTCCAAAAAACCTACTGATGCCCTGTTGACATTAGCAATCCATAGGGTTAAAATTGACGACCTCTTGGCCATCACACTCGCCTTAGGTCCTTGTCAGAATATTCCACCAGAATATTCTTTGTAGCCAAAATATGTTTAAATCTTCAAAGTATTCTGAAGAATCTTTTTTTGTCGGCAAGGAGGGAATCTGCAGACGAAATCTAAGGATATTCGCCAATATTTTTAGATTTTTTTTGCCAATTTTAAAATTTGTTCATCGTTGGTGTTGAGTAATAGGGGGCTCGAGGATGTGGTGTGGTTGTGCGTGTCACGCGACGAGCCGCAATTGGCCCACATGTACCCTCTACGAGTATAAAGTAATGTCTGCAGACTGCAACTGCAATCTGTAGCTTTTAATTTTTTTAAAATAAAAAACTTTCTGAAAATTAAATTAAAAAACTTTATAAAAAATATTTTAGATTTTTAAAAAAAATACCGACCAATTTTTTTTGTGACTATATCGTCAAATCCGACTGTGCATTTATGGCATTTGTACGACCAAATAGGGGAATTTTTTTCCTCAAGCCCTGGGTCAAGTGCTCGGATTTCAATGAATTGACAATCAATTTTGGGGTTTTTGGTCCTTCTGGATGTATAGTAGGGTCAAATTTGACCCAAAATGCTCTAAAATTGTAGCCACCTTTCAGATCTAGCAACCACTCTTTAGCTTCAAACCCTCATAGATCTGGCCTCATATGTCCGATTTGGATGAAACAAAAGGAAAAACTGACTTTATCGAACACCTTGAACTCAATGGTGAGCTCAAATTTGCACCAACAAGCTTCGATTTGAACTTGCAATACAAAGCACAAAGAGGAACCCCCCAAAAAAAAATCTGGTATTTCTATCAAGTTTTTCTGATTCTCTAAATCATCATACGATGCAAGAGAAGAGCATACTCAACTTTTTAAGATCTACCAAGATCTCTATAAAAAATGACTATCCATTGGTACCCAACCCACTCTAATACCATGTTAGAATTGGTTATGGAGATAGCCTACTGAGATCTAGAGACCAAAAGGAAAGCACAAAGAGAGAATAACAATATGACAAGAATAAACTATATTCCTATCAATTATGCAAATAGAATTCGATATACAATGGATGAGAAACCCTTGGTTATATAGCCAAGGTAAGACATAAGGTCTATCATAAGATTATGACAAGTGTCTTAATCTTATGATATGAAACAACTTATCATAACTACCTAGGAAAAGATAAAATCTAGACATGACAACTACGTCTTCTAGAAAGATTTCTAGGACCTAAGTAAACTTAACATGTGAATAAGTCCTTGAAGTCTCCTAGTAAGGAATTAACTAGGTACAAGACTTTATTCACACCAACAAGAATTACATTGATGTGAAGAAAAGTTGGTTGTAAATATAAATTGAAGAGAAGGTGGTGAAGTGTTGCATTCCAGTGTGTGCGCCAGTATCAAAAGATCATATGCAATGAGGAAGAGTGTTAGCTAAGCTTTAACATGTGATTGGTTTTTAGAAGATCCAAAAGCATTATCTATGTATTCTGGTAGGATTGGTGTTCTACCCATTGTACTATTTCAATTGGGGATTGGTGTCTCTAGTGGGTTGGTGCACCCACAAATATAATAGGGGATTGTTGTCTCCAGTAGGTTGGTGCCTACTTCAAATTGTAAAATTCACTTGTATATTTCTACATTGTGAGGTTGGATTTGGACAATAAATCCAAACAACTATTCTCACAGTGGTTTTTCCCATCTTGGGTTTCCATTATATCTAGTGTTTTCTTGGGTGCCTTATGCTTTTATGTTTTATTTGCTTAAGTGGGGTTTGCTGTGAAGAATAATATATTCTGATAACTGTGACCAAGTTAATAATTTTGAATTGATTAGATCAACTGATTAAAGATACAATTTCTTTTTGATTATTTTATAATAACTAATGACCTATGATTGTTTATATATATAAGATCTTTGTCACACAACTAAAATAATTTGACTCATAAGTTAACAAGATAATTGTTAAATTTTGAAGAAGCTAATCCAAGGAAAGAGAAACCTAAATTTTAACATGGGAGGACTAGGTTGCAAATTGATCTAGTTTAAGAAAAAGGCCTACATATACAACCTTGTCCAAGAAGGTTGAATTCCTAACATATTAAAATTGTTTGAATAAGATAATAGATATATCTATTATGTGTGGTAGATTCTAGGTTAAAGTCAATTTCTACACCAAACAAAATAAACTAAACACTATTATTATGCCAAAAGTAGGTGTAAAATAAAATATTATAAAATGTAGGCTATGCATTTTTACACCTTGTAAGAATTTAGAGATTCAATATCCCAAATTTAAATTGACTTCAATCTAAAATTTAGCTAAAAATAATTTCTAAAAGACCATGTAATTCAATTTTTAAAATTGGGTTGTAAGGGTAAAATTATATGCACATACATTTATCTGGGCCAATTGAATATATATAACAATCAAAACACAAATTTACTCTGATAATGGAGCTAGCACTAATAATAAATATATGAAACTTAAATAAGTGGATAGGAGGAGTGAGCTCTAGGATTGACAATGAAGAAATGTTAATGATATCACATTGAATCAATTCACCATTTAAAATAAAATAAAATGCCTTAGTTTTGTAAATATCTCAAAATCTAAATAATTTGAAAAAACTATGATTGGATTTTGAGTCTTGCAAATTTGAACCCAGGTGTAAAAAACTTGATCTACCATGCAAGATTGATCTATTTTTCATGGGAATGATGTGATAGGATGTACAATACTTAAAAACCTATTTGCCTTTGCTTGCTCATATTTGAAATTTTCAAGGCGATGCTTATAATCACCTTTTAGTGGTTTGCCAACTCAATAGGTGATCACATTCTCCTAGGTTAAATCCATAGTGGGCTAGATTAATGATAATGAGTAATATCAAAGACAACATTCAACAACCTATAGATGTCCTATATGCAAATACAATTCTTTTGTTTGTTAGAAATTGAAGTGTTCTCTATATATTCTTTTTATTCTCCTTCATTGTGGATATTCTTATCTATGTTTAAAATACATAAATGAATATCTTTAAATACCATGACATAATAACATGTCACACAAACTTGTGTTAAGTTGTCTTATAATAGCTAATGGAGGCAAGACTTTTAGAATTAGAATTAGAAAATTTAAATTTTAGGTTCATCCCTATACACCTTGGGATTGAACTAAGTTAATATCAAGCCACTTGAAATGAATCTTATAGCTAAATGATAATTTAAAGGGAGAATGTAAATGCATGAAGTAAGTGACTATAAGGATGTAATAATGATTAGTTAAATAATGAATACATGAGCATTATTGTACACAAAAGTAAACAAAAACAAATAGATATATGAGAGATAGAACTTTTAATAACACTCACGAGACCAAAACAATCTATGGGACCCCAAATTAAAAAAAAAAAGTGATACATCATAGAAAGGCAAGATAGGACAATAAAGCCTAGTTTGAATCTCTCTCTCTTTTTTTTTTTTTTTAAGTTTAATCTCTTACTATTAATTTTGATCAAAATTTTCCTATTTTTTTTAACATTTCCCTATTTAAAATTGGTAGATATCAACCTCCCTTGCAAGGTGTCTTGGTAGTTGTCCCAAATGTCATCATATGTTGAGCATTTCGTGCTATAATGCCATCCCAATTAAACCTTGCCTAAATTGCAAAAAACTACATATTTTTTATCTTCCTAAATTAATTTTGTGATCTTCTATTGTCATGTATCACATTTGAGTGGTGTAAATCAATCCTTAATTGGGATAAGATCATCTTCATTTTCTTTGATTGTTACTCTTGAATATTTTTTTTGGTCATACTCATAAATGAGATGGAATTTGGTCATATAATATTACTTTTTCCTCACAAATTGCTTTGTCCACATGCTTAGTTTAAATTTTCTCACATAATTTTTAGTGGTTGAACATTCTTATAATTTGATACCCAACTTATTCATCCATAATTTATTTGTTTCATATGTTTTTTTCTTTTGTTCATTTCTTCTCTATTATCTTTATCTATTTATCCTCCTCCATATTCTTTATTTTTTTTATATAATCCAAAAATATTGTAATTACTACTTCTATTAAAAATATATATTTCTTTTAATATTATTATTTAAACCCTAACACCATAATTTTCTCAAAAACTATAAATTAAATCATTAAAAAAACCTTATAAATATGCTATTACATTAACACATTACAATCAAATGACCACAAGACGAAATAAATTAGCATAAGCAATGGTGATGCGACTCCCTATTGTCTACAGGCGTAATTTGTGTATCAAAGCCAACGAAAAGAGCTATTCGGGCTGAATATGTGATTCTTGGAAATCATCATATAAATAGTGTTCTGTACACAAAACCATTGTGGAAGGAGAACGGAAATATTTGGATTTATGATCAGTAGTAGGATCGGGGATCAGTGATCAGTGGATATGGGAAGGAGAATGAAATATTTGGATTTATGGAAGGCCTCGGTAGTTTTAGCAGTTTTAGAATTATTATCAGGAAGAGGAGTAGTTGAATGCGCGGTGAAGGAGGCATTCAGACGCGATCCAGGGCACCCGCAGTGGCATCACAGCGCTTTCCAAGATATCTCCGACCTGAGGTCCGAAGTGCACGACATGCTTCATTCTTCCACAGCCGAGGTACCCACATACCCCCTTCAATTATTTAACCATCTGCACTTTCTCACACCTAATGGCTCACCTAATTTGCCAATCTAGTCGAGTGAATACTTAATTTTTTAAATTGCAGTGTACTGAAAATGAAGTAGTTCCAGATTCCAGTAGTTGCTATTATGGGTAAACCCATCTTCGAATGCTCCTGAAAAAGCGAAAACTCCATAAGCGCAAATCATAACATAGCAAAAGTTTACAATAATTGGAGATCTCATAGTAGAGCCTCGTTTTCAAATCCTCATCAAGACATGCTACATGTTAACAGGTTGAATATATAAGTGGATAGACTACCACATTAAGTTTTGAGTCTGGTGTACATAATGGATGAAACCTAGGCAAGTCCTTAGTGAATTTGATAGAAAAGATACCTCTCGGTCTTAACGCTAAGCGAAAAGACATTTCGTAAGAAAAAATTATTGAATAAAAAGCTTTAAATTTACAGAGTCCATATCAAAATACAGAAAACTTAACTACATACATGCTACAAAATCTTTCAAAATAGAGTTAGTTTCCTATCATTGATCGAAGTTTGAACCAATGGCAAAACCTAACTACATACATGCTACAAAATCTCTCAAAGTAGAGGAAAAGTTTCTCATACTCGATTGAAGTTTGGACCATGGAATTACGACTCAGCTGGGATTGGTATGGCACATTTTTGACTTGGACTTGGTGAAAAACCAGGCAAAAATTCGTCACGACTTAGCAAATTAAAAAGCCATAAATATTAAACATTATTTCATTGAATAAATTTGATTCTCACGCATTCCAAAGCAGAATAATATTTACTAATATATATGGTCAACCATATGTATGATATGGACCATATGTATGGTATTGTTGATGATGAAATGACTGGAACTGGGAAGGATTACAAAATCTTTTAACTTAGTCTTGAATCAAAGTTCTAAATATCTCAAGCTGCTGGAGTGAGCTACAAATGAGCCACTGAATAGCAGCTATACATTTATATTCGCATCATCATGAAGATGATTACATGCTGAAATTGAGAATCAGTCTCGACTCTTTATAGCCATTTGAAAGGTGGACTGATTCTCCCCACAATAAACCCAACTCACATATAGAAGGCCTATCAAAGGAAAGTGAAGACAATTACCAAAACAGAGAGCAGAAGTACCAAATATTGAAAGTAGTTAGACTTTGGAAGCTAAAAACAGTTTTCCCTCTAAAAGAATACAAGATGCTTTTCCTCTGGGCAAGCAAAGAGGAATACCCATGAAAAGAATTTGATTCCACCCACATAAAGGGCAAACGGCAATTGACTTCAAGGTAAAGCCGTAATTCAAGCAATCACCTTCTAATGCTGTAAAACTTTATTAATAACGATAATACGAAACATCTGAACTTTCTTGAGTTATATTAATCTTCTGAACTTTCTTTGAGGTAAACAGCCAGTAGCATTTACATATATATACACACATCTTGTTTGAATGGGAACAGTGCAGCTAGGTCTAAAGAGTCTGTGATTTGCAGAGCATGAAGTGTGGAAGGCAAGTAAGGAATGAAAGGCGAGGGGCCTTGCAAGTGTTAATTTTTTATACCATCTTTTGTAAGAAGAAAAGGAGGTTTCTACTCACAAGTTTTACCGAGTTGAGCGGGTAAAAAATGTTGTTTGCTGCTTGACTTGGGACTCTGTGAGTCTGATTGAGACTTGCAGATGGATTGAATCAAATTGTCATACTCTAGCTGTCTTTTTCTAATTAACAATAATGAACTAGAGAAAATTGCTTTGGGCCAGAAATGACTAGAGAAACTGGTTTGAACTTTGAACTGATTACATCAAACTGAATTGTCATAATTTGGCTGGCATTTCCTATCTAAGAATAATGGACTAGAAAAACTGACTTGAACTGAATACTATGGATTGAACCGAATTGTCATACTCTGGATGGCGTTTTCCATCCAACAATAAAAAACTAGAAAAACTGGCTTTGGGTAAGCTATGAGAGCTTAAAACAATAAATATGTTTCAATAGTTCTTTATATTTTTCTAATAAGTGTTAGCATTTCAATTCACACCTTTTAGTGTGACACAAAATGGAATAGATGCGTGGTGGATTTGCTATTTACAATCTTTACAATGTTTTTGGATGGTTCACAACTATGTTGATGAAATAACCCACCCCAATTTTTTACCAATTTTTTGCAATATCTCTCAATCAGCATTTCATCAAACAGTTCATGAGCACTCTGATTGTAAGGTTTCTTTGCATTGTTTTTTGATACTTCGGAGAATGGTATTGAAACAAATTAACAAAACATGAACAGATATGAACTCAGCCTGATATTTAATAATTTGTGGAGACAATATGGCATACTGTTTGAACCAATTTCCAGAGCTGTGATAAATGATTATTTTAATCACAACAATCTGCTGTAACTAATATGCATATTGCAGTGATAACAATTACTTTTTCTGACCTGATTAGCAGCCAATGATAACAACTTGAAACAGTCACAAAGTATGAGTCAACTATGCCCAGCAAGGTACTCCACACGGCCATAGGAATGTATAACAGCCATCAATTACTCCCAGGCATCAGCAAATGTCCTTGGACAGCCCACGCCCAGATTTTTAAATATGCGTCAACTCCTTCGAATTCTCACGCCTACCTTATAAAACCTCCAGCTGGGTTCCAATGCCTGCACCCATAATGTAGCAGTCGTAGAGTGCTGCGAACCATCCAACTCTCAAATCTGTCCCTTGGAATCACACCCAGCTTGAACAGAAGCAGGTAACTATCTGATATGAATAAGGTGCCTAATCTTATACTTCAGCGCCAAGGATAGAATGATGGTAAATTCCAAACACACTCCTTTCTAGGTATTAAAAGATGGTGCTCAGCAACAAATAGATGTCACACCCAGCATTGCAATGAAATCATACATTAAACTTCATCACTCCAGCATATAATGATGAAACACTACAAATCACACCCCTTTGAGAATTTTATAAAATGGCGTCCAATATTTAATAGAGGCCATGCCCAGCAAATGGAGAACTCAACACCCAGCAATCATCTGGAAGCATCTCACATTAAATATTTAAATAACATAGCCACCCAAACTCAAGCGCCAATACTTTCTTGTAAATTATTTAAGCCTCTAAACCCTGAAATTTGTGTTGGAACAAGACTTTACAAATTTAACCCTAATTCGCACTTGCAAAATATGTTAACACAAATACAAACCCTGCTTGGATCCGCCTCGAAATCTGAAACAAGGGTTTCCGTCTCTGTTTACAAATCTTTAGCACACTGTCGATCCTTGTATGGAACTGCTCTCATGAAGATAGAGGGTTTTCATCCTCAGCCTTAGCCTTTCGGGTTTCCATCCGTCAGGCGTCCATTGGGGTTTTCATCCCAAAGAGAAATAAACAAACTTTCAAAAATATATCTCTCCTTCCTTCCTTCACCTCAGCCCCTTTTATAACCTTCTAGGGAATTTTCTAAAAATTACAATTTAAAATCACTTTATAATTTAAATAAGGCTTATTGCTCCGAAAAGTGATTTATTTTATTATTTAAATATTCTCGGCACTTAGTCACTTAATCAAGCATCCATGATATAAAATTTTTATCTTCCTTTCTAATGAACTATTATACTAAGGTGCTTTGAAAATTATTTTATAAAGTTAAGCAACCTTAGTGAAATAATTAAATTAAAAAAGCTCAATAATTCACCAAAGTTGCAGAAATCGCAGAACAACATTGAAACCAAAATTTGACTATATTGGAATGATACTGATGATGAATAATGATAATTGGGGTTGATTAGGTGACTTTCTATAAATAGACACTCTCTCCAAAAATCTTGGAGAACACACCAAAAGTCAGAATTCACTTTGAAAAGTGTCATAGGAGTCCTTAAGATCAATTGAGCTCATTACCAACATCAAATATCCCTCCTGACTGACAACCACTGAGAAAGTAGGAGCTAACTACAATGCTGAAGTGACTGAAAATGGGGGCGTTCTAGTTGAATAAACTTACATGCATATATTTTTGGATTCACTTAGGGAAAAAAGCTGATAGACACTTTGATGCTAGGAAAAAGGTTTTTTAATGCTTGAAAGAAAACTTTACAACTACAATTTTATGTTGTTTAGCTAAAAGAAAGATTGAACAATGCAAGTACACATAAAGATTGGATAGGTTAAAAACTTAAAACAGAAGGATGGGATGCATTGGTGAATTATCTTAAGGTCTTGGTACAAAGAACAATTCTCAACTTTGAACAAACTTGCAATACAAATCTTGTAAACTTGCTAGAACAATTTAATTTTCCTCAACACACATAACAAAACATTTCTATAGAAATTTAAAAGCAAGATAGGCATAATAAATTCTATTGAATCGACATTGAATTTTGGATTAACAATAAGGAATACTTATTGAATAGCAATTTGATGAGCACATGCTTATATTGAGAGGGGGGAGGGTGAATTAGTATATGATTATTTTTACTTTTTTCAAATTAATAATCACAATAACTTTAAATACACAACATCAACAAATAAGAACACAAGAAGAATACAAGATTTACATGGAAACCCTTTCGGGAGAAAACCACAGAATAATGACTGCTTGGAACTATTGTCCAAATCTAGTCACAAAAATAAATAGCCTTTTACAACAATTGTTAGGCACCAACCCATTGGAGACGCCAATCCCCACCATTGAGCACCAAATCAATAAGAGGTACCAACCTCTCCCATATTAGGCACCAACCTCTTGATAGAAAAAGTATTTTACTTCTTTGATAATTCTCCTTCAAAAATGTGCCTTTGAGTAATCTTCTATTATATTGTCTTCACACAAATCTGTTGGTGTATATATGATATATCTATTTATCTTCCACATTTCTCCACATTGCACAAACTCCTTTTATATCTTCACCAAAATAGGCGACTTTGTGGAGGGATACATTGCTTGATAAAGGAGGCGACTCTACACTATTTTACAACCTTTCATTGCACCTTTTAATAGCAAACTTGGGTGCTCACCATAAGGGGTTGGCCCCTTTAAAAAAATATAAATTTATTTAATTTTAATTTCCCAAGTGGGGTGCCTCTACAAGGGAGGGTCAGCCCATAATTTAAAAATTATTTAATTTAATTTTTAAATCATAAGGAAGGCGCCAAACTGGAGGAGGTCGGCCAACATAAATATGAATTTAATTTTATATTATTGCTGCCTTGTGAGGATAAAATCTGCATTTGGAACGATTAGTGGCCTTTGGCCTTCACTGAATGTCCTTTAACCACAATTTGAATTGTAGCAATTAGTTTTCCTTTTGCCTTTTGTTGTTTTTATGTGATCAGATTAATTGGACAGAAAAATAATTCGAAATCAGACAAGATAACACAGCATATACCCTGGGAAAACCCTCCTCTTGAGGGAGAAAAACCCAGCAACAAAGATCTCTCTTATATTTGATGCAACAAAGGCAACTTTACATATTACAATGAGGTCTAACACAAGACCTATATTCAGCACTCGCAAGATGAAAAACATGTAACAGTCTGCCAAATCGTACCTGATATGTATGAGATGACTGTATACAGGAATAGCATTTAACAGTACTCACAAATAATGATTCTCAATCTGTTAAATATGAATTCGCATCATAATGCTTCACACTGATCGTCACCCTTGAGTTCTGTAATGTCCCCTTTTTCATGAGCATGGGCGTTTGGAGGAATTAGCCTATTCTCGACCTTCGTAGGCTAATGGGGCTTGATTAGAGGGTCATTTGGCAGATACCCAGTTGCTTGGTTGGCTTATTTCTTGGTCATATGAAGGTTTTCCTATTATCACCATGGATGTTTCTAATTTTGGAAACCTTATTTTATGTTATAATATTATATTGCACTTTAGGAGTTGGGTTATATTTTAATTATAAAGTGCAATATTAAAATAATAAAATAATAAAATAATAAAATAATATTTCTTCTAGAAGGTGACTTGGGAAAGTTCTAGAAGGAGGCCGACCTATTGAGGAAAAAGAATAAATAGGCATCAAGGGCTCATTGTCTAGCAGGCAGATTTGATGTTGATGATTGATGATTTCTTCTTGAGTATTTGTGGAGCCAAGTGGTCTGCAGATAATCAAATTGATCTTTGGGAACGAAAACTCCCATTGATTGCATAACTGAGGGAGTGAAATATCTCTTGAAGGGTTGCATTATTGGAGGAAGGTATCTCAGCCTTTCTATCTGTGCTAGATTGGAAAAGAAATACAAAGAATACAAGGGTTTGATGCATATCCATTTGCAGATTTTCAGGGATTTTAGTTGAAGATTTTTGATATATTTTGAAGAGGATTTTTTGGTTGATTTTATGATTTTATTTAGCAAGCTACAGTGACGCTGCTACAGTGACGCCGCTACAGTGTCGCGCTACAGTAACGAGCTACAGTATTAGGGTTTCTTTATTGGCTTGTGTTGGGCTTTCAGGTTACAATTTTCAGACTTTGAATTGAAGGTTGTTTGGACCGATTTCTGGGTACATATATTCTGATCAGCAATTGCTAAGCACTGAGATAATATCAGATTTATATCTGCATAACTGGAGAATCATATTTTTGTCATAGAGGCTGAAGATAGCAACAAAGTCTTCACTGTTTGGAGGGTGTTTTTCATCTGTGCATACTCAGATCTGTTATCAGTCTATTTCCAGATTTTAATAGCAGCCTATTGAGTTCATCGATTAAGGGCTAAAGGTGCATTGACTTATGTTCTTCATTGGAGCATACATTTGTGGAGGCCTTGTGTTGATTTTTGTGGTGTTTGGAAAGTGCATTTGAAGGCATTTTGGTGGTCTTGTTACCAGATTACAGTCACAGTTGCTGCAGACCAGAATCCTACGAATTTGCTCATAACACTTCAAGGGAACAGCGATTTCACATGGGAACATTGGTGCTACCTTCTTAAAGGCATGGTGATGAAGGTTGGTATTTAGAAGCGGAGTTTCCTGATACCATTTATTTATTTCATCAGCTTAATCCAGAGCAGGGGCGGCATCATCAAGTATTATTTTGGGTTCATTTCCAAAGGAAGACTACAAGATTCAAATCAATCTTGGAGACAATCATTATCAGGTTCTTTGTCATTCATTTATGCCCATTGCATTGTCATTTTTAGATGCATAGGTTGCAGCTGTAGCTAATCATTGTACTCAGCCTTATCATTTCAGACTTGGCATTGTTGATGCATCATTCATATTTGCCAAAGAGTCTTGGATAATTCATGCTACATTGTATATGGATTGCAAATTGAATAAGAGAGCTGCAAGTTGGAGTCACATAGTTGCTTAAATATTCATTCAAAGTAGTGCATTAGCATGCATGCCAATTGTTTGTCAAAATTACCAGTTGGCTGTAGGTGGATATTTAACAAGTAGAAATCATATATGAACATCATTAATGATCATAATTAGTCATTGATGCATTTAGACATTAGCCTTAGCATTGCAGCATTGAAATTACAAGCTTCTGAACACTTCAAAGTCATTTTTAAGCAAGCATATCAGACTGTAACATCAGACCAGCAAGCTGGGAGATTGTATGTGAATTGTTTGACGAATTTCCATGAGCCTTCAATCAGCACTTTAAGGTCAGATTTGAGCAGGCTCATTACAAGTTCGCACAGATTTGAAGTGGAGAGTTCGCAACTTAGCACAGATCCAATATGGCTGAGTTCGCTCAGATCCGAAGTGGAGAGTTCGCAACTTAGCACGAATACGAAGAGCTTGCATATGACGCAGATCCGAATGTGGCTGAGTTCACACTTATTCGCATATAATAACCTGTTCACTCTATGCGCATTTGATAATGTAGAAGTGATCGAGCTTCTCCAGATAGAAGGTTCGCACTTGAGAGATGACCGAGCTGTATGTCCACTTCGATGAACAAAACTGTGTATATGTATAGAAGACAAGTCCTTTATGTCGGCCTCTTAAGAAGTCACATCTCTTCTTAAAGAAGTTGGCCTTGAAGTATATTAAATGTCTTCTTAATAATTTTGAATTCTTTCATGTCGGCCAAAGTATGAAAATGCAATACAATAAAAGTAAATTGAATAGCCAACGGCTATCATTCAATTTAAGATTTCCATGAAATAGGTGAGCTGGAAGGAACTACCGAAGCTGCTATAACATTAACACTCCCTCTCAGCTAGGGAGAGAACTTCCAGCTTCATGATACGAATCATCTCCATATGAGGTTCATCTGCCACCATTGCCTGCAATCAGATATAAAGAGAGATATATCACCTCAATGTGATATTAACCATCACATGGTTAAGTACTAGTGTTCATCACTTGCGTGATGTTGTCACCTCAACGTGACTTTCACCATGGCTCTCCCAGAGGGTGAAACACAAGTACAAGAAGATCATCACGGACTCTCTCACGTGATGTTGTCATGGAGTCACACACATGACATCCACCATGACTCACCGAGGGTGGAAACAAGGGCTTTCACCTCAAATTCTTCCTCAGAGAGTGCAATAGTAAGTACAAGTGTTCATCACTTAGATGTTGTCACCTCAATGTGACTTTCACCATGGCTCTCTAGAGGGTGAAACACAAGTACAACATATGTCATGGAGTCGCACACATGACATCCACCATGACGTAGAGGGTGGAAACAAGGGCTTTCACCTCAAATTCTTCCGCAAGAAAATGCAAACAAGGGATTTCACCTTGAACTCTCACAGAAGAACTCATTAAGCAAGGCTCAGCCGAGACTCATACTCACCAAGGCTGGATTCTCCACCATACCAAGCTTGTCTCGAAGTATACAAACTTTGTCCTGGCGAGAGGCTTGGTGAGAATATCTGCCGTCGCTTCATCGCTAATGTACCTCAACTGCTTCCGCAGCACCATATCTCTACTTGATCTCAACATGCTTGGATCTGTCATGAAACACAGGATTGACAGAAAGCTTCACACAACTCTGATTATCACAATGAATGATAGTAGGCTCCTTTGATTGTCCAAATAATCCTGCAAGGAGCTTTACGGCCACACCGCTTCCCGAGTTGCCATGCAAGCTGCAATGTACTCATCTGCTGTACTCAATGCTACAGAAGACTGCTTCCTGCTGCACCAGGAAATCATAGCAGAACCCAAACTGAAGCAACCAGAGGTGCTCTTCCGATCTGTGACACAACCTGCCCAATCAGAATCAGTGAAACCAAGTAACTCCAAGTTTGCATTTGAAGTATACTTCAACCCATATCCAACTGTGCCACACAAGTATCTCAGGATATGTTTAGCTGCAACAAGATGTATCTGTCTCGGATCACACATAAACTGGCTAAGTGCACTCACTGCATAGTAAATATCAGGTCTAGTGTTAACTAGATACATCAAGGATCCAATCAGTTGTCTGTACAAGGTAGGATCCACCAAATCTGAACTAGTTGCAGCCTCCTTCAATTTATGAAGATTGGTCTCCATGGGAGTAGACATGGATTTGCAATCCATCATGCCAAATCTCTTAAGTATGTCAATGGTGTACTTCCCTTGATTTAAAATCATACCATCTGACTTCTGCCAGACTTCTAAACCAAGGAAGTAATGCATGAGCCCAAGGTCCTTCATCTCAAATTCAGAAGTTAAATCCTTCTTACATTCAAGAATCAGGTGATCTTCTCCAGTGATGATTAGATCATCAACATATAAAACCAAAATTAATGCATCACCATTGATTACCTTGAAGTAGAGATTTGAATCAACATCATTCTTCAAGAAACCCAAGTTTGATAGATACTGATCAATCCTTTCATACCATGCACGAGGAGCCTGCTTAAGACCATACAAGGCCTTCTTCAACTTGCAAACATGTGACTCCTTCCCATGAATCTCAAATCCATCAGGTTGCTCTATGTAAACCTCTTCCTCAATCACTCCATTGAGAAAGGCTGTCTTCACATCCATTTGGTGAATCTTCCATCCTCTAGATGCAGCAATAGCAATGATGGTTCTGACAGAAGTGTGGCAAGCAACAGGAGCTAAAGTCTCATCATAATCAGCTCCCTCTTTCTGAGAAAACCCACGAGCCACAAATCTTGCCTATTACTTCTCAATGCTTCCAACTTTGGTACTATAGAGAGTTCAAGGTGGACCTCCTCGACCTCATAGCAGATCAAATCTGGATGACAATCTTTGAACAATTCTGAACTCAGCAGCTGAAGGGATCCTCTAAGGATTTAGCAACTAGCCTTGCAAAACAGTCATCTTCACTTCTTCTCAATGAGTTACAAAACTCCCTCTTGATCCCTGCTTCAGAGATTGCAAAGAAGGCTTTTGGAAGGGAACTCCCTCTAGCCACCAACTCAGTCTCATGGCTGCAAGTTGTGACTTCGCACTTGATCATTTCTTTGTTCGGCATGACTTTCTCACAAGATGCCTCAAGCTTTTCATCTCTAATCACCACCTTGCTCTTAGAATTGTCCTGAAGGCATTTTAGAAAAGAGATTACTAATAGTTTATAATTATCCAATTAAATATCAAGGCTATAATTACTATTTCAGGTTATAGCATGAGTATATAAGAATTTCTGCACAATATTAAAACATGAGTCAACCTATCGGGGAATCAAAATGAAGGGAAGAAGAAACTTATCTTTATCAAATTCTGATATGACTCTTTCTTCCAGCTTTTACTCCTCTTGAGAGTGCTAAAGACAATCTGCACTACAGATTTCTTAAATGCAATATGCAGTTAGCATATTTAATATAGAATCAGGCCCCTCAAGGTATCACCATACTCCATGCATAAGAGAATGGTATCGATGTGATCAACCTATCACAACGAAAGATGTAGTTCTCTTTTTCATCTCAGAGTCACACTCAGAGATCTTCATAATTAACATGCAACAACTCGCAATAAAAAAATTGAAATTTTCAAGGATCTTTACACAATTCAAGAGAAATCATAATCTCTCTATCAAAATGATATTACTCAGCAAACTGACTTTTACTAAGTGATGGTGTTAGATCAAAGAAAATTAATTTAAGGATACACAAAAGAATACTTATCTCTTAATTGGTTTTGTATATTCGGAACTGTCCAGTTACCTCTGTAACAAACTTGATATATCTTTCGGTGGTCACCAAAATTCCTAGCATGGTACATCCCTAATAATAACTTGACTTGTGTTAATCCCAGTTTCATTTCGAGGGATGTCTACAGCCATAGAAATGACGCCAATATATATTCCGAACACACAAATCTCTCAGCGCTACTTTATATCTCCCACAATAGCCGATGATAAGGAGGATTAAACCACACAGCAATCAAGTAATAAATGTCTGATCTTCCTCCAGAACGACATTTACGCACCAAAGATATTTATATTTAAGAGTGTCTCTGCCGCATCATGCCATCCCTTCTCTGATCTCCATCGCTTGGCCAGAATCAGTGGTTCAAGCTACTGCCTAGCCATCCAGGGGCTGCGTTCTTCATGGCCACCATAACGATTGCCTAACAAATCTGATCGGATCTACACATAAACCCGCTCTGATACTATGTTGTTTTTATGTGATTAGATTAATTGCACAGAAAAATAATTCGAAATTAGACAAGATAACACAGCATATACCCTAGGAAAACCCTCCTCTTGAGGGAGAAAAATCCAGCAACAAAGATCTCTCTTATATTTGATGCAACAAAGGCAACTTTACATATTACAATGAGGTCTAACACAAGACCTATATTCAGCACTGGCAAGATGAAAAACATGTAACAGTCTGCCAAATCGTACCTGATATGTATGAGATGACTGTATACAGGAATAGCATTTAACAATACTCACAAATAATGATTCTCAATCTGTTAAATATGAATTCGCATCATAATGCTTCACACTGATCGTCACCCTTGAGTTCGCACAGATTTGAAGTGGAGAGTTCGCAACTTAGCACGGATCCAATATGGCTGAGTTCGCTCAGATCCGAAGTGGAGAGTTCGCAACTTAGCACGAATACGAAGAGCTCGCATATGACGCAGATCCGAATGTGGCTGAGTTCACACTTATTCGCACATAATAACCTGTTCACTCTATGCGCATTTGATAATGTAGAAGTGATCGAGCTTCTCCAGATAGAAGGTTCGCACTTGAGAGATGACCGAGCTGTATGTCCACTTCGATGAACAAAACTGTGTATATGTATAGAAGACAAGTCCTTTATGTCGGCCTCTTATGAAGTCACATCTCTTCTTAAAGAAGTCGGCCTTGAAGTATATTGAATGTCTTCTTAATAATTTTGAATTCTTTCATGTCGGCCAAAGTATGAAAATGCAATACAATAAAAGTAAATTGAATAGCCAACGACTATCATTCAATTTAAGATTTCCATGAAATAGGTGAGCTGGAAGGAACTACCGAAGCTGCTATAACATTAACACCTTTGACATCAATGACAATAATGCCAACAACCTCCCCCCTTGTCATTGATGGCAACCCTGCAAAGAAATAATATGTAAATGTATAATGCTCCCCCTTTCTCTAATTCTCCCCCTTTGACATCAATGGAAAAAGGATCCTCAGAGTTGTAAGATAATGCAGTGATGAGCTCCCCTTGGATAATGCATCTCATTAATGAATAGATGAAAAGGATATCACCCCCAACTTTTGTCTAAGATACTCAAAAATCTCTTTTAGAAGAGGCTTTGTTAAGATATCTGCAATTTGTTCTTGTTTGGCAATATACTCTTAACTTCACCTACTGATCGGCCACTTGCTCTCTTAAGAAATGGTATTTGATTGAAATGTGTTTGGTTTGGGAGTGCATCACAAGATTCTTTGAAATATTGATTGCACTGATGTTATCAGAGAATATTGATATTGGATGATCATATTCTATCTTAATATCCCCTAGTGTCCGCCTCATCCAAAGAACTTGAGTGCAACAAGATGCTGCTGCTATATATTCCACTTCTGTTGTGGATAAAGAAACTGAAACTTGTTTCTTACTCAACCAAGACACAAGAATATTGCCAATAAAGAATGTGCCTTCCTTTGTACTTTTCTATAATCAATGCTACTAGCTCAATTTGCATCTATGTATGCTGTTAGGGTGAAATCTTCACTTCTTTGATGCCACATGCCCAAATCCAAAGTACCCTTTAAAAATTCTTTTAACTGCTTGTACACGGGTTTCTTTTGGAGCTGCCTGAAACCTTGCCACCATGCCCACCACCTGCATATTAGTAGGTCTTGAAGCTATCACATATAATAAACTCCCAATCATTGACTTGTAGAGAGTTGATTAGCTTTAAGGGATTCATCATCCTTACTCAATTTGCATCCTGTAACCATGGGTGTACTCACAAGTTTGCAATCCTCCATCCTGAATTTCTTCAACATCTCCTTAATATGCTTGGTCTGTGAAATAAATACCCCTTTATTAAATCAAGAGATTTGCAGGCCAAGGTAGAAAGACAATTCACCAAGCACGGACATTTCAAACTCCTTATGCATGTCCATGGAAAACTCTTGATACATTTTATCACTACTTCCACCAAAAATGATATCATCTACATAGACTACAACAATCAACTGATGATCGCCTTCATTTAATATATAGATTGCTGTTAGCAATACCCTTTTTGAAGCCCTGCTGTTATAGTTACTTGTCCAATCTTGAGTACGGAGCTCTAAGGGCTTGTTTCAACCCATAAAGTGCTTTCTTTAACTTGCATACATAGTCCTCATTTCCTAATAGGATGAACTCTTCAGGCTATTCAATATATACCTCTTCTTCTAAGTTTCTGTTCAAAAAGGCTGATTTGACTAAAAAACTTAATGGTAAAATCTTTGATATTTTATTAAGGAAGCAAATGTGCTTTGTATAGTTTTACAAAGTTGATGTTTCTAAATATAGAGTTGCGAAAATAGAAACATAATCGAAGAAAAGAATGGAAACTAAATCTAAACAATAGTTTACAGGATTTACAAATATATTGACTATTAAATAAACAATCTAAATATGTTAATACCCTCCCTTAATGGTCAATCTATCAACTACGCCAAGATGCCCCCTAAATTTGACAAACTTATCCGGGCTCAGGGACTTGGTGAGAATATTAACAGTCTAATCCTTTGTCGGAACATATTGCAATACCACTGATCCATCTTCGACAAGCTAGCGAATGAAATGACAATGAAATTCAACATGCTTTGTCCTTTCATGGAAGACTGGATCTTTGGCAAGTTTCAACACCCCTTGATTGTCACAGTACAAGGGGGAAGGCCTTGCTTGAGACATTTGCATGTCCGAAAGCACCCCTCGAAGCCAAACCGTCTCACAAGTTGCTTTAACGGTTCCTCGATATTCAACTTCAGTCGAGGAAAGAGCCACTGCCTGCTATTTCTTGCTGGTCCATGTAACAACACTTGTACCCAAATTGAATACATACCCCGAAGTAGATTTTTTGTCATCAACAGAATCTGCCCAATTTGAGTCTGTATAACCAATCAGTTTAGGATCTTTGCACCTTCCATACAGAATGCCAAAGTCAGAAGTGCCTTTCACATATTGCAGCACACGCTTCGCTGCAACCCAATGTTCAACTTTAGGGGCTGTCATGAAGCGAGAGATGTAGCTCACTGCAAAACTAAGATCAGGTCTAGTGGTAGTGAGATAAATGAGGCTGCCCACTAGTTGCCTGAATGCGGATTCATTTTCCATAGGCGAATCTGATTTTGCTGATAGTTTTAGCCCTTTCTCCATAGGTGTAGATGTAGGTTTGCAATCATTCATTTTGACTTATCAAGCAGACTGTGAGCATACTTGGACTGAGAAATAAAGATGCTATCAGCTGTCTGCCAAACCTCAACACCAAGACGATAATGGAGAAGTCCCAAATTTGTCATGTCAAATGATTGATTGAGATTGTGTTTGATCTCCTCAATTATATGTTCTGAGTTGCTAGTAATGATAAGGTCATCAACATAGACATCAAGCACAAGAATATCATCACTAGATTGTTTGACATACAAATTTGAATCATAAGGGCTTCTCTGAAAACCATGATCAACAAGGTACTTATCAATTTTCATGTACTATGTCCGTGGAGCCTGTTTAAGGCTATAGAGTGCTTTCACGAGTCTGCAAACTTGGTGTTCTTTACCAGGAACCTTGAAACTAGGAGGTTGCGTCATGTAGATCTCTTCCTATAGATCACCATTGAGAAACGCACTCTTGACGTCCATTTGATGGACTTTCCATCCAAACTACGTAGTTGTAGCGAGGACAAGCCGAATAGTACTCATTTTGGCTATAGGAGAAAAAGTCTCCTCATAATCAATTCCTTCTGTCTGTGAGAACCCTTTGGCTACTAACCGAGCCTTGTACTTATCAAGGGTTTTGTTGTTCAGGAAGTGAACTGGTAATTCTTACTTGCTTGTATTAACAAAAAGAAGGATTACAATATATAGAAATTACAGACTACTGTAGAAATTAATGAAACCAACTACATCTACCTACAGACATTTAAGAGACCAACCACCTACAACTGTAGACATTAAATGTCTACCTACCAGAAACAAAAGACAATAGTAAAATATCTAATCTACTTAAATACATTCATATTTGACGATTAACATACAAAATACTATTCTAACACCCTCCCTTAATGGTCAATTGGTCAACAACACCAAGTTGCCCCCTGAATTTAACAAACTTATTCGGGCTCAAAGACTTAGTGAGAATATCTGCAGTTTGATCCGCTGTCGGAACATACTGCAGCTGAACTTATCCGTCTTCTACCAGCTTGCGGATGTAGTGACAATGAAGCTTGACATGCTTGCTACGTTCATGGAAGATTGGATTTTTGGCCAGTTTGAGCACCCCTTGATTATCAGTGTACAAGGGAGAAGGTCCTGCTTGTGACATGTGCATGTTAGAAAGCATCCTGCGGAGCCAAACTGCCTCACATGCTGCCTTAACTGTTCCTCGATACTCTGCTTCAGTTGAGGAAAGAGCCATTGCTTGCTGCTTCTTGCCAGTCCATGTTACAACACTTGTACCCAAACTGAATACATACCTAGAAGTAGATTTTCTGTCATCCACTGAACCTGCCCAATCTAAGTTTGTATAACCAATCAACTTTGGATCCTTGCACTTGCCATACAGAATACCATAATCTGAAGTGCCCTTAACATATCTCAGCACTCGCTTCGCTGCAATCCAATGATTAGCTTTTGGAGCTGTCATCAAGTGAGAAATGTAGCTCACGGCAAAATTGATATTAGGTCTAGTGATAGTGAGGTAGATGAGACTGCCCACTTGTTGCTTGAATGTCGTTTGATCGACCGGAGGTGAATCAGAGTTGGGTGACAACTTCAACCCCTTCTCCATAGGTGTGGAGGCAGGTTTATAATCTTGCATCTGAAATTTGTCAAGCAGACTTCGAGCATATTTAGACTGAGAGATAAAAATACTATCAGTTTGCCAAACCTCAATACCCAAACAATAATGGAGAAGCCCCAAATCTGTCATGTCAAAAGCCTGACACAAATCCTGTTTGATTGCTGCAATCAAATGTGTTGAACTATCAGTAATGATCAAGTCATCAACATAGACAACAAGAAAGAGAATATCATCACCAGAGTGTTTGACATACAAATTACTGTCAGAAGGGCTGTGCTGAAAACCATGATCAACCAAGTACTAATCAATCTTGATGTACCATGCACGAGGAGCTTGTTTCAGTCCATAGAGTGCTTTCATGAGCCTTCATACCTGATGCTCTTTGCCAACAACTTTGAAACTAGGAGGTTGCGTCATGTAGACGTCTTCCTGCAACTCACTGTTGAGGAAGGCACTCTTGACATCCATCTGATGAACCGTCCATCCAAACTGGGCTGCAATAACGAGAAGAAGACGAATTGTGCTCATCTTGGTAGTAGGAGCAAAAGTCTCCTCGTAGTCAATGCTCTCCCGCTATGTGAATCCCCGAGCAACTAATTTGGCCTTGTATTTATTCAAAGTACCATCTGCATGATACTTGACCTTATAAACCCATTTACAGCTGATAGGTTTCTTCCCAAGAGGAAGATCAAAAAGAACCCAAGTGTGATTCTTCAGAAGACTATGGTATTCTGTTTGCATAGCCTTTTTCCACTCTGGAATTCCTTTAGCCTCTGAATATGTTTGAGGCTCATAGATGCTGTGGATGTTGGCCATAAGAGCAAAATTGACTGTGTTTTGCTGCTTGCTCTTTCGACGAGCTGATCTGACCTCAATGAGTTCATCATCATGAAGATCTCCGATAGTCTTGAGCCACCACTTAGGCCGATGAGTAGAAGTACCAACATTTGAAATAGGAGAAACAACATCTCCTGGGATTTCTGGAACAAAGTCATCTGGATGTGTATCCTGAGGAAAATCAGGTAGTGCTAGATCATGACTGGTAGACTCCTCATCTTTAGAGTTAGAAATCCCTCCCATCAGGGGAACCAAGAGGAAGACGAACACCCTCATCAAAAACCTTCATAGGCTAATCCTCAAGACTAGTAGTAGGAAGAAATGGACTAGTAGTCTCATCAATCACAACATCACGACTGAATATGGGACGATCTGTCTCCACATCAATCAACCTGTATGCCTTGTGATTGTCGCTGTAGCCAATAAACATAAGTTTCTGGTTCTTGGAGTCCAATTTGGCACGCTTGGCTTCTGGAATCCATATATGAGCTGTAGAACCAAATCCTTTCAGATGGCCCACCTTAGGCTTACGTCCTGACCAGGATTCTTTAGGAGTCATCTTCTTAACGGCTTGTGTAGGTGACCGATTCAGGAGGTAGACTGCAGTATAAACTGCTTCAGCCCAGTATTTCTTAGGGACATTTCTGTACTCCAGCATAGAACGAGCCATTTAAGTAATGGTGCTTTCCTACATTCAATGACACCATTTTGCTAAGGGGTGTATGGTGTGGTGAGTTGGCTCTTAATGCCATGTGTAGCACAAAAAGAAGAGAAGTCAGCTAAACAAAACTCCCCCCCATTATTTGACCTTAGAGTGACAATCTGAGAACCTGATTCTTTCTCAACTAAGGCCTTATACTGCTGAAATGTACTGAACACATCTGATTTATGTTTCAAAAAATACACTCATTTTCCTACTGAAATCATCAACAAATAATAAAAAATACCTAGACCCAGTAATAGATGGAGTGTTCATTGGTCCACATACATCAGTGTGAACCAATTGAAGTACCTTGGAGGCTCGCCAAGAATCACCATCTGAGAATGGTGTCCGATGCTGCTTCCCAGCTTGACAGGCTCCACAAACTCCATGATTTTGAGTTTGGATCTCAGGTAGACTAGCAACCAAACCCTCCCGAGATAGTTGAGAGAGATAGTGCACATTCAAGTGCCCATAATGCTGATGCCAAAGTTTGCTGATGGAAGTATTCCTGGCGGCCAAAGCGTGCTCTTGAGAATCACTGGAATTAGCAAGTCTATACAAACCATGATCCTCAAGTCCCATAGCGATTGTAGTACAAGTCTCCCTATCAACGATGCTGTAGGTGGACGAATTGAAAACAACATCCAATTGGGGAGAATGCCACATGATCTGACTGACTGAGAGAAGGTTATGTTCCATGCTTGGAACATAGTAAACATCAAGAAAGAGTAAATTTCTTCCTCTTGAGTGAATTTGGACAGTGCCCTTACTAGCAACTGTGTACTCTTCACCTCCTCCAAAGATCATTGAATTAGTGAATGCTTCATATTTGGTGAACCAATCCCGACGATGAGTAAAATGCCGCAAAGCCCCAAAATCAATATACTAGGCAGAAGATTGTACTGGATCTATTGTTCTCTTGGCCATAAACGCATAGAATGCAAATTCTTTCTGATCTGTGTGCTCCGCAACATTAGCTTTAGGTTGAGACCTGCCCTGCTTCTTTTGTTCAGAAGCCAACCAAATGCGACAGTCAGCCTTCATGTGACCATATTTATGGCAATAATTGCACTGAACGTTCTTCTTCTTCTTGCTGTCCTGAGAAGAATTAGAGCCTTTTGGCTAAGAAGATTGCGCCTTCCCTTTGTTCTTAGCAGAAAATTTAGTAGAGAACGCTTACTCTGTGGAGGTGGAACTGGTACTGCTCCCAAACTGCTGTCTCCAACGATCCTGTTGTAGAAGCTTGTTACACAAGTCTAGAAACTTCAAGTCAACATTTGTTGAAGTAATATTGAGTGTTTCAATGAAATGCTCATAAGATTTTGGCAAACTTTTCAAAGTAATGATGACCATGTCCTCTTCCTCCATTGTTCGACCAATTGCCTCCAACTGATCACGAATGTCCTTAATCTTCCTTAGATGTTCCTGTAAGGACATTTTCTCATCCATCATGATGGAAAAGAGCATGTTCTTAAGAAAGAACGCTCTGCTCTTGTCGGAGGTTTCATGAAGGGCCTTCAAATGATCCCAGATTTCCGTTGCAGTTTTGCCAAATGGTACCTGAGGTAGCTGCTCATCTGTGACTAAGAGTTTGATGAGCATGACGGCTTCCCGGTTGCGCTCATCCCATTTGTCTTGATCCTTTTTGGCTGCAGTGGGACAAGTTGAGTTCCCCAAAACGACCTGATCGAGGCAACAATATTCACAGATCGTAAGCATGCGCTGCTTCCAGGTGTTGTAATTCTTCTCGTTGAACTTTTGGCTGCTTTCGAGCATTATATTTGTTAGAGATGCCATCATGTACCCTGAGGTCAAACTAGTGAAGAAACAAAAACCACTGCACAGAAACAAGTTCTGGAGGACAAATTTCAAAGCAGAAATTGAAACCCTAGCACGGATTTCGAGGTATAAAACCAATGCAGAGTTTTTAAGACAAAACCCAAAAAATTTGAAGAATACCTAGAAAATTTTGGCAGCACCCACATGCACAAATTTCGAGGCACGAAAAACGAGGTACCCAAAAAATCTGAAGGCAACCCAGTCGAGATCTCGAAAAACCCACAAGGATTTTGAAATCAATTTTTTTTTTTTCGACTTCAAACACAGGAGAAAATCACAAAACTCTAGTCGGCAGAAAAATGCTTTAAAAACTAGACGATTTTATGAAAAAAATTGTGAAAACAAGTTGCAGATCGTGAAAATGTCACTAGTCGTGGAGAAGCTTAACCCATGAACCAGAAAACAAAGTTTTTTTTTGTTTTACAAACCCTAGCCACAAGCAAACCAGGTATGTAGCAGCACAAATTCCACGATTTTAGAAGGAAAAAATCGTGCTAGGAGATTGTAAGCAGATGAAAAATGACACCCGTCGCACGGAATAGAGAAGAAATCCCACCACAAAAGTGTTAGTTTTATGATCAGATTTAATGCACAGAAAATTAATTCAAAATCAGACACAATAACACAGCAGATACCCTGGGAAAACCCTCCTCTTGAGGGAGAAAATCCCAGCAACAAATATATCTCTTATATATATAAGTAATGACAACAAGTCTCTTTACAATGAGGCCACACACAAGGCCAATAAATAGCACCAGCAATCGCTGTAACACACACTAATAATCTGCCCTTTAATCTGCACTTGAATAGACTCACAATCTGCTCCCATATTAATTCGCACTATTTTTCTTGAAGAGCTCGCACTTAATGGAGAAGGAGATCGAACTTGCTTGATGCCCAAATGAGAGGAAATGACTTCATATAAATACATTGCTAGATAGGTCACACCCTTTCAAATTTCAATAGACTAGGTAGGCCACCAAGAAGAAATAAATACAATTAATAATAATGAATTACAATGAAGGTCAGCCAAGGAGAATGATGCAAGGAAGTCGGCCAAAAAATAATGTTGCCATTAACACATATAAGTAATTTATATCTTCAATTGGGGTTGGAAGAATTGAGCCCGAAGTTGCTAACATCAACAAAAAGAAACAGGGCCATCTCGAGCTCAAAAACATGAAAGAAAAAACACGGGCTAAGATCTTCACGAAAAACGCAAACCAAGAGGGTCATCAAAAAACGCATCCGGGAGGGAATGAAAACGCGATTCGTATCTCTGCAAGATCGCGCCCAAAAACAAAAAAGAAGATGCGCTAAGGAAAAACGCGACCAGATTGAGCAGAAAATCACGTTTTGCAAAGGCCTGCAATATTTAAAAAACAAAACCCACGATTTTTATCAAGAGGGTTGTGATTTTTCAGTGAGGAATGCTCACAAAAAATCAAAAACAAAAACCCCTCGAAAAATTTAAACTGAAAATCGTTCTTCAAAAAACTCTGAAAATTTCTTACGAAATTTAAAAAAACGATTTTTAATTCTTCCTGGGCTTTGATACCATGTTCAGGAAGTGAATTGGTAATTCTTACTTGCTTGTATTAACAAAAAGAAGGATTACAATATATAGAAATTACAAACTACTGTAGAAATTAATGAAACCAACTACCTCTACCTACAGACATTTAAGAGACCAACCACCTACAACTGTAGACATTAAATGTCTACCTACTAGAAACATAAGACAACAGGATAATATCTAAACTACTTAAATACATTCATAATTGACCATTAACGTACAAAATACTATTCTAACATCTGTCAGCCTTGTACTCAACTTTATACACCCATTTGCAGCCAATGGGCTTCTTCCCAGGTGGAAGATCAGAAAGGACCCAAGTGTTATTCTTCAGAAGGCTATTATGTTCAACTTCCATAGCCTATTCCCACTCAGGTATGCCTTTAGCCTCAGAATAGGATTGAGGCTCAAAGATGCTGTGTAGATTGGCCATGAGAGCAAAATTAACAGTATTTTGCTGTTTGCTCTTCTTCTGAGCAGTTCTACCCTCGCTCAATTCATCATCATGAAGATCACTAATGGTTTTAGCATACCATTTAGACTGGAGAGTAGAAGTACCAATATTTGAAACAGGTGGAACAACATCACCAAGTGTGGCTGGTACAAAATCAGTTGGATTAGGATCCAAATTGTCCTGAGAAGGGGCTGGTGGTGGAACATTCTGCTGAGGTGGCTGCTCAACTGAAGAATCCCTCCCATCAGGTTGACTCAGGGGAAGACAAACACCCAATTCAGAAGCATTCGGAGGCTGTTTCTCAGGATTCACAGAAGTAGAAGACAGAAAGAAAATCCCAATAGTTTCATCAACCACAACATCATGACTGAAGATTAGACGATCTGAATCTACATCAATTAGCTTGTATGCTTTATGATTCTCACTGTAGCTAGTGAACATGAGTTTCTGGCTTTTGGAATCCAACTTAGTGCGCTTGGCATCTGGAATCCACACATGAGCAGTAGAGCCAAAAACTTTCAGGTGGCTGATTTTAGGCTTGTGTCCAGACCAGGCTTCTTCAGGAGTCGTCTTCTTAACCACATGAGTAGAAGAGCAATTCAAAAGATAAATAGCAGTATAAATTGCTTCAGCCCAAAACTTCTTACGAATATATCTATGCTCATTTCAGTAATGGTGCGATTTCTACGTTCTACAACACCATTCTGCTAAGGGGTGTAAGTGTGGTAAGTTGGCGCTTAATGCCATGTGCAACACAAAAATTTGAGAAATCAGTAGAACAAAATTCCCCCCCATTATCAGACCTAAGAGTAGCAATTGGAGAACCAAGCTCTTTTTTAACTAAGGCCTTATACTGCTGAAATATACCAAACACATCTGATTTGTTTTTCAAAAAATACACCCACATTTTTTTGCTAAAATCATCAACAAATAATAAAAAATTACTTGCAACCAGTAACTGAAGGAGTATTCATTGGGGCACATAAATCAGCGTGAACCAACTGTAATACCTTGGAAGCTCGCCATGAGCCACCATATAAGAATGGAGTCCGGTGCTACTTTCCAGCCTGACAAGCCTCGCATCTCCATGATTTTGAGTTTGAATTGCAGGTAGGCCACTGACCAAATCATCTCGAGATAACTGAGTGAGATATTGCATGTTTAGGTGCCCATAACGCTGATGCCAAAGGCTACTGATTGAAGTACTCCTGGCTGCCATAGCATGCTCTTGAGAATCACCAAAATCAACAAGTCAATATAGACCATGATCCTCAAGTCCCTGAACAACTGTAGTGCGAGTCTCTCTATCAACAATGTTGCATGTGTGCATGCTGAAAACAATATCCAGTTGAGGAGAGTCATAATTTGACTAACTGAAAGTAAGTTCAACTCCATGCCAGGTACAAAGTATACATCGAGAAAAATTAAATTTCTCCCTACAGAATGAATCTGCAAGTTTCCCTTTCTGACAACAGTATACTCCTCACCTCTTCCAAAGATAACAAAATCTTTGAATGGCGTGTACTCAATGAACTAATCCCGACGATGAGTGAAGTGTTGAGAAGCACTTGAATCAATGTACCAGGCAAAGGATTTAACAGGATTTGTAGGACTCTTGGCCATAAAGGCATAGAATGTAGACTCTTGCTCAGTGTGCTCTGCAACATGGGCTTTGGGTTTTGACTCTCCTTGCTTGTTCTGTTCAAAAGCCATTTTTCACAAACAAAATCTGACAGAAAAGAGGAACACAAATCCTCAAACTCATAATTCTGACAGAATAGACGGCTTGAAACTCGAGGTGGGCAAATGTGAGGGGCAGAAAAAGGTGAGCATGGATTCCAAAAAGAATTGCAGACACAAAGCCACTCAGAAAATTGCTTAAAAGAGATGATTTTTTTTGTTCAAGAAGCAATATCTGGGCAAAAAATCCGAGGCATTGTAGGAAACCGACGAACTTTTGAGAAAAATATTCCCTAGAAAGACTGAAAACGCGTCACCAATTCTTCGGGAAAAAAATGACGCCCTAGACGCCATAGCAAAAGGCCATGATTTTGACAAAAGAAAAATCCCAGGAAAACCCTAGGTCGCACTGCAACCACAAATCATGAAACTCCATGCCAAAGGCTCTTGTAGATAAAGAGGCACAATTTTCATAAAGTAGTCGGGATTTTTAAAATCGTTTAGAAATTTCACAAAACCAACAGAGGCACAATTTTGAACTAGAAAAATCCGCACTTAGAAAATTCATCTTCTCCCAATGTGTGTAGAAATGGCAGAAACCACGATTTATAGAAAAAATTGCGCACGAGACAAACATGAAAAATCTCCAAAGGGGTCGCTCACAAACTCATAAGGAAATCGTGCTCAATCGTGGGTCAAAAGTGTCCACAAGTAGGAAGAAAAAAAATGCCACGATAGGTTGAGAAAGTCCGCTCAAAAATACCAGAGGCATGGGAGAAAGAAAGATGCCTAGAAAAACCCTAGGCGCGCGGAAAAAATGTAGAGAATTGACCAGAAATCTTCACACATGGCCAGAAAGGAGGAGGAAAAAGATGTGCGCGGATTGAAGAAGAAAAATCACGCAGTTGTGAATAAAGAAGCTCCCCAAAAATAAATACCAAACGCGATTTATGACTTCACTGTTGCAATCACGATTTTTTGAAGGCTTTTTAAAAATCCACAAAAAGACACATGATTTTCAAATGATTTCTAGAGAAAAAAAAATTCCTGCTCAACCCAATCCCGCTTTGATACCATGAAAAGCTTAATGGTAAAATCTTCGATATTTTATTAAGGAAGCAAATGTGGTTCATATAGGTTTACAAAGCTGATGTTTCTAAATACAGAGTTACGAAAATAGAAACATAATCGAAGAGAAGAATGGAAACTAAATCTAAACAATAGTTTACAGGTTCTACAAAATATATTGACCATTAAATAAATAATCTAAATATTTTAATATTCACATGAATTTGGTAGACTTTGAAGCTTTTAAAACAAGCAAATGCTAAAAGCATCCTTATAGCCTGTAGATGTGCAACAGGGGAAAATGTTTATTCAAAATCAATTCCTTCTACTTGAGCATATCCCTTGCATACTAACTATGTTTTGTTCCTTACAACTTGGCCATCCTCATTCAATTTGTTTCTGAACGCTCACTTAAAGCCAATTACATTCTTATCCTTAGGTCTTGGGATGAGTTCCCAAGTTTCATTATTTTCAATTTGGTTCAACTCCTCTTCCATGGCACTCACCCAGTGTTTGTCTTTGCTTGCCTCCGTAAAATTTTTAGGTTCTATTTTAGAAAGCAAGGACAAATTTGCATGTTCTGATTTTTTGGCCAATCTTCTTGTCTGAATTTCTGCATCTTTCTCACCAATGATTAGATCTTCTGGATGATTCCTTCATACAAGTTTTGATGGAGTTTTTGTGTCCTTTTATTCAATTACCTCATGTTCAATTTTTTCCTCTACTTTCTCTTCTTTACAACTTGCTTCCTTTTGATAATCATCTTCACTTGTCTTTTCTTTTTGATGCCTTTTCCTCATACACTCTTACATTTGCACTTTTGACAATTTTGTGCAATCGTTTATTGTAACACTTGTAGGCTTTGCTCCTTGAAGAGTAACCAAGGAAGATACCTTCATTAGACCTAGAGTCAAATTTTCCCAAATCTTCCTCATCTCTTCTTCTGTAACATTTGCTCCCAAATACTTTGAAATACTTCACTGTTGCAGGCCCACCCTTCCATATTTCATATGGCGTTTTATTATTGTTTACTTTGAACTGCTGCAGTGATTTCAAAAATGCTGCAGTAGAGACAAAATCATCTCTTCCAACAGAATGACAGTTTCAAAATCATTAGGAAGATTTTGAATTCACTACCTGTGAAAGGCAGTGGTTTCATCACTGTCAATTTTCTGCTTCATTTTGTCATCTAAATCACTGTTTGAAGACATCTTGGAGATGCTTTGGATCACTCCACACATGCCTTTGACATGAGACTAGACTCCTCAGCAACAAATCACACGAATACGAGACAAACTCCTTCCCTCACTACTGAGGACATTGGCAAACAATTATTTTTTTGTAATTTAGTCATAGTGTATTGTTGTATTTTACTAAAACTGAAATTTACCTGTTGAGTTCCATTGACCTCATTTTGTCATTTGTGGAAAGTAATACTATTTCATTCGTGTCTTGTGATAGTGATTGGGCACACTTTATTCTTTATGTGACAAATATGTTATACTTGTTATTTGCCTAAGAATACCTATTAACAGCTATATGTTTATAGGATCTTATGTTTAGAGTAGTATTAATGATGGGTTAAGTCATGAGTTAATTAGGGTTTCCTTTAGCATTGAGTATAAAAATGAGTGGAAACCTAAAATTATGTATTTTTCTATTTTCATTTCCTAATGAAATATAGAGAGTCACAATTATGTGAAACTCATGTGTTCACAGCTGAATTTGGAGGCACAACCAATTTTGAATGAGCACATTGTCCTATTTTTTTCTTATTTAGATCATTACTTTTCCATTTTGCAATTTTTTTGTGTGCTGGTAGTTAAGGATCACAGTATGTGGTATTTGAGTTTCTGTCTTTATTTGCTGCTTTCACAGGAATTCCAAGGGGAGTTTACCCATGAAACCAGTTGAAGTTTGTTAAAAGAGAAGAGCTGATGGAATGCTCATAGAATTTATGACAGAAATGAAAAAAAGCTTATCTGTCTTAGAAATGGGCTAAAAGATTCAGATACAAGGACTTCACACTTTCAAAGTTCATTTTTGAGCTTAAAAAAGAGGATGTCCCCTTGGGGTGCTCTTGATCCTACCTTGGATAAGGAGGTGGAAGAAAACCATCAAAGAGCCCCATTTAATGTCTAAATGAAGATTCGGTAATACGATTTTGTGGAAAAAGCAGAGTTCCACACACACATTGTTAAGCAATCTCTACTTAACTTTTAAGGTGCATTAAATGTATGACCTTGAAAAGAAGGTAAATGCTGCTTTCAACAATGCAATGGGGCAACTCATAAATCAGGGAACAAATGGCTGTTATGAATTTCTAGAGGGAACTTTACGTAGTTTACTAATGCTTTGATGTGAAGGGCTAAGTTGCCGGATTTGGTACGTGTACGTGGTTTTGGAATGCCGGTACCACAATTTTTTTCTCTTGGGTAGAATATGTTTGGGTACAGCTGTATTATATATATATATATATATATATATATTGTTTGTGTGTGTTGTTTTGTGATCAATAGAGCTTTGTTGCAATTGTGTACTTGAAGTATGGTGGTCCTATGGTTTGGCCCATATTGCACCACCGCTCTTGAAAATTTGATAAGAGCTTGAGGTCTAGTGGAGCTTGAAGAAGTTGATTCTATTGGAATGTTGGTGAGGTTTTGGACTGTTGCATGTTTGAATCTGAGAAGTTCTGTGCCTATCTATCTGTGTCAGAGACCCTGGTTCTGAGTAGAGAATTGGATGCACTTGTTAATTGTAATACCTAGTAATCATTGTAAATGCAAATGAAACCCAAGGTGGAAATAGTAAATTAGATCATTGTTTCACTTTTTCCTTATCAGTTAGGGCATGATCAATGACTTGTTGAGAGTGAAAAGGGTCATTCAAATCTAGTTTGTGATAAAATTCCTTGTATAACTCTAAGGTAAGGTTACAAGGTTTTGATCAAACAAACCCTAGCCAAAGAGAAACGTTTAACTATGAAGGAAACATGGAACAAACCCTTTCCAACAACTCCCAAATCAAATACAATCACAAGATTAATTTACAACTAACAAGCCTACTGAGTTTTCATTTTCAACTAAAATAGAACAATCATTAGTAGATAGTATTTAACTATATTAACATCTCAAATCACCTTTACAACCCACAATACCAACACTAAGACTACAAGAACTATTACACAAGAAGAGAATGGGTTGTGTAGGCTTATTCTTGTAGAAAGTGTAAAGCATCATTAATACCACAAACACTAAACTCAATGCTGACAAGATAATCTTGACAGTCTTAATACCTTTGACAGTCTTAATAACTTTGAATTGTCTCATCAACTTAAATATAGAATCCCAGGTTGTCACAATCACGATAGCATAAAATATTTCACAGAAGCTAGTACTTCTCTTATACAATCCTCAACTTTAATGTTTTAGAGTCTCAAAAATCATTGTTTAAAGCGTTTCTGAGTTTGTGTTGTCTTTACCCACCTGTGGGAGTAGTTGGAATAGTTTTGGAGCGCCCAGGAGCGCCTTAGGAGCATCCTAGCCACCTTGGGTTCTCTGTGGGTATGCCTATGGCGTACGGCATATCCACAGAGAACCTAGGGTGATTGGGATGCTCCCAAGGCGCTCCTAGGCCGCCCTCGTCACCACTCCTGCTCTCGAGCCATTTTGGAGTGGGCACGGGGCCTCCGACAGGAGAACCTGCTAACATAGGTGAAGAGTGAATTGAAACTAGAATGAACCATACCATACCCTGCCCATTTACATTTTTCATAAAACCATGGTTGTGGATGTGGACATTGATAAAATCAAAGTTTTAGAATTGAAGGCCAAACTTCCATGGGACATGGTGCTCAATATCTCCAAGATGTGCTTTGAAATTGGAATGGAGCTAAGGGATTTTAATTCAAAAATTATTGGAGATGCAGCCTCTATGGAGAAGAAATCGGAGATTTGTGTAGAAGCTATTAGAAGAAAGGTTTTAAGTTTTGGGATAGGGTAGTTAATTAGGATATATCGAATCTGTATATTTTGAAAACTCAAACTGCACATTAATCACAAACTTTAACCCATAAGCTGTAAGTCTTTATTGCAAATGATTCTAATTATGGTGCAAGGGTTTTTTTCTATTTGTAATCCCAATTTTTTTTAATGGATGATGAGGTGTGTCTGCTGAAGCCAAAGTCAGAATCTGATAATGAAGATACCCTGAGCAACTAAATTTGAACTGGAAACCAATCCTCTTGTAGTTGAAATAGGCGAAGTGTCGATGTCCCTTTCTGCCATGTAAAGTTGGACTGTTGTGATACTTTTCAAGCTTTTCTCTCACATTGAATAGAGTTGTTTGATCACATTCAGCTCTGGTGTCACATTTGATAGTTTGGCTAAGAAACAAGTTCCAAGGTTGGGTTTTCATTTAGATACTTCTGAGAACTTTACCATACATTTCAAGCCCCTAAGGCATTGAATTCCTGGGATTGGAACATAAGTTGAGCTTATGGTGGTTGATTATATCCTCAAGCATAGATTCTATGTTGTTGCATTTGATATAACAATGCCGGATATGCCCAACAAAGGGAGGATTCATTTTTTTCTTCTGTGTCTCCTGTTTGAAAAGAAAGTAGGAGCGTCTATAGTCTTGCAGGCAAAAATTCCTGCTGCAAACGAGGAAGGAATTTTTTCCTTAGAGACCAAAGGCATAGCCAGGAAGGAGTTGAAAGTTCTTTTGAATAGTAGTAGTCAGAAACTGAAGATCAAGTGGAAGGGCTTCCCATAGAGGATGCAACACTGCAACACAACATTTCTTGGACAAGTGTTGAAGCTTACCATGTCCTTGAAAAACGTGCCAAATGATGTGAAGGGGGCTTGAGGAGTTAAAAAAGCCTCAATCTCATTCATGGCTTTTATAAAGTTGTAGTTTGATATTATGGTTTGAACTTTGAATTAAATATTGACTTGGTGGTCATGTGTTCAATTTTCAATATGTATGTCACTTATTTGTAAAAGCATGCACAAAAGTTAGTATGACCTGCAGTTCTTCTTGAGAGGTCATCTTTCCTGGTGCTACTCTAGGTTGAGTGAGCTTAAATTTTGAGTTCTTACTAGCCTTGGGGACAACGCTTTCCAGGGAGGAGGGCTTGTTGTGTACCTAAGAGCATCAGATTATTAGCTGTATGTTTGTAGGATGTTTTGACCCTAAGTTCATAGTTCAAGTATCATTATTAACCTAGTTTCTAGTACTTAGCATTGCCATTAATGAAGGGTCAAGTCATGAGAGGGTTTCCTTTCCCATTGAGTATAAAAATGAAGGAAAACCCTAAATGATGTGTGTTCTATTTTTATTTCCTAATGCAATAAGAGAGCTACCATCGAGTGAGGACTCTTGCATATTTATAGTCAGATTTGCAGGTGCAATTCATAGGGGGTGAGCACGCGCTTCATCTTCTATTTACTTTTCTTTGCTCTTTTATGTTTGCAGTTTTCTATTTTTGGCTTGTAGTTTAGGAACATGGCATAATCAGAGTGTAATAGAGAATGGCTAATCAGTAGAAATTAAAATATCTACGAAAATATTATGTGGATGATATTGAACTGTAAATAGAAATTTGTCAAGTTGCGACAATTTGTCACTCCTTTTTCCTTTTTCTTCAAAATACTATTGAGATGAAGTTATTATTGATTTATAATACTGAAAAGTGCAATCTGCTGGCAATTCTTTTATTATAATAATTTCTTTTCATTATACTATTTGGGTTTTCTTTTGGGATGACAATGACATGGTATATAGTCATGATTGTGCAGTTCTATAACTATCAAATGTTCTCATGATTTTTTTTCTTTGGGCCCAGAATCAATGGATATGAATATTGTTCATTTTCTTCCTCGCTAATGAGATAAACTGGATGCAATACAGGTTCCTTTTCGGGTTCCACTTGAAATAAATATTGTGCTGGTTGGATTCAATGGTGATGGTGGCTATAGGTACTCTTTGGATGCTCGCAAGCTGGAGGAATTTATGAAACGGAGCTTTCCATCGCACCATCCTGCATGTTTGGAGACTGCTTTACCATTGGATATTGAGCATGATCTTCATTATAATGTTATTCCTGTATGATTCTTTCTCTTTGTCATGTTGACTTTCAGTTCAACATGTTTAAACCTTCTTTGTTGTTGCTTCTGCAGCAAAAATTAGAATTGGAATAATGACTGTTGAAATTTCAGTTAATCCTCTTATGAGACTGTTTTAATTATATGGCTTTTCTTTTTTATTTATTGACTTGTCTAGTGTTTACCCATTTGAGTAACCCCTTATTTGGTTTAAGTGATCATATTTTTAGTTTTAGATGCTTTATTTTCAGTGTTTGTTCCTTTGGAACTCTTGATTAGCTATTATAAGTTACTATTTTTTAGATCCCATTAATGTACTTTGGTCATTTGTAGGTATTAATATAATTTCTTTGTTTTCTTCTTTCTACAGCTATAGCATGGTTCTTCTCAATCTCAATGTTTTATGTTCTTTAGGAGATATTGTGCATAAACCCCCAGCAAATTGTATCTATTTTTCATGAAAGTAAAATCACATTTCTAGATGCATTACACAAATAAACTTAAGGAAATAGAAGAAAATGATGTAAACTGGTACATTGCTTGTTATATCTGAAAGAAGCAAATAGCAAATTGGTACATTGCTTGTTAACACCTGTGCTAGTCAAAGTAAGAACTTCATTTGCAGAATGAAAATCAAGCCTCTGTTGAGTAATATGAAATCGAGAACTTGTGTGCTTTGCCCCTGAACAGAATAATGAAGCTTCATGTTTATGCCTAGGACTTGCTATCAGAGCTATCCATCTTGAGTTGTAGCATTTGATCTGCAAACACCTATGCTAGTCAAATTAAGAACTTCATTTGCATAAGAAGAGACGAAGCCTCTGTTGAGTAGTATGAAATTGAGAAGTCTTGTGTGCTTTGCCCCTGAAGAGGGTTATGAAGCTTCATGTTTATGCACAGGACTTGCTAGCAAAGCAATCCATCTTGAGTTGTAGCATTTGACCTGCAAAACTACTACTCCTAGAGGTGTTAATGCACTTCACCTTGTTGAGAAACAGGCTGTGTTATGCCAATACCAACATGTGTGCGGCAACGTAATATGATGTGTTGTTTTCAAGAGCATTGCTGATGCTGAAATTTTGGTGCTTGTGCTTAAGAGTGGAGTTTACTCTTATCTAGCTGTCAAGGTCCATTCACTTATAAAGTAGTCTCATGAAATGGTTAGTTTTTTGCATAGAAAACCGACAAGTGGACTTGCAATGGTTGCTTCTTCCACAAAGACCACAAGAAAAAAGATCCCAACATTGTATTGATGCATGACCATGGCACCTATAGTGGCTCCATATTGCAGCTGCATATTGTGAAGGTGTGAGATGTGCTTTTCTTCAAATTGTCAACATGTGGGGTTTGATTGAGATGGTGGTTGTTATTGGTTCTGTGTGGGTTGTGATTGAAATGTGCATTGCCTTTGGGGATGCTGAAATGCTGATTTGCTTTCTATAGAACCATTGAGAAGCTGTTGGGTTGGGTTTCCCTGCACATGACTAGAAACATGTGAATGTTGTGCAACACAGTGATATGTAGAAATGTTGTTGACATTCGATTGTGGAGAGAAGTTTACAGTACCTTCTTCTCTTGTGATGGAGCTGGTGAGTCCCAAACCAGTATCCCATGGTTTCACTATGCCTGAAGGGTATTTGTGATTCCTTGGCCATCTCTGCTTGAACCTCAGCCATTGTAGTCCATTTTCTTTAGTAGCTTGAAACCAATATGTTTAATGTTTTTCTCAAAACTGGAAAATGGTTATGGTGGAGAATTAGAATGCTAGTAATGGAATTGATTTATCTAGTGCTTATTTGTTGTGGTTTACCTATCACATGTTGTAGTTGAGAGTTTTGGGTCACTAGCGATTTTTCAGAAGTGTGCAACTTTTCATGCCGTGGATGAAGTAATACCAGTTCTTTCTCCTTGGAAGTTCACATTTCTTGCAAGTTTTGCATGAATTGGTTAAATCTCTCCTCAACTTGAATTAGACCATCAAGGACAAGATTTGCAAGATGAGCATTTTGCTTTGTGAGGCCTGCTAACTTAGTCAAGTGAAGACTGAGGGCTTCCTTCTGTGCATCTTAAACTGCCGATTCTGGCCTTGGAGATGTTGAATATGCTTAAGTAGACATTTTCTTTCTTTCATGGACTTTGAAGTAGTTGCTTGCACTTGGTGACCATTTGTCTTCTTGCCGGCTTCTTTTCATGGTTGCAACAAGGAAGATTGGCAGACACATTTGTGAGAAGTCAACAATGAGCATGGGGCTGAACAAGGACTTGATTTCATACCAATTCTGTAAATTGATGCATGAAATAACCAACAAAATGATATTGCAGATTTGGCTTTATACTAGTTCTTTGAATTGGTATAGGAACCAACCAACCAATAGTTACTAATGATATCTTCCAAGTAGAGGAGTTGCATGGAAGACAATTTAAAAACTAATAAAGGGATGGATCTAGTCCAATTAGATTGTAAATTATATTGAAATGTAACAAAAATTAAAACAGATATGCAAGTACCATTGTACGTTCAATAGAGACAAGAGAAAGGAGTTGAGTCTCCTTTATTAAGCTTGAACAAGGTATGCTAAATAGGTATACAATGCTGGACTAAGAATCCAAGTGAAATATGCTAACCAATTTTTTTCGATAAATTAACACAACATAACCAGCGCTTAGCCAACTTGATTAGCGTTAGCTCCAAATAGAAAACCAAACTTGAAAGAACTCACACCAAGAATGCACACTCAATCCCAATGAAGGATAGGTGTTGTCATATGGCGGAGGAGCTAAAGGAAAGTACTTGAAAGAAACTACTCAACATCAAGAATGTGCACTCAAAATCCCACTGAGGGCGAAGTGCTAACATATGATGGAGTGTTTAATTGAAAGCTAGAAATTAATAGGCGGATAACCAGCCATGAAGCTATTACAAACTAATTCATCCGCTGCGGCGGGCATCCACAGAATTGTGGGGATTCACCACTATGAAAGTGGGTACAAGAGTGTTACAATCAAATTATCCACACTGGCGGTAAACCATCCAGGGGTACTTATGTGAGAAGAAGAAGAATTAATTGCAGCAATTAGAACTGGAACAGTACTACTGTTTACAGTCTTTACAAATAAGAAATAAGCTGCAAATTACATATGAATTACAATAGTCTTCAAACACATGAGTAATAGATGATCTCATACAATTATTTATCTCTCTAACTACTGATAATGAGTCAAAAATCAGAACTTCAAAGGTCTGATACAAAAAACAGTAAACTGGAAATGTCAATCAGCAACTGTGAAAATCAATGAAAAGTTCATAACTCACTTAATTCACCTCCAAATCGAATGCCGTCTTTTGTTGTGTCTTCTTAGAAGGTAGGCGAACATATTCTGATCATCAAACAGCAACCAAACTGCACCTATATTTCTGGCACAATTTCCAAAGCCTCCATGAATGGTACGACCCTCTTCAAAGGCGATTTTGGCATTAAAAATCAGAATCTTCGAAATTAAATCTCAAACTTTGCAAGAGGGGGCGCCTTGCTTAGCAAACACTCAGCAAAAATACCCATAATCATAATAAATTTATTCTAGGAGATGCATTCAAATTTTCACTTTCAGCTGTGTGTGAATCAGCAACTCAAAAACTGGAATTATCATCAAAACTTCTTCTGTTGAGCACAATCTGCTAGTTTGGATGAGAAGCAGCAAATTCCAACTAGGTGTTGTATTTCAAACACGAAATTGGTTAAAGGCTAGGAGGTAGCATCCTCGAAGCAATGTTCATTTGTCATTCTGACAGCATAACAGTATGAGAACATGAATAGATACAATGTTGGAACAAAGCATTCAATTTATAGAAGAGTAGAAGACTCTTTAATCCCACAAGAAAGGACGCCAACAGTCACAGAGACTCTTCAAATTTCTAGAAACCTTTCAGCTTCATGTTGTGACATTTTCACACATCGCCCCATTCGAGATGGGGACCCCCTAATTTTTGCCCCATTCTAGTCTTTTGGCTTTGGTTTTGTCTCTCTCTCTCTCTCTTTCCGTCTCTTTTCTGTTTGCCTTTTCGGGAATTTCTCCGCCGTTGAGCTTAAACGTGAAATTTTGGCCAAGTCTGAAAATTAGGGTTTGTACTTTCCTGGTCAAATTGAAGTCAAATGAAGTGAATAAATTGAAAATTGAGCTTAATGTTGATGTCAGTGTGCTTCCAGCAGGCTCTCAACAAATTTTCATCAAATTCTGGGTACTTACTATTTTTAGTAAGTATGTAATTCGAGGTATTCTGTCAGCACTTTTGAAGTTTCGATCATCACACTGCATTCAGAGCACATCAGGCTGCTCTCTGGCAAAATTTAAGCTGAAACAGACGACTTTCTATTTTTAGCAGTCCAGCTTCCAGAGCAAATTTCAGGGCCTAGATGCAGAGTTTTTATTTGCATGTCTGCATATTCCTTCTGGGTTTTTCGAGACCTTCGCAACAGTATAACATGCAAAATGAGATGACAACTTTCAGAGTTCAGCCTTCAAAGGCTATTTTTAGGGTTTGCATGTCAGGGTTTTCTTTGCATGTCTGCATATTCCTTATGGGTTTTTCAAGAGCTACGCAGTGATGTGACATGCAAACGGAGATGGTCACTCAATGAGGAACTTACTATTTTTAGCAGGTGCTTCTCGGCAGCCGCCTCCTAGCACTTTAGAATCACGAGTTGATCGCTATGCAACAGAAATGAGAACAAATAGAGATCATTTGGTATGCATGCAGAACAAATTAGGGTTTCCAGCTTCGGGACCTAAAAAGAGGGATAAAAGGTAAGAATTTTCAAAAACCGGTGTAAACCACCGCGATTAGCATCCTTCAGGCTATCTGCTGGTAAAATTTGAAGTCAAACGGAGCACTTACTATTTATAGTTAGTCATTTTGGAAACAGGCTAAAAATAGCAAATCAGTTGCATGCGCCGATGTCAGCAGGTAGGTCACGTGGTGAGAAGCACCTTTTTCAAATTTCAAATCAAACGGAGTTGTGGAGATATCAGAAGCAGGAAGTTACTATTTATAGTAAACCACCTTCAAAAATGGGCTAAAAATAGTAGGCCAACTAAAAATAGCAGTGTCGACAGGTTGATGAGGTCGTGAGGATCCAACGTTCAAAATTTCAAATCATTCTGAGCTTCAGGAATGCAAGAATTGAAGGGCTTACTATAAATAGCAGGGCATGGATAAACTGGCGGAGACGAAGAAAAAAATGGCTAAGTATTGGACTTCATCCTGCAGCTACCTGAAAATGCACCCAAGTTGATGAAGAGGCATAGAAAAAAAATTCTAAGCATAAAAATCCACCTCCTAGGCCAAAATGCGCCCATGCAACAAGGTAGTCAAAGAAAGTCAAAGATGTTTCGTCCTCCTGCCTAGCTAAAATGCGCCCAAGGGAAGCTGGTGAGAGTTGAAAAATATTCTAAGGCAAAAATTTGTCCTCCTCACCCCTCAAAATGCGCCCATCCTTCAACAAGCATCAAATGCGCCCATAAAGCAAGTGAGTCAAAGGAGTCAAAGGCGTTCATCCTTCAAGCATAGCAAAATGCGCCCATGCAAGAAGAGAGTCAAAGAGGTCAAAGAAGTTCATCCTTCAGCCATGCTAAAATGCGCCCACCTTGAGAGAGTTGATAGCAAAATTTTCTAAGTGCTGAAGTTATCCTCCACCACCCCCTAAATGCGCCCATCCTGCACATAGGTGGAAATGCACCCAAAGAGAAAGAAGTCAAAGGAGTCAACGAAACTCGTCCTCCTGCCTATGCAAAATGCGCCCAAAAGAGGGCATGTAAGGACAAAAACAAAGAAGTTGAAGAGTCACATGCTAGGCGTTGGAAGTTTCATCCACCACATGCGAAAATGCGCCCAAGGATAGCTAGTCAACAAGTCAACAATTTTCATCCTTCACCTATGTGGAAATGCACCCAAATGGGGCCATGTGAAGACGAAAACAGGGAAGTCTAAGAGTCATCCTTCATGCATGTCAATATGCGCCCAAGTTAAAGAGAGTAAAAGTGAATGTAAGGTGGCAAACAAGGCGTGTGAAGTGAAGTAAAATGCTAGGCGTGGTGAAAACAAGGTAAATGCTAGCCGTTGAAAATGCCAAGGTGCTAGAAAATATTGCCAAGGCGTGTGAGGTGAAATAAAGTGCTAGGCGTGATTTTATCCTTCATCAAGTATGCTATGCGCCTGAAGTGGAGTGTAAAGGTGGTGGAATAAAGTTGTTGAGAGAAATTATTGCTAAGTGATGAATAAAATGCAAGGTGGTGAATAAAAAAGATAAAATGTGCTAGGCGCCTTCATGAAAGTTTTCCAAGTAAAGTTGATAAATTTCCACCACTGGCAAATACGTATTGAATGAAATAAAAATTTTCTCGTAGGCATGTGGATGAAGTTGAATGAATTTTTCTAAGGCAAAATTTTCAAAGTGATTCAAATTTTTTCTAAGGCAAAATATTTTCTTCCTTAGAAAATATGCCTAGACATGGAGGTGATGAAATTTCTTCTTGAGGCACGAGCAAATTTTCCATAGATGAAATTTGAGAATATTGGCATTGCAGGATGAATTTAAAAAAATTTCTCAGGTCTGAGCAACAGGGTGTTCATAGAGATGAAGAACGGGATTAAAATTGATTGAATAATATTTTTTTTTCTAAGGTTCAAAATTTTAAAAAATTTAAATGAACCCGTTCGTTGTGTACCCATGGATTCATCGCGTTTCAGATAAAATTTTCTTCTGGGTACTGGACATTTGTGATGATGGATGGATTTCCATGTCTTCCGCACTTCGCCAAGGCCTTCAGCATGAGGAATTAGATCGGTGCTCAAATTGTGAAATTTTCCTAAGGAAAATTTTAAAATTTTCTAAAGCAAATTTGAATAAAATGGTTTTTGAAAGGAAAGTGCTTCAAACGATGAATTCGAAATGAATTGCCTAAATGATTTTAATCCAGTTCTTCACAGATGAATTTTCCAGAGCCGAAGAGAAGTAAAATTCGAATTCAAGTGACAGAGCTTCGGCTGGTGAATTAAAAGATGAATTTAAATTAAAATTTTTGAAAGTGAATTTGAAATGTGGCAGTCAAAGTTGAACTTCTAGAAGATTGAGATTCTTAGACAAGTGTCAAAAATGCCAGAGGAGGGAAATTCAAATAAAGTAGTGGAAATTTAATTCACTGGCTAAACTTAGCCTCTTCTAGAAATCGATTTTCCTATAAGAGCTGAGAGTTATTCACTTCTTTTTTCACAGCTGAAGAGAGTTCGATTTGCTCTGAGTTTGAAATTTGTGAGTGCTGAGGACTGAAGCTTGAGAAGTTCGAAATTTTGCTGAGGACTGAAGAATTTGTTGAAGGCTGAAATTTGTGAGTTGCTGGAGCTAAGAAAGTGCGCACTTGCTAAGTTATTTGCTGATTGAAAAGGTGCGAATTTACTTGAGTTGTTGCTGAAGCTCGATTCTGTTGCTGAGAGTTTGAAAGGTGCAAACTTGCTGATTTGAAATTGAAAAAGTGTGAATTCAAAGAGCGAAGTTGCTGAAGCTTGTGAAGTGCGCATTTGCTAAGTGTGAAGTACGAATTTACAAAAGTTCAAATTGCTGATTGAAGTTGCTGAAAGTGTTGAATTTGCTGAGACTTTCTAAGTGATTGAAGTTCGAAATCTGTTGAAGGAGAAGTTGAGGTTTGCGAATGAGAAATGATATTGCAGCTTCTCAAATTCTTGAAGTCGACTGGCAGCCCCTGCACAATATTTTATTTATTTTCTAATTAATTTACTCATGGATTTCATTGTTTTGCAGATGGCTGAGGCAAGGACAACTGGCAAAGACAACAATGGTGCATCCAGGCAAGCTGTTATAAAGAAACTGAGCAAGACATTTATGCCGGAGTCAAAGTTTACTTCGAAGTTGGGCAAGCTGACCGATACCAATTTGGGCTCCGTCAACCTAGAGACTTTCAGGAACAAAATGCTAGGGATTGGTAGTCATCGACCTTCGACCACTTCACATAACATTGTTCGAAGCGGATTATATGCAGCTGCTGGTTTCCCACCAGCCATTCAGTGTTCGGAGCTAATGATGGAGTGCGCTAATTGCTATGAGAAGGATCACAGATCAATCATGTCACCAGATGGACAAGTGCTCGCCAACCTCACTCCTGCTGCCATTGGTGAAGCCTTTGGAATTCCAGTGCACAGGAATATGATTTACAAATCAAGGGAGTGAGCTGAGCGAATGTATGCTTCTGCATTCGAGAGATGTACGGAGACGATCAATACTCACTGGATGAGCAACCCCAAGCCCTCTCGTACGAAGCTGCCGAAACAAATCATAGCAGATGACTTGAAACAAGAATACTGTGATCTCATCATGATGCTGAGTCGAGTTGGAGGCTGCCCACAGTCATTTATTTTCGAGCCATGGATGTTCTACTACATCAACCTCATGCTGGAAGGACAAGACTACGTCAACTGGGCTGAAATGATCAGTGACAATTTGCATGAGCAGCTCCTGAGCCTGAGAAGAACGAAGACGTTCTATATGAGCTCTTACATCATCTACATGCTAGCCCGTATGACGAGGTATAGAGGAATTTCATATAAGGAACCTGTTGGTTGTGGCTCTCACCAGTTTAAAATTCATGAGGCTTGTCCGCAATTGCATTTGACAAGTACCACCTATTACAAGCGTGTCAATGACGCCTTCACCATGCACATCGTGAGATTGCTTCAGGAGCGGATGCATCACAGGATCTCGAGGGAAGCCCAGGAATTGGTTGAGAAGTATGGGTGCTGGTTTATACAATTTCCGAAGTTTTCTTACATAAGGCTGCAAGGTTTTTCATCATATCCATATAGACTGCCTAAGTACCCAACCAACAAAATATTGATGTTAGAGATATCTAGGCAACTGGTTGCCTACGATAAAATTCAGAAGAAAAAAAAGAAGGGAGGTGTTGATTTCCCAATTGTCATGGGCAACTCAGATGAAGTGTGTCCTTCATTACAGGCAGCCAGAGAGGCCGAAAGTGAACTTCAGTTCTATCACTTTTCATATCACACCAGCCGACAGCACTATGATCTGCATAATAACATCAAATGGGTACTGTCAGAGGAATTTAAACATAAGGCAAATATTGAGGATTATTGGGCTGATGCATCAGATGAGGCTGAAGTTAGGAAAAGGATGTTCTCTCGATTGCCAATTAACATGATTAGGGAGTGTGAAGTTGTTCCGGTACCAGACCAGGTGAATGAGGACATGGACGTTGTCCATCCAGATTATGCAGCAGTGAGAGATACTCCACTTCCACTCCCGGATTGGTCAGAACCAGAGGTTGCTGACTTGGACACACTCTCCATTCCAGTTTTGACATTTACCAGAGCATGGGTTGACAGGCGGGTGAGCAGATTGAAGAGTAGGTCGATTGCTTTGACTTACAATTTGATGGGAGATCACATGACACCCACCACCGGCAGGAAGAAACAAATCACACGAGGTCCAGAATCTAGAAGGAAAGAGCCAGTTCGGCAGGAGCCCGTTCAGCCAGAACCTCCAAGAGTTGCAGTTGAATCACCCACGCCATTGGAGACACGTTCTCCAAGCATACAAGAGGTTTCTTTGTTTGCTGATCAAAGGAATGCATTGAATCAGGTGCAAGTGGTATAGGAAAATAATCAGCCACCACGGAGAGAGTCAGTTGGCCAGAGTGTCAACGCACCGAGTAGAGTTGATCAGCAAGATGATGAGGGGACTACTATTGACCCTCAGTTTCAGCAAGAATTAGAGACGGCTTTGGACGATGATGATGATATAGTTTCAGGAGATACTCAGCCACTTGAGGACAATGAGCCTCACCAGAATGATGTAGAGGTTGAACAAGTTCGAGAAGTAGAGGCACAGGAACAGCAGCCATTTGATATACAGTATACAGTACCAGATTGGCTCAGAGATAGGATGAGGAGAAGCCCCAGCGAAGAGATCGATCCAGTAGTTGAAATGGAAGAATTTTTGAACAGGATTAGCGCACCTCCACAAAAGAAGAAAGCACATAAATTTTCAAAGATATCAACTGATGAAGATGGTTCTTGTCCCCTTAACATGGCAGTGCCACAGGTTGATTGTGATCGAGATGAAGCAGTGCCAGAAAATTACGTGGTCACAACTTTGGAGTTAGGACGCCCCATAGGTGCACAAATTGTAGAAGAATGTGATAACTCCTATCACGCCCTCAAGGACAGATTATTCAAGAAGGAAGGAAAGTACAAGAAGTTGAAAAGAGAGCATAAGGCCTTGATAGGATATGTGCAGCAGTTGTCTCGTCCTCGTGGAGAGGAGATTCTAGCGATAGAACTTCCGACTGACATACCTAGAGAGTCAATTAGTGGCTTGTTGGAGTTAGGGAAGATGGCACAGGAGGCAGACAAGTGGGTCACGGGAGTTCGTGCTGAGACATAAAAGTTTATGGAAGACCTTGCTCTTGCTTTTCAGCAGGCTTCTAGTATTTTGGCATGAATGGAGGCAGTTGATCAGGCCTGGGGAGATGCTTCTGTTTATCAGAGCAAAGTAATTCAGCGTCTTGAGGCATTGAGACATGTTCCTTTGCAGTTGCTGATTGATGGAGGGGTCATTCAAGAGAATGATAGGTATGATTTTTCTAGCGATCACGGGACGTGGTTTCTTCGACGCAGCGCATGCGGATTCAACTAGAATACGGAAGGCTATGGCCAATATCATTGATGGAGTTCAGAATACTTTCGAGGCCATATTTGCTAGGTGGTTGAATCCAGATGAGGTGAATGTTGATAATTTGAGGGGTAGGCTGGTGCCTTTCTTTTCAGAGGTGAAGACCTTCGTACAAGATGATTTCGAGAACACTTCTACTTTCTCCAACTTGATTCAGAGCACGCAGGATTCCTTAGTTGCTTGGAGAAAATATTGTGCAAGGCATGAACCGTCAGTCACGGTGTTAGAGTTCCAGCTTGATTGCATTCCACCTATTTCAGTTCAGGAAGTTGAGGCTGTACTTGGCAGATTCGTCGAGTTTGCAGCCAGAGAGAAGGAGAATGGGGATGCACTTCTGGATGATGATCTTCTAGAAGACTGATTGTGGGCATTAATTGCCTTTACTATTTTTGGGAGTGAGTGGGAATCTTTGCTCATTTATTGCACCACTCCCCATTCTGGCAGTTTTTAGGGTTAGGGCTGAGGTGGCTTAATCTTAGCCACTCTTTTGATTGTAATCTTAGCCGTCCATTGGACTGGGCTATCTATAAAAGGGGAGTCCCCCTCATTTGTAATTCATTAGAATTAGAATCAGAGCTAGAGATTGGAGACTAGAGAGTAGAGGAGAGTAGACATTTTACTTGATAGTTTAGCATAGTGTGGAGAAGAAGGAAAGTTTTCCCTTTGAAAACTTTTGTAGAGATTGTTGTGTAAAACTTTCATGATAATAGATCTTTTCATTGATGGTGGAATTCGTCTTTGTCATGGATAGCTAGCAAGGTCTCTTCATCCTTTCGGATCCAAGTAGCATAAAGTAGCATAATTTTCATCTCATGCAAGTAGCCTACTTTGATGTGTGGTGTTTTATTGAGGTAGCTTCATTTCATTCCATACCAATAGCAGCTTGTTGATGATAAGTTCGCCTTGCGTGGTCTACTGGAAATCATCTTGAGTTTAACTTCGATTGTGATTTGTATACTTGTATGCGTCGTCCTGATGGTATATGTATGCTAAATTGTAATCTGAATATCTTTTGCTATCCCTTTGAAGATTGCACTAATTTTGCTGAAGTTGTCCGACGTGAGGCTAGGTGAAATTCGGTCGAAGTCTGCTGAAATCGAGCTCCACATATCTTGCATTTAGAATAGAATATAAGTTTCTTAGGCCCTACACTCATTTACTTTCCGCACATTTCTGGTTAGCTTTAGGAAAACGTACTTATTGCCAAATCATCCACATTATACAAATCCCCTTCAAATTATCCATCTACTGTTAACTGCAAGAATCCTGAACAATTGTGTAAGTCCCCTCATGAAAACAGCAATTCACATCAAACCAACTGAGGGTATTCTAAGTATTTCGGAACCTTGGAGTTGAACATGCGAACTTTCTTGCAATCTTAGCGCACGGAATACTTTGATCAAGAGAGAATGGAATAACCTTTAGACTATTTTGTTCTGCTGATTGGTGCGGTCATAAAAATCACATCAACACTTCACAAAAAGGCGTCCACTTTACAAGGCAACATAAATCTTTATTTTAAAATAATAACTTCTTCAAAAAGGCGTCCACTTTATTTCACAAGGCATTTATCTTCAATAATAATTAAATCACCTTTATGATGGCATACCCCTTTCAAGTCCCTCTTTTAAACACAACTTAAGTTGTTCTCCTAGGCCAAGGGGTCAACTGCAAATTATAACCTTAATGCCTTTAATCACCATAAAAATGCCTTAAGAAATCAGACATGAATTGCAAATAATTGCTCCAACTGGAAATGATGTTTTGAAAGTTGACAAACTCCATACTGCTAAAAATAGAATTTACTATAAATAGTAAACTCACAGAAATGCCAAAGAACCTCAGAACTGGAAACCCTAATTTTTCCTCACACACGCCTACAGGCTTCCGGAATAGGCTGATGAGTATCAGAACAGATTACTGATGAGAAGGGGACATTACACCAAGGCTATATTATTCTTGTTAGGTGAATCTTGAGAAGGATTGTGTGACTTTAAGAATGTATGCAAATGCTGGATTTGTGTGTCTAGACTCCCTTCTTGTTTTCCTTCTTTTGTAGAACAAAGCAATTTAGATGCAAACATTATAAATTTTTTGGCAAGAGGTGAATGGTTATCAAACCTTTTTATGTGCGAACTATTTCAAATCCATCAACCGTTTCTTGACTTCAAAGTTATCAAACCTTTTTATGTGCCAATTATTTCAAATCCATCAATCATTTCTTGACTTCAAAGTTATCAAACCTTTTTATGTGCCAACTATTTCAAATCCATAAATCATTTCTTGACTTCAAAGGTAAAAGTACCATTTGGGCATGAAGACATGGGCTACTATGTTTCTCAAGACTTCTCTTGTAGGTCACATGAAGCTTGATATGGTGGTATGCATTATGAAATGTTTTGTAGTATTGTACAAGATGCAAAATTAGTAGTTTTATGCAATGTAGTGGTTGAATGTTGTATAAAGTGTAAATTCAGCCGTGAGAGTGGTAAACTTCATCCAAATGTGCTTGAGAAGTGCAAATTTAACCCTAAGAATTTTTTCACTTAAGTGGCAAAACTCAACATCATTTTAGAACCAAAAAATGCGGAGTCATTTACAAGGCAAATGCAATTAAGAATTATAAGGAAAAGGGCATTTTTTGACACTTATTAAAAAAGGTGCCTAGTATGACTTATGCCTCAAATTGTCAAAGTGAAATTAGAACCAAAAAGTGCCCCAATGACCTTGGGTCACTCATGAGGCTCCTCGGGTCAAGTTGTAATGTCCCCATTTTTATGTCATGTTCCATAAGCATTGGCCAGTTTCTAGGGTTCTTTGAAGGCTCCCAGGTGAGTTGGGAGAGTTCCAAAGTTCTTGGAGAGCACAGTAGTGGCTTTCCTCAGCATCTAATGTTGCGTTGGCATTCTGTTGGTCCTCGGGATGGTGGTGATGACCTTCATTGCATTTTTGGCCATCTGGGTTCTCCACATTTCTTGGAGAATACTACTATTTTTGGTAAGTGTCCATTTTGGCACTTGGCATCTTTCTTTGTCATCAACAACTTCTTGGTGTAATTAGTTTCCGTTTTAGATGTCTCCAAGTGCTTTTCGTAAAATGATTGGAATTATTTTAATATTAACACCAAAGTTATAAAGTAATGTTTTAATATTACTTTAGTGTTAAATATTATAAAATGAAAAGGTTATTAAAGTTAGTTTTTTTAAAAGGAAAAGCAAAAAGTGCTTTTTAGGGAAAAAGCAAAAAATGCTTTTTCAGAAAAGCAATGAAAAAAGCAAAAAGCATGTTTTCAGGAAAAAGTAGGGAAAAAGCAAAAAAAAGCTTTTCAAAAAAGCAAGGAAAAAGCTATAAAAGGAGGCGTGGGGTAGCTCATTTGGTCATGTTGAAATTTGATAACAAAGTGCTATTGGCATGAGATTGGATCCTTCAAGGCTTTGAGGACGAAAATCCTCAAAGTTCATTCTAGTTTCAGAGTTGAAAGATACTCCCTAACTAGACTAGTGCAGCTTCATTTCAAGAGTCACCATTGGAGTTAATGGTGAGCTTTCTTTCAATGCTTTTCAGTATGAGATTTTGAGGAGTTTTGTTTGCTGTTATTTCCTAAACTAATCCAATGAGTTGCAAATTTATTTGTGGAGTTTTTCAGAGGGTTTCTTATTTTTGGGCCATACCATTGCCATACTAGGCTGTACCCTTGTTTTGGTGGTGCAGATTGGAGATTAGAGGTTTTGATTGTGGGTTTTTGTAGAGGCTTTTCCTTGAGATGGGTGACCAAGTTGGGAGTGTTTTGCGGGGGTTTCATGAAGCTCTGAATTTTCTAGGAGAAATCACCTCATTCCAGGCCATTCTATGCTAGAAGGGGGATGTGAGGGTCTCTAGGGGGAATTGCCCCATATTTGCAGCCTTGTTGAGTCTTCTTGGTGGCGCCTAGTCCTTACTAGGCCATTGCCAATCATTCCGGGGAGTTCTTTGGTGTTTTGGAGGTGCTCATTGGGTGGCATGCCATGTGTATACCTGCTGGATTGGGTGTTTCAGACCTGCTGTTTTCATATCAGACCTGATTCAGTTGCCTTTCAGACCTATTTCAGACTCTTGGGTGCCATTAGTGAGGTATACTTGTTCATTCATAGTAAGGGGTAACTTATTCATGTTGTTGGGTATCATTTTGGGGGAGTTGAATCAAGTTTATAGCTTCATTTTCATTGTAGCAGCAATCTTTTGTTGTCCTAAGACTGAATTGTAATGAGCTCTTATTGTAACACCGTTTGGTCGTACCATCAGTGACTTAGCTCTTGTGTTTATTTGCTATTTACCCCATTGAATAAGTGGTGTTATTTCTTACCCCATTGAATAAGTGACATCTTTTCATATCCCATTGAATAAGTGGTTGCATTGTTCTGACCCCACTGAATACCCCACTGAATAAGTGGCTCTTGACTTGCGCTTGCCAGCTGAAAAGCGGAAGAGCTAATTTACGAATAAGTGGAAGTTTCTACTCACCCCACTGAACAAGTGGTTGCTTTTCATAAGCATTAAAATGCAATCCTTGCTACCGTATGCTCTCACCTTGCCCACACTAGGATCTGGGTGATCAAAAAGTGGAAGGAAGTTGATTTAGTTGGTTATCTTTGCTTATGTTTTGATGCTAGCAAGTTGTTGAAAAATCAAAAAAATTGGGGTGGATATTATAGTGGTATCAGGATGTTACACAAAACACAATAACACAATATGTTACTATGAAATATTGGAATGAGTATTACAAAGGGGTTTATCCCTTTTTATAGAGTTTGAGAGATGTAACCAACAATTGAAAATGTGACACTTGTCCACAATCCTCAAATTCAATAATAACATAATAGCTAACATTATTACACACGTTACAAAGGGTAAGCCTTATCTTCTAGTACCCCCTTTAAAGGATTATAGTACTGAAAGAAAAACATAACAAAAATATGCCGATTAGAAACTAAAATAATAGAACCAAACATAATCATATAGTTTTTAGAAGCTTCTCTTTGAAAATGGTTTTTGGACAAGGTAGAACTCCATCAAGCTACCTCTTAACTCTTGTAAGGTGTAGCGCTCAAGCTGAATTCTTGACTTTTTGGATTCCACCTTCCAAAATCTTGAATTATGAACCTCCCAAATTATTGGACAACCATCTGCATGGAGCTATATCTGTAGTAATTCATCAAGTTGTCTCATGACCTCCTAAGGGTATAATTTTCAAGATCCCAAAACTCTTGAACTATCTTGATGATCATCTATATTGAACACCATCTACACTAGATCCCTTCCTATCTTCAATGAGTATGTAACACTCTATCTAATCTATAGTTTAAGAATGGTAACTAACTACTAGATTCAGCTGAAGTGTAACTAACTTGTTTTCTTACGAGAGTTTCCTTTGCAATAATGAACGGAAAGATAAGCAATCTGAACAATAACTACATAAACAATTCATCAACTAACTTCTAGTTTTTCAATTTCAGTTGAAAAGGAAACAATTAATAGTTTATATAACCGAAAACCACAGTTGGTTAATAACTAACTTTTCCATTACTTTCAAAATGAAAAGAGTATTTATTACAACTATGAAATAAACATGTTTAAATAAATATAATTGAATTTAAGAGAGAGAGAAAGAGTTACAAGAAAGTATAGTCTGAAGGTTGGAATGCTTGTACAAGACTCTGTCTTCAAGGGAAAAAGAAATATCATCAAGGGCTTTTCCACCCAACCAAAGACCTTCTGGTCTCTTGTGTTTCTTCAACTGAAGAAACCCGACCCTTCATGAGGGTTGTCAATAAAGGATCACATAAATACCATCATGCCATCTGAGCCTGGTGTCAAGAACTTATACTACAATAAGAAGATCTAATCAGCTCAATTAATAAGAACATCTAATCAGGTCAATCAACTAAATTATGAAGTACTTTACTATGTTACAAGGTTTGGTAGAACCCCCTTGTACTTCTATGGGTTTGGTTTGTGGCTTGGTTTGGGTTTTGGATGGCCTAGGGTTCACCTAGGGTTTGCCTTGAGCACACCGGGTTCTTGGGGTGGACCTCGAACAAACTTGGGGTGGATCTAGGTGAACCTAGGTGGACCCAAGGGCCACTAGAAAGAGAAAATAAAAGAAATAATTTTTATAAACAAAATAGTTCCAAATACCTAATTTCACCTTAAGAGATAAAATTGTGAAGATAACACACAACATGAAGGTTTGTATTTGTCACATAAGAAACTTGATTACAATGAGGGGGTAATGAGCAATTGAGATCTAACTTTGAGTGTGTTGCCTTAGACATTATTGTTGCACAACTTGCCAAAATCTCTTTAGATGAGGCAACTTCTATAAATGACATGGCTAGTGGAAGTGGCATTGTAATTGATTGTGGTTGAAATGAAATTGAACCAAATGTTGACTTTGATGCTCTTGATGAAGAGCAATATGAAGAATATTGAATATCGATTGTAATTTTCATTGTGTATTGACATTTGACAAATGATTGAATTGTGAATTTATGGGTCTTTTCTTTCTGACAAATTATGAGGTATCTCGATATTTTGTTTATTGGCAATTATGAGGATCATTGTTTATATATATTTATAGGGAAAAAATAATGCTGTATTGGCATACTTGAACCTTGAGCTTGTACCCATATGCAGATTGACAACTTAGGTTTTTTATGATTAAATTTTTTGAGCTTTGTTGTCATTGTTAGTTGATCCTCCAACCTTTTAGTTATTAAAATTCCAATTTTAAGGGTTGATTTATTCCCACTTCTTTCTTGCCCTAAAGTTGGTTGAGTGCATCTGCTGTTTATAACTAGTTTTTTGAGGATCCTCTTCCTTGTACCCCTGCTTTGTTAGGAGAGGGTTCTTGTCCACTTGACCTAAATGTTGAGCACATAAATTCCCTAACATCAGATGGGTGCCTAAAGGTCCTTGATCTATTGCTTCACTACTTGGTTGACCTTTCCATGGGTTGGGTGCCTCACCTTGTGACTAAGGAGTAACAGGATTCGTTTTGGGAGGCAGGTGTCTGCCTAGCCCAAAGGATTATCATTATATAAGAAGAAGGTGGACATTCTTAGGCTTTGAGATGAGAGTTGCTCTCATCTATTGTAAAGGGAGTTGGTTGGGGCAAGTGAGAGACTAAAATGGATAGGGTACTTGGATGCATGGTTTATGGATTCTAAGATCTTAACCATTGATGGAAGTGCACGTATGATTGCTGAATGCAAAAATATAAAAGCATAAGTGCAGTTCTTTATTTTCGGACTGGATGAAAAGTACATACTCTATACTAGGTAAGATGGGTCCAAAATACAGAAGGTGATGGTCTCCAGTGCTACAGTTTCAGCTGTTGATTGCTGCATAGCATGCATGCAGATTAAGCCCTTTGCTGGTGATGGACTAATAGCCATCCTAGTTTAACCTTTTGCTCATAAAGAATTTGCAAAGAGACAAAATTTGTTTCAAATTGTGTACAACAAGTTATATAAGCTCCCTTCCATTAGTTTCCTTCAATAAGTTGAGGGCCCATGGATGGTTTCATATGTACATGGTTATGTGATCTATAATTAGTAATTACTATTAGCATAGACAATCCATTCCTAGTTCATCAATATGAATCTTAATGCTCAAGAAAATTCTAATATGACTGAGATAGTTTGCTCTTCATTAAAAACTCTGCTTAGAATTGTGATGACTTAAGTGCTGACATTTATGACAGCAGTTGCATAGAATGAGAATCACACAAGCAAATGATGATTCTTTATGATTAACTGAGTTAAGCTATTTTGTCTTTACATTTAACTTTGTATGCAATAAAAGGACAGCATTTTCATGCAGATCTGTAGTGTCTTAGAGCTGCTACGAGTGAATTATGTACTCTTATAATTTTTGGAAAGTTGTTTTGAGTATTTGTACACCTATTTATATTGGTTGCAGGTTGGGCAACCAGAACTGATAGCTTTGGAGCAAGCGGTGAGGAGTGCAATGGTACCTGCAGGTTCAGCAAGGCAGGTAATGAACTGACCATACTGTTGTGACAAGGAAATTAGTATAAGATTTTTAATCTTTTAAGTAGGCAATGCATTGTAGTAGAGTGTTGCAGTTGGCTATGAAATTACAAAGGTGTTTTCTTGGCGGTTTTGTCTTTAGAATGAGTATGGAAAAGAAGTACCACTACTAGAAGTTGAAGCAAAGACCATTGAGCCGATTTTTCAAAGACTTTACACCTACTTGTTTGGTGTTGAAGAAGATTCTTCTGCTGCAGAGATCAATGGGCCAGTGCCAAATGCAATCTTTATTCTAAATTTTGACAAGGTATAGGTTCTTTCGCAATTTTATTTTTCCTAGTTTCAGATCAAATATTAGACTTCTGTGAGTTTGAAACTATTGTAAGAGTGGAAATTCTTATTGAAGAGTTTAAAGGATAACAATAACTACAGAAGATAGATACAGAATTCAATATTATTCTTTTACTTTGTCTTAGTATTTAATGAAGATGCAGAAAAGTGGCGGATAGTATGTTTCAATATTTTTCTTTTACTTCGCCTTTTAGTCTTTTAATGTAGATGCAGAAAAGTGGGTTATAGTATGTTATAAATTTATAATGCATTGAGTGCTTAGGATCATGCCAGGACGCAAGATAAGGATTGGGTTTGGAATTAAATATTTTCAATGTAACAGAAGCTTTCAATTTTAGTGTAGACATTTCTTAACATTATGGGTTCTTTATAAAACTGTTAGTGCCTTAAATCTTGGATACATGACCCTCAAAAGGTTTACTGGTTAATACAATTTCTCTTACAGGTTCGAATGGACCCTGGGAATAAAGAAATTGATTATGATACTTTAACATTTGCCAGAATTGAAGGACTTACCCCTGAGCAAATGAAGGAGCAAGAGGGGAATTATATTTATCGGTATCGTTATAATGGAGGAGGGGCATCGCAAATGTGGTTGGGCTCAGGCAGGTGAGGGCTAGAGGTTTCCTTTTAATGTACCATTGTTGGTATCGTCAGGTCTTTATTTTAAGTTTCACACACTAAATTTCCAGATAGACTAGACATTCTGAAGATAAAATATTGGGAAGCATCAACCAATGTCCTAAATTCTGATAGATTAGAAAGCGGCAAGGGTTCAAAATTATAGTGATGTTTATAACAAAGACTATATATCATTGTTTATTTGATTTCTATTCCTGAATTTTTTCTTCTTTTCTGGCACTGACAAGAAAAACTTGTAATAATCATATTGAAGTAAGTACCATATACCTTTGAGTTTATCTGATGGATAGTTTAAAGTAATTTTCTTATGCCTCTGACCATGCGTAAGGAAGAGATTAAAGTAACCTTTATATGGCTGGAAGAGTTGGAATTTTATTGCCAGCAAAATGACCTTGAGCTAGAAGCCTCAAGAATACTTTAAATTTGTTTTTTTGATTCTAGTTGAGGTCCCCAAGAGCACGTGGGTTGTATTATTACTTTTATTGCATAAAAATAACAAGTGAAGAGTTGATAGAGAAAAGAATCAGTAACTCATTCATATCTGCCTTAAAATTCCCCTTTTGACTAATGTTCACATCTCTTGTTTGAATGAAGAGTAAGTGGAATAAGAGAAGGTCAAATTCCATATCGTCATTTATCTTCTAGGAGAGAAGAAAAAATATCCTTAGCAACTAGTTGCCTTTACTCATTTATAGTTTACCATTAAATAGCAGAATGATCCACTTGGGTCATTCTATCATGAGAAAATTGATCTTGAAATTAAATGTAACACTCAAACTAATCTACAGTTTAAGAAAGGAAACTAACTACCAGTTTCAACTGAAATGTAACTAACTAGTTTTCATCCTAGGGTTTGCTTTGCAATTTTGAACGAAAAAGATAAACAATGAAATCAATTAGATCAAATTCAATTCATCAACTAACTTTTAAAATTTCAGTTTCAGCTAAAAAGGAAACAACTAACTGTATTCAATAACTGAAATCACAGAAGAACAATAACTAACTTTTCCTTGCTTTTGAAATGAAAAGAGCAGTTATTACAGCTATGAAATAAACATACTAAAGTATTTGTAATTGAAATTAAGAGAGAGAGAAAGAGTTGCAAGAAAGTACAATTTTGAAGGCTTCCTGTTGGAATGCTTGAACAAGACTTCATCATCAAGGGAAAAAGAAGTATCATCAAGGGATTTTCCGCCCAACCGAAGACCTACTGGTCTCCCGTGTTTCTTCAATTGAAGAAACCCGACCCTTCACGAGGGTAATCGACAAAGGATCACATAATATCTTCATGCCTTTGAGCCTGGTGTCAAGGACCTATACCATTTGGTCGATCCTTCACTGTAGGTAACTCCTAACTAGAAAGATCACTCTGACTAGAGGTATATTTGGTTCTTGATAGCTAACAGATGCTTAATCTAGCATCGTACCTTGGCCAAGGATTTTATATAAAACGGGCACACCTGTGCCGTCAGCAGTCTCACCCTTGCTCGACATGACAATACTTGATTCCAGGTTTATAATTTAATGACTTGGTCCAAGATCTTTCCTCTTAATTTTAAGGTTAAGCTTTTTTATTTTTATCATACATAAAGAGAGACTCGGCTCATTGTCTTTCACTTCTTTAAGAGTAATTCACTATTTTTAAACAAATAAAGAGATAAGGAAAAAGACTTGACATCCTTGACGGTCTCCTCAGATTTAATGGACTCAGAACAGGAAGAGTTATAGGTACGATTTCAATTCAGTTATTATAGGAATAGAGAGCAAGAAGACTCCGGCTAGGACAAGATGGAATAACCCACAGAGCATTATAAGAAGGCTCAGACCATCATTCAAATTTTAAATAAAAGGAGAGCAAATTCGAAAGCCAGATTTAAAAATCGGTTCAGGTTCTATTTAAGAGAAGACTTCCATTGGTTAAGTTCCAAAAAGACAGTAAAAGACCCGTTTTCAATATTCGTAAGAAAGACGGAAAAGTTCATTGAAATTTCCATTTAATACATAAGATATTCAGAACGAAATGAGAATCATTGATGCTAAATTTTAACATATTAATTGGCTCTTTTACATGCTTGTGAGTGAAGTTCTGCAATTCGAAAAAGTCCAAAATTTCTTTTCTTCAATTGATCTAGACAAGATTACGTTGCTGCCAGAGCCTTTTGACCCGAGAGAATTAGTGACGATCCACACAAGTTTAAATGAACACCATAGAATTTGAAGGCTCGAATATAATAACTAGGCTCCCACCACTAAGCTCGACTGTAATGTAATTCAAGAGAGCCACCAGCTATGGACGTCGATTAGGAAAGAAGAAGAGAAAGAGAGTGGTAAAAGAAGACCAAAACAACAAATGTGGGTACAGATTGAAGATTTGAAACTAGTTGAGACAAATGAGTATGAGCTGCGACTGAGGTTATCTCCATTAGGAAGTGAGACAATCGGATTGCCCAAGCAGACAAGAATGTCCAACCCATGGAAATGCGAATGCACAAAAATGACGAGTGAGTAAGCTGCGTGGGAGAGAAGTGTCGAATGAAACCCCCCAAAGACAAATACAATACCATTCCTAAAAGAGTCTGCATGTCTTCCCTGACCGTTTCGATCAAGAGGAGAGGCCCAAGATGGTGGGAGTTACCATCTCACATAGCCGATCTTGCCTCCTTGTAAACTCTCGTTTGTGAAAGATATTACATTGTTTTAAAATAATTATTTAATTTTCATTTTATATTACCAAAAGACATTTAAGAGGAAATTGATGATATTTATTACTTAATTGACTTATTTTCTTATAATTTAGTTAAATGGTTATAGCCAAGGTTACGATTTCCAAAATAGCTATCTTACACCACTAATGGCATGATGATAATTTCGGATCCTTTATTAACTACAACCTCTCCTTGATGATATTTCCCTTTCCCTCGTGGCGTCGACAATCCTGCAACCACTTGACAAAGAATTAGGGTTAGATCGTTCTCGACATATTTATATATATATATATTTTAAATATAAACTCATCAATGCTTTCATTTTCCACATACATAAGAAAATCGTTCATATTTGCAGTTACAACATATAAATTAAAAACTCTTTTCCCAATTCACATTCTCATGAAAAGCAGTTAATCATAACTAACATAACGACTATAATTTCTTTGCCGTAATTAAGTTCAAGATGGAGGGGATGTAACATTAAATCAATTTGATCATTGAAAAAAGGAGGCTTCTTAAATGATCAATTGAAACAACCCTTGTGGTGTTTGAATCTGACTTTCTGATTTTCTGTGTTTTTTTTTTGTTTTTTTGTTTTTGCGTGTTTTGATGCTGGAAATGAAAATAATAAAAGAATACCATACGGAAAAAAAATACATAAACTGAAAGCAACCCAGATGATTTTTATTGATTTCAAATGAAATTACATCATACCCATTTGCTAGTTTTGACTGTCATAAAGTTCTGATTTTTGAGGCAGCAGCCTGGGAGATCCAATGAAATGTATGCCTAGCTCCTGGAAGTCAAAATTTGATCGTGGGTATGTTTTCAAAACTCCTTCTCAGCCTGGGCGACCAAAACAGGTACCAAACAACAACCAAAGATGCCTTTATTTTATTTTGATGGCACAAAGCCCAAGGAGGTATAGCTGTACCTGTAGCTCACACATGCCAAATCTGGGAAAGCTATATACTGATCTAGAAGCTTGGCAATCACGCAAGAGGTGACGCCTAAGCCACAAAGAGCAAATGAGATGGTACATCATGATGTAGAAGACCCTTGTGCCTTGGAAAAGACGAATAATGGCTCCCACGTGCTGGTTTATTGATGTGCAACCTGCACTTTATTCAATCTGCAAACCTTTACTTCTAGATCTGCAATTCTAATATCAAACCCTGATTTATTCTTCAATTTAAACTCTGTAATAATGCTCAATTGTTGATCCCTGAATGAGACCAATCAAGTAGGAACCTTGGACGATCTTGCACTCCTGCAGAACCTGTTCTAAAAGAGGGTATCCATCCTCAATCAGCCATGAAAGACAAAACTTGCAGCAGCAGCTCACAAAATTGATATAATATTCTGAATGTTGAATAGTGAGCTCATATCCTTGCCTTATGGAGAAGTACGCTTCAACCTTTGACAAATGCAAAACATAAAATATCTCCTCTTGAAAATCAATGCCACTTTTAATAGCTCCTTTAATTTAATATTAAAACATTTGTCAAAAGTCATTTTCACTTGAATACTTCATAAAGTGACTTTTCACTTAAATATTTCATAAAGTGACTTATTTCACTTAAATACTTTATAAAGTGACTTAAGATATTCTTTTAATAAAGTCACTTTCACTTTATAATATTAAATGATTAAATCACTTAATAATAGAATATTAATAAATAATCGTGACTTAATAATTCTATAACTCCTGGCTTGGATATCGAAATGAACCCTTGAGAGTGTCCCATGACCAAGATCAACTGCAAGTGTGGCATTACTGACCCCAAATATCACTTACTAAAAATAGTAACTAGGACAAGTCCTGAAACCCCTCAGAAAGATTCCCTAATCATTCCGTTAGCCTACAGGAACTGTAGTAATAGGCTAACCCTGTTCCTCGAGCCACTGGCTAGGAAGGGGACATTACATCAATTTGAGAAAATTGAGCTTCAAATGAAATCAGTAAGAGAAGTCTAAAAGAAGGCTTCTTAAAATGACTCACCTAGAGAATAGTGGCAAAGACGATAAAGAATTGTGGTGCTTCTTGAACCAAATGTAGGCAGTAAAATAGCAAATATTCCTTGTCAAAAGTTAGGTTTATAGAACTATGATGTGTTATTTGCTAGAGAATGTCTTTTGGAGAATGGTTTGGTTTGCTTGGGCCCTAGTTAGTAATCCTCAATGGTATCATAATGGTCTAGGGTAAAGGAGTGATTTCTCCTACTTTTCAGGGTTGAACTCTTAATTTTATTAAATGGGCTTTGCTCTTGGAGAATAAAAATGCTAGCTATGCTAACTGACCCAACAAGTACCTAGTAGCTGCCTCTTGCCCCTATAATGAAGTTATGCTGCGGATAACATAAATTTGCACCAAGTCTGATTTGGAGTAAGGAATGACATACGATAGTTATCATAACAATTAATTTAGCATGAATTCGCATGTGAGAAGCCCGATTCTACTTCACAAATAAAATAGTAAATTACCAAATTCAAATCACCAATCTAAACAAACACAGGAAAGTGACCACTCAAATCCACATGTAAGCAGAATTTGAGTATGTTGGTAAAGAACAACTAATCCCTGGAATATCTGCTTGCACCACATAAGATCAACCACATAGGCCCAATTACAAACAAATCTATATCGAGGATGAGCAGTCGATATAAATAGAGAGCACGATGTGATCAGACTTGCAAGGTAACAGTATTGATTGGCAATCAATCACAGTGATTTTAGCATCAGTGATGACAATGAACAATTTGTTGGGATCTGGGCAAAAATAGAAGTCACAGATCACACTAATAATACTGATGGTTTCTCCTGACAGTCACAACACCAATGCTCAACAATAGAGGGTGATGAGAGGTATGCGAACCAACTCTAAATCAACATGGAATGAATTCACGAGCATGTATGGGGGTGTCTCGATCATAAATCTAAGAATCGCTTAGCAGCCACCCCCTGCAACATGTTGAGTGAGGATAGATGGCGTCGTCCTTAGTTTGTCTTCCACGATGAACACCAAACTGATTTCCTGTAGTGATCCCATGAATGCTCCTGTGGATGATCTCGCCAATGATATCGCGTACTCCTGTAGCTAGTGATAGCCATGAACGAGTCAGAGAGGCAGTAGTTCTTTGGTGGAATGATTAATTGCCTTCCAATGCTTGCTGATGGAATGATGCTCAGCCCGACAATGGATGTCCTGATGGTTCGCAAAGACTCCCATGCACACACTATTCTTTGACAGTGTTGCTCGGATCAGGATTTCGTGAGACTTAAAAGATGAACGACGGATGAGTGATGTCGGCCAGAGCCTACAGGTTCGGACAAAACGCGTCACAACTTCGTCCCCTGCAATTCGTAGCTGAAAGTCAAGATTGAGGCGAACGACCAAAATGAATGTAACTTAAGGAATGAAGGCACAAAACCACTGGCAGAGACTACGTCCTACCAGGCAGAGAATCGCTACATGGTCACCTTCTGTGTCTTTATTCCATGATGCCTCCGAGTAGAATAGCAATCCCTTTAAATATTAATCAATCCGCCAACATAATGAAGTCGGCCCAGGAATTAGGAAATTCAAATATTATTTGAGTGCCGCCCAGAAGAGGTCAGCTAGAGTAAGTTCAAATTTAAATATTATTTTTAATAATTTAAATTTATTATCATTTTAAATATTTAATAATTATTTATTAAATATTATTTTAAATGCAGATTAGTGTTTAAAAACATTGTTATAATTTTCCCATCAAAATAATTTACGTTATTTTTGGGACATGACAGTCCTCCCCGCTCGAATGTTGCTTTCCCTCAAGCAACTTCAGATCTGAATCTTTGAGTGTCTTTGCTCTTGCCCTTGTCTTCTCTGTTGCCTGTGTCAAAACATCCTTAGGGCCCGCTTGGGATAATCTCGAAGAATGACTTCTTTTCCGTCCACTTTGAACTTCAACTCCAGAGTTTGATAATTTGTTGTATAGTCCCCAAGCGAGTGCAACCAATGAACTCCCAAAACCACATCTCTTCGTCTGATGCTCACAATGTAGAAATCATCTCGCATCTTGTGTCCTCCTATGGTCAACTCCATTTGTTGAATTCGGCGTTTGCATGGAATAGTGTACCCATCTGTGACTGTCACATCAAATCCTTTGAAATCTTCTGCCCTTAAGCTCAACTTAGCTACTATCCCTTCATCGATGAAATTATGGGTGGCTCCACTATCGATTAATATTGTTACCCTTTGTCCGTATAGGTCCCCTCTAATGCGAAGAGAATGATACCTCGTGCTCTTGAAAGTGATGCGAGGGTGCCTCTTGAATGTCCTCCGACCAATGCCTCGACTTGCACCTCCTCATCAAAGAGGAATTTACCTCCCTCTTCAGCATCATCGTCAGAGGTGACCTCAATATAGTGGATTTGTCCTTTGCCCCTACACCTGTGACCATTTACCCAAGATCCCTTACAATGATAACACAATCCCCTTCTCTGAAGCTCATTTTTGGACATCTTGGGAGATTGCGGTGGTAGTTTCGTCGGTTGAGGAGTAATCTCATGCGGTGGCTTGTTTGGTTGTCCCGTTGACACATTCTTGATCATAGGCTTGTTCTTCGTGGAGTCTTCAAGGTTCAAAGCCCTTCGAATAGCATCTTCCAATGTTGCTGGCTCCAAAACCCTTACCAAGCCTCAGAAAGAATTTGATAGACCTTTGATGAAAAAGAACATGAGCCTTTTATCTGAAACATCCAAAACCATGACCGCTAGCCTTTGGAATTCTGAAACATAACCCATCCATGGTACCCAATTGCTTCAACCTTGTCAACTCTTGGAAGTACACTTCTAGATCCCTCCTATCGAATCTTTTCATTAGTTTTTGTGTGAAGTCTGCATATGTAGTCATAAGTCCGATCCCTTGAGTCACAATACCATGGTGCCACCATTCGTGAGCTAACCCTTCCAAATGCAAAATGGCAAATTTGATAGCTTCATCTTCGGTCATGGGGCTGAGAGAGAAATATGTATCCAATTTTTGCACCCATGCATGTGCAGTCACCGTTCCTAAGCCATCAAATGTAGGGAGTGAAAGCATGCTGACTTTGTTTTGAAGCTCTTTATTCACTTGTTGCAGACGTTGTCTCCCATCACTTCCAAATTCTCTTCTAGCATTGTTGAACTGATCAAAGGGAATTGCTGCTTGAGTTTCAACATCCAGTTTCATATAATCTTGTACAATGTTGCTAAAGCTAAGCTGATCTTCTTCTTCATGAGGTGCCTCTGTCCTAGGAAGGAACGTGGGCTGAGAGGGTCTATGAGTTGATCCTTTTGAGGTCCTGTTATGATCTCCTCCTCTTGATTGTTCCGCATTGCCTTCATCAACATTATTGGGTCCAAATTTGTTGTTCATGGTAGTAGTGAGAGACTGCATCATTTGTAGTAGCATCTGGTTCACTTGATCCTGTTTCTCCATGAAAGCTTTGAACCCATTATTCTGCTCCTCCATCTTCTTACCTTTGTCCCATATTCCCTTGTCGCTGTTATGAGTAGATGCTTCTAACCTTTTTCTTTCTCTCTCTATGGCCCTCAGATCCCTTTGACTCAATTGCATAAATTTCTACTTGTTCATAGGCTAGCATAATCCAGGCTCTAATACCACTGTGAGAAGCCCGATTCTACCTCACAAATAAATTAGTAAATTACCAAATTTAATTCACCAATCCGAACAAACACAGGAAAGTGACCACTCAGATCCACATGTAAACAAAATTTGAGTATGCTGGTAAAGAACAACTAATCGCTGGAATATCTGCTTGCACCACATAAGATCAACCACAAAGGCCCAATTACAAACAAATCTATATCGAGGATGAGCAGTCGATATAAATAGAGAGCATGGCGTGATCAACCCGCAAGGTAACAGTATTGATTGGCAATCAATCATAGAGATTTTAGCATCAATGATGACAATGAACAATTTGTTGGGATCTGGGTTAAAATAGAAGTCGCAGATCACACTAATAATACCGAGGTTTCTCCTGATAGTCACAACGCCAATGCTCAACAACAGAGGGTGACGAGAGGTATGCGAACTAGCTCTAAATCAACATGGAACGAATTCACAAGCATGTATGGGGGTGTCCCGATCATAAATTTGAGAATCGCTTAGTAGCCGCCCCCTGCAACATGTCGAGTGAGGATAGATGGCACCGTCCTTAGTTTGTCTTCCACGATGAACACCAGATCGCTGATTTCCTGTAGTGATCCCGTGAATGCTCCTGTGGATGATCCCGCCAATGATATCGCGTACTCCTGTAGCTAGTGATAGCCGCGAACGAGTCAGAGAGGCGGTAGTTCTTTGGCGGAATGATCAATTGCCTACCAATGCCTGTTGATGGAATGATGCTTGGCCCGACAATGGATGTCCCGATGGTTCGCAAAGACTCCCATGCACACACTATTCTTTGACAATGTTGCTCGGATCAGGATTTCGTGAGACTTAAAAGATGAACGGCGAATGAGTGATGTCGGCCAGAGCCTACAAGCTCGGCCAGAATGCGTCACAGCTTCGTCCCCTGCAATTCGTAGCTGAAAGTCAAGATTGAGGCAAATGGCAGAAATGAATGTACTTAAGGAATGAAGGCACAAAACCACTGTCAGAGACTACATCCTACTAGGAAGAGACTCGCTACGTGGCCACCTTCTGAGTCTTTATTCCATGATGCCTTCGAGTAGAATAGCAATCCCTTTAAATATTAATCAATCTGCCAACATAATGAAGTCAGCCCAGGAATTAGGAAATTCAAATATTATTTGAGCACTGCCCAGAAGAGGTCAGCCAGAGTAAGTTCAAATTTAAATATTATTTTTAATAATTTTAAATTTATTATCATTTTAAATATTTAATTATTATTTATTAAATATTATTTTAAATGCAGATTAGTGTTTAGAAACACTGTTATAATTTTCCCACCAAAATAATTCACGTTATTTTTTGGACATGACATCGCATAAGCACATATAACCCACATATATTATTTTAAATGCAGATTAGTGTTTAGAAACACTGTTATAATTTTCCCACCAAAATAATTCATGTTATTTTTTGGACATGACATCGCATAAGCACATATAACCCACATTTATTGACACTTTATTTTCTTTGCTGGTTATCATATTTGTTTTTGATATGGATATCACTCTAAATATGTTACCTGCATATCTCAACATTGCCCTATGGATCATTTAGGAGCACGGATAGATCCTGTATCACTGGCATCTAGTTCTTGACATGATATTGTGTCATAACTGACATTTTTCAATGAGGTTGATCAATAATGTTGATTTGTTACTTGTTTCTAGATGTCTGTCAGTGATCATCTTGCTGACTCTTTGCTCCATTATATCAAGTAGCTGCATGATTCAATTTTTCCGTTTGGTTTGTAATCACTCTCATTTATCAGCAGTACAATGATAGACATAAGTAGTCAGAAGGTTGTTGTAATTCATGTTATCTACTACTAGATTGCTGAAGTAACATACGTTATTCATGAATTATCTCAGCTAAATTTTTTATAGTGTAATGACTACCATTCGCTCATGTTTACCAACTGTAATGATCTAGATCAGTATGCCTAAGTGTGAGACATAGTGAAGGAATATGGCCAGAAATCCCTCGATCGAACAAGAAAACATTACAAATTTACAACTAAAGAGCAGAGAAATAGCAAACAAGTGTTGAATACGTAGAGTTCTCTCTGAAGTTGTTGTTAGGAAAATCCAATTTATATGCATAAGTAGGAATTGTCACTCACAACATGGGACTTATCTTTTAGTGGTTCATGCTATGATTTAATGGATAAAATAATCATGCTATGCTTTAATGGCTAAATTGATATTCAGAATTAAAATTAATGTCCAAGGAATAGTTTCTTTATGATTATAAATTTTTGTCCCTATGGTTGGCATTAACAATCTTTTGATTAGTCTAGGTTGTCGCATAATTTCTTTCTGTGGAATTACTGGCTGTGATAACCATATTTGCTGTTTTATCTTCTACAGATATGCTGTCATAGACCTTTCCGCAGGTCCATGCACATATGGAAAGATAGAAACAGAGGAAGGTAGTGTAAGTTACAGAACAGTTCCAAGGTTGTTAAATATACTTTTTCCAAGAGGTCAAGATCCTATTAGTGCAAGTTCCACGCATGAACTTGTCACTGGACAACTCTCAGCTCTTATATCTACAACTATTGAGCATGTTATAGCTCCAGATGTCCGGTATTGTGGTTTTTCAACCTTTGGTGCCTATTTTTATATGTTCAGTTAATATTTATTTCTTAATTAGACATGTTCTTTAACATTTCAAGAATATGTGGTGCCGTAGCAGGGTAGCTTTACATGTCTTTAGCTCAAGTATTTTTGTGAGTTATTATCTATTGTTTTTAATATTTATTTGGTACGTAATCCTCCTTTTGAAATTATGTCATTTGAACTTATTTAACACATGTTCAGTTAATAGTTATATTTTGAACTAGATTTGTTATTTAAAATGTCAAGACATGTGAAATCATAGCAGGCTAGCTTTACACATCTCATTAGCTCAAAGTTTTTGTCTGATTTATTTTCTTTTGTGTTTTAGCGCGTGTGCAATCTTTTCTTTCAAAATTATGTTAATTGATGGAAGTGAAAAATTATCCATATCAGCTCCTACTGATTTGCTTGGGCACCTGGTTCTTTAGTTTTACATTTAACACATCGGAATTGATCAAATTTGTATACAAACCAGTCTCACCACTTGTTAACGACATGTTTAAGGTTCCTGAGGCCTCTTTGTTAGTCTGGTATAAACTTACTTGATGTAGCTTTCTAAACATGTTGGAACTTAGAATGCTTGCAGAGTCAACAAACAAAGAAGCACTTCTAATGGATTTATGCATTATATTCATAAGTTACTGGTTGGGGTGCTGGTATGAGGATTAGGGTACACCAGTAGGGGTGGGGGGTGTTGGATACATCTGTGCAACAAATATGTAAAAATCATAAACATATGCATATGTCAGCCTAAAAGCAGGGACAACCACATAGCATACATTTAATAAACAAAACGATCATAAACGTTTTATGGAAGAAGTGTAGCTGTCTCTGTGGAAAACCTGAGAGCTCTTTAGTTGAGAACAAGCATGATTGATTTTGATCTGTGAGTGGGAAAGTCACTGAGGAAGACATCAATAGATTAAAGGGGTATACATGAGTTTTTTCTTTTAATCATTAAAATTTAGAGAAATGGGCAGATCTGAACATTGGAGAAGGTGCTCAACAGCAAGTAGCATTAACAATAGATAAAAAAATTGCCACAAGTTGTGTGGAAGAGGGGAGGCATTCAAAGTGCCATTTGAGGTAAGTGCCCATCTTTGAAAAAGAGAAAAGTAGTTTTATAATTTTTCAATTCAGATCACAATCAACAGCCCACACAATGTTTGGATGTCAAAAAAAAGCTGCTTAATTATCTCAAGCTAAAGACTGCACTTTGTATCAATGGGGAAGTGAAAAAGTGCTGTACCTAAGAGAAATGTTGCTCATAGGAGGAAGATAATATAAAGTTTTTAAATAATTTTATATATTTGGGGCTACAAGATCATTTTTAAAATTTGAACATATAAATATTTGCTAGTGATCTTTAAATATCCTCTACAGTAAAGCCGAGGTTTAATCTGGAAGGAGTCTTTGTCAGTCAGTGTCAAGTGTCATTTTCAACCTTTCCCCCACAAGCATTTTGCTCCAGCTCCTACCATTTTTCCAATTTGTCAGTAAACCCAAGGTTTAATCTGGAAGGAGTCTTTGTCAGTCTGTGTCAAGTGTCATTTTCAACCTTTCACCACAAGCATTTTGCTCCAGCTTCTGTATATCCTCTACAGTAAAGCCAAGGTTTAATCTGGAAGGAGTCTTTGTCAGTCAGTGTCAAGTGTCATTTTCAACCTTTCCCCACAAGCATTTTGCTCCAACTCCTACCATTTTTCCACTTTATCAGTAAACCCAAGGTTTAATCTGGAAGGAGTGTTTGTCAGTCTGTGCCAAGTGTCATTTTCAACCTTTCCCCACAAGCATTTTGCTCCAGCTTCTACCATTTTTCCAACATAATTTGAGTTTTTGGCAATTACCTAGAATTGAATTAATTTGGTTTCACCTTCACCAGGTGTAATCTCTTCATGAAAGTTTGCCACTTTGTGTCAGTGCATTGTAAAACTTCTTATAGAAGCATTTTTGTACAACTCCTACAGGTTTTTTATAATTAATTATTTTATTGTAAAATTGTGTTTTCCTTGTGTAGTGGCCCAAAAAGTAGTATTAATTCTATATTGTTTTATTCAAGTGGCAGGTTCAAATGAAACCTTGCCATGTATGTAAAAATTTAAAGTACACCTTTTGGCAAAAGGGTTTTGGAAGTATCACAAGATTGAGACAAAATTCAAAGGTTTAGCCTTTAAAGATTTGAGGTTTTGCACCTCAATCTTCCTACCAAGCAATTGCAAAAGAAAACATTCGCAAGTTTCCAAGTAAGCAATAATTACACACATCAAAATTTTTTATTGAAGTGAGGATTATATTTTTTGTTACTTGATGCTTGGGTGGTTCTCCCTTAAATAGCTAGTGGGAAAGTAAAGTGCCTCCCATCAACATGTTTGTATCTCTAGAACTCTTCCATAGTTATGTCCTTGACTTCAACCCTAGGTGACATCTTCCAAATGTATGTTGAGATGTCCTCCATAACCTCTCCATCAATACCCTTGAAGTTCTTTGAGATTTAGGTAGTACGCTACTGCATGAATGGGTTGGTGGAGTTGAATGTTCCACCTATGAATAATATTTCAAATGGATTCAAACTTTTTTAGATCTCCCATCTTTCTTTGCACTTGTAGTATAGGTTTTTACTTCAGAGTTCTTCTTGGGATTCTCTGGGAAGGAATGGTCTTCTTTGTTTATCCCTTCCATGGAAGTACTTATCTTCCCTTTTTGAGTGGCCTCTTTCCCTTTCTCTTGTTTTGGCGTTAAGATGTGTGGCCTTTTGGATTGCTTCCCTAAGTGTGGTAGGGTCAAAAGCACATACGAGGCCATGGAGTGAATCAAATAATCCTTCTATGAATAGGTAAGTGAGCCTCTCCTCGGATATTTCTGGGACCATAACTGCTAATTTTTGGAATTCAGTGATATATTCTTCAAGGGATCCCCTTTGTCTTATTCTTGTTAATTCTTTGAAGTGCTTTTGGGAGTGCATTTGGTCAAACCTCTTAATGAGTATCTTTGTATCATAAGTCTATGTTTTGATTATTTTGGGTAATTAGACCATGGTGCCACCAATCATGGGCAACCCCTTCTAAGTGCAATATGGAAAATTTAATGGCATCTTTTTCTAACATTGGGTTGAGAGATAGGTAGGTTTCGAGTTTTTGGACCCATGAACAGGTTCTGGTTTTTCCCGATCCATCAAAACTTGGGATGGCCAACTTGCCTACAATGTGTTGTAAATCTTGATTGGTTTGGTTCTTTCTTTTCCTATAGGCCTTCTTTTTCCCAACCTTACAATATACCTTAAAAGGAATGCTCCTCTTGACCTCAGGGTCAAGCCTTGCATATGTTGTAGCAAGTTCATTCAATTCAGAATTAGATGTGTTAACTTCCTCTTCTTCCCTTGATGACCCTTCCCTAGATAAGAAGGGGGGCCGAGTTACTCTTGGGGTGGATCTTGCTATGGTGTTATTTTCCGATTGGCTTGGGGTGGCTTCCCTCCCATTTCCATGGTGAGACCTAAGGGCATCCATGGTGGCATTCATGTTTTGTAGGGCTTGGGTTGTTCGTTTCATGAATTCCCTAAATTCGTGTTCCATTGATTCCTCCCTTGTGTTGTTGTTACTAATTGTTGTACTTGCCATTGTCGTTAAGAGTAGTGACCCACTAAAGGTATGTTGACTAGGTGCCTTGTCGCCTTTATTTGCAATGGTCAACGCTGTGACCAAATTTTCTCAAATTTGGGCTGCCAAGTCGAGCCTGAGTTTGAGTCCAAAAACTATGCTATAGATGATAGTTGGATGTTAAAATGGGCTATCATTAAGTGGTTCTATCATTATATGGTTAAACTCTATGTTACCAATTTGGGGGTCTGCACTGGCGAATATTGGTTCGGTCTGGGGCCGAGGTTCAGGGCTAGTCCGGCCTAGGTTCGGACTGTGGGTCCGACCTTGACGGACCTGGGGAGAACCCACTTCAAACCTTATGTCCTAAGATTTTAATCATAGACTTCAAATGTGATTTAAATATGTTTCTTTAAATTTTGACTCTCGTTTGAATTACACGAATCAATTTATTTCGTATTTTCCAAGTCGACGCTCGCTTGCTCTAGACCGATGAATCTCATTTCATCCGTAAGTTTGAGACGTGTAGAGGATTTTGTTTGGATAGGTTTGTGAAAATTCGTAGATTTTTTTTCTTTCGGGTTTATATTTCATTTGTTCATGGTTGCAATCGGCTGATTTCAATAACATTAAACCGACTTAAATTGAATATGCTTTCAATTCTTTGATCTAAATTCCGAAGGTTTCTTGAGGCTTCGAGGCTTCATTGTCTGAAAATAATAAATTCACTACCCATCTTTTAGGATACCGATGTTTATTTATTTTTTAATATTAACATTTTAGTTTAAATATTTTATTTAAAATATATAGTCATTAATATAGTTAGCTTTTTTAAATATATTAATGAATATGAATATGCGATAATTATAGTCACATTAATATTAATATTTAAATATTTTATTTAAAATATATAATTATTTTTTTGATAGATTAATAGCTGCTAAGGGGCAACACTCTGTATTGATCAAAAAAAGCTTGTACAATGCTTGATGTCTTCAGTCAGATTCATCCCCTAGACCATCCCGGTACAATTAGACCCTAGATCGAGTTCACAGTGACATTCCTACCCCCGCCCACAAAAGCCCTTTCAAAAGAACTTCATTGCAGACTAGCCATTACATACAAAAACGACCATGGACTAAATACAGAGCTAGATACTATTTGACTCATAACATATATTTTAATTACAAAAAAAGACATTTTCACATACTATCCTGGGTTTTAGTCACCATCGCCATCGGCCTCCCGCATCTTCCTTGCCTCGAGCGCATCCGCTACCATAGGGCAATCTGCACCACACGCATGGTGAGCAAGGTGGTTGGATTTTCCCTACATGTCTCAGAAGTCGTTCTCTAACCATTCTTCTCCAAGCCCCAACTCCCGATCTTCGTCGTCCTCTACCCACACCTTCCCCTCTAGCCTTTCAGCCATCACATATTCTTGTACCCATTCCTCCGTCGGATTCTTGGCAATTCCAGCTGCACGCATCAAGAAAGTGATACTTCGCTCAATTTCTCCCCAACACTACTCTAGCTTGTTCGGCTTCAGTGTTCACACCATTGGAAACTTTCGCACTTCTGCCCCATTCCCCAACAACATGTTGTAGTTTTGCGGCATCGGGATGAGCAGGTTGCCGTCCACATTGTCCAGGGCTTTGTCAATCTCACCCAACATCGAGTGTTGGAAAACCATTTGGCATAACTTCTTGCTTTTGGTGTTGGAGACACCCATATAGAGTTGCATTGCCAGGAACATCGCTGTGATGTTGGCATTTTCCCTAAATCTCTGATGAGCCAGTAGGAATTCCCTCCCCAAAATTCGTTTGGTCGCCCAGGGGACCAATGTGTGTGACGAGACCATAATTCCCTTCAGATTTTTGTCCGTGATTTCACCATGGAACGCTTGCTATTGCTTGGTGGTGTTCAAAAATATTGGTGTATCCATTGCACTTAGGCGAACAAACGTTAAGAGCTAGCTATTTTCATTTTACCAATGCCACCCTTGCCTATTTCAAGAGGCATACCCTATGTCATCATGATGGTCGCCTTGGGTGATGTATCGTCCGACGTTCTCCTATAGATCCGCGAGATGCTAGTAAAGATTTGAACACATCCGCCACCACACATCCGTATACAGCCACGCCAAGTTATAATCACCAAAATCAGAAATCCGTCCTTTCCAATGTCAAAAATCTTGCATTCGTACCCAGAGCATAAGTTGTCATGTGTCTTTGCACCTGACGTCTGCCTACTATTTAAGACCCTTGTCCCGTCAACCGTGTATGATGCCAATCTGGCTGCCACCTTAATCTCATGTCCTTTCAACTGCTACCTTGGCTAGCCCGTTGGCCACATCATTTCCTTCCTGGTATACGTGGTTGACCTGGTATGATTTGAACTTTTCCAACAACTCTTTGATGGGTTGGAGCCAGTGATTAAGCTTCTAGTTTGGTGTGCTATTGAGTCAGATGGTGTTTACTGTAATGAGCAAGTCCCCTTCAAGGTGTATGCGATTAGCACCTAGCTCCAAAGCCAACTGCAGGCCAATTAATGCCGCTCTAAACTCCGCTTCGTTGTTGGTGCACTCCCCAAGATAGATGGATTTGTCAGCGAGAGTTTGACTTTGTTTATCACATGCAACACACCCAACTCCACTCGATCCGGGATTGCCTTTGGAGGCCCCATCAAAGTTTATTTTAGTCCACCCGTCCTCCAGAGCCATCCATTTAACATCCAACCTTTTTTTTTGAATTTTGATCGCTCCCACCCGACCCACATAAAAGGGTGTTTTCAACCCCGTAAAAGATTTTATTATCTTGTCGTCTCAATTCGTGAATAATCTTTGCTTACTTGATTTATTCCAAGCTACTTCGTTGACTAATTTTGTAATCACCCCCTCAATTTTGACACAAAAGTCTCTCATACTCCATCTCTTTGCTTTGAAAGGTCCTCTTGTTCCGTTCTTTCCATATTTCCCATATGATGGAGGAAGGATTGACAATCGAGATATTGTCGAACACATATTTCCTGAAGGGGAGTGGCCACATGTTAAACCAATCCACTATGTTTGAAGGAGTCAGACATTGAAAGTTTAATTTGCTCATGAAGAATTTCCAACATCTATCCACGTACGGGAAAGTCAAAAGAATGTGATCAGTCGTTTTTGTTGAGCATTTTGTCATTGATGTCAAGGTTGAGCTGCCTACTTGTCTGCTTGTTCGAGCTACTTGGTTGTGTGCTTAAATTGCCTGCCTACTTGGTTGAGCTAGTTGCTTGCCTACTTGAGGTGCTTGCCTGTGTGCTTTAGTAGCTTGCTTGTTTTCTTGTCAGCATATGTGCTGAGTCATCTTGTTATGTAAGTTAGCCATATCAGCTTGCTTGGTCATCAGTTTGAAAAGTCTTCTTTGCTTTGTCGGCATTTGAATGGTTAAGAGGCTTCAAACTTTAATTTGGGTGTGCTGTCTCTTTACTAGGTCGTGTTCTTCCTTCCACGTCATATTATTTGATGGCATGAATTGATAAGTCTATGTGTGTCATGGCTGTGAGAATTTGGATAGTGAATATTTTATGAAATGGTTTTGTTATGTTGGCAGCTAGTATATGTGTGACGTGGCTTAATATTCCTTACATTAATTTGGCTAGAGGTGGTGACCTGCTTGACGTCGGGTGAAGAAATAAGGTGTATGTGTGCTGGCGACGCACTAAAAGCAGAATGTAATGCATACACATCCTTGGCAGTGTCGAGATTTATTGTGACGACTCCTTCAGAATTTAATATTGAATTTATTCTTGTTCAAAATAGATATGAGGTGGCTCTGTGCAAGTCAGAAATGATGAAATAAAGGTCATGGTCTTCAGAATACTTTTTTGGGCAACGTTTCAGACATTCTATGAGGCGACTTCAGGTCTTTGTTTTGTCAATCGTGGGTTTGAGCATTTGTGGAGGCGGTTTTTCCTTTGATATGGCAGTTGACTTGCTGTAAATACTTTGTATATGCGTTAGAGGTAAAAAATTGTGTGGCTTTGGCAGTGCCGGTTTCATTGATGGGGTGAGGAGAAAATATTCAAAACAGAGCAAGCTTATTATCAACGATGGCATATTTCATATGAGGCGGCTCTTTATATGAAAAACTCGATTGAGACATAGCATTCATTTTTTGAAGAGATGGGTAGTTGAATGGTTTTATATATAATCGATGGCATTGCTGACCACTCCTTCTGTTGGTGTTAAAAATTAGAGCATTGAATATATTGATTGGATTTCATAGTGCAGATTTATGAAGATAATCGAAGTGTGTTGATTGTGGTGTGATAAGTTAATCAATAGTCGAGCTTTTATTGTGAAGATGTAATTTATTGTGATAGTATAAACAATTTATATGTGTTGTGTGATATATCTGAAGGTGTCGAGCATGTATTTAGTGGTGAAGACGTGATTGATGCATTGTGATATTGGGCCTCAATTACTTCAGATGAACATATTGTTGTTTCCGGTGTGGCTTGAGTAAAAAGTCTTCCTTTGTGAGTTTGTAAAATAAGCCTAGTGGAGGTCACGATTTATGATATTGGTGATAATTTTGAGAGGCACGGGATATTTTGCTAAGAGAGCTGACTGGTGTCATATTCTCAAAGGTGTTGTGTACTTTAGTCCCTTGCCCAGTTTAGATAAAAATCCTTTTGAATTGACTTTTGCTCTAGATCATCTGAATTTAGTATTTGTTGTTTAAGTTGAAGCTGTGTTGGTGGAGTAACCGGTATTAAAATGTATTAGTCAATGCACTTGATTTCTCTTGAAGGGATGTGTTCTTTTAGGTTGCTGATTTTGGATAGTGCGCGTGTATGTGGATGTGAGGCTCATAGTACATGTGAAGGCATTGCTTGAAATCAGTGTTATGCAGATTTGTATTCGAAGTTTGGAGTTGGTGCTTCAGCCACTGCAGTTGGTGCTTCGGAGGAGAGTTGGTGTTCTTAGTGAGTTGATGCTCACTTGTGTAATTGGGTTGGTGCCCATTCAAAATAATAAAAGTAATATTTTGCCATGGTTTTTTACCCAAAAGGGTTTTCCACATAATTTCGGTGTTGATCTTGTTAATTGTGTTTAATGATGCTCTTAATGTTGTGATTTTTGATTTATCTGGTTTAAAGTTTTGAAATATTGATTCACCCCCCCTCTCTCAGTATTTCCTGTGTGCTCTTCAGTTTCGTTATTGCATTTGCAGAGCACACATCTCCAAGGTCCTTGAATCCCAAGAGTAGCTAATCTGTCCTCAGTAAGAATTCTCTTTTGGATTGCCAACCAAGAGAATACCCCTGCTTTTGGGAGGCAACTTTTGCCCCAAATGAGCTTGCACGGGCAATTTTTCCTGGCCATCACAATTTCCTTTACTCTATACCCAAACTTGACTTTGTATGACCCAGTACTAGAACCACACCATCTGATGGTATCCTCCTGATCAGACGGGGCAAAAGTTCTATTTTTCAATATTTTTGTTAATGCCACTTTCTGTGCCTGGGGGGCATTAATGTCTTGAAGGGAACGCCATTCCCACTGCCGCACACCATTTCGTCAGATTATTCTCCCATAGTTATGAACCTTGTTGCCCCATATTCTAATTGTCTCTGCTTTGATGTCTTCCAGATTGGGGTGATTAGCAATTGGCGTCAATCCACCCCACAAGTCCTTCCAGAATGATGCGCTTTGATCATTTCTAACTTCCCATGTTACATGTTTGGAAACGATATCTCTGCATTCCAAAATGTAGTTCCATATCGCAGATCCCCTTGGGGGGTCCTTAGTTGTTAGGATGCGCGTTGGAAAATCCAAATCCAAATACTTTCTTCTAAGAATCTTGACCCATTTCTGCTCCACTTTTGCATACATGTCCCAAACAAGTTTAGCCCCCATGGCTAGGTTCATTATTGTTAGTTGCTTGATGCTTGCCCCACCTGCCTCCTTGGGGGAGCAAACCTTATCCCATGCTACCAGCGGAAATTTCTGTTGTTCCCCGGTACCACTCCAAAAGAACTTCCTGAATATCTGATTGAGACTATCCTCAACCGCTTCAGGGATTTTCAAGCAAGCCATTGAATATACTGGGATGGTTGATAGAACTGCCTTTACCATCAAGAGCCTACCAGCAGAGGATAGCCATTTCCCCTTCCAGGTCCCCAATTTGTTCTTGCAATTGTTGACTAGGTTTTTCCAATAACTTTTCTTGTTGGTCCCTACAAATAATGGCATTGCCACGAATTGGCCAGGGAAGTTTGCCACCCTCAAGCCCAAAATCCTTGCCAAATCTCTTTGAAGGCTTGGTTGAGTATTGAGGAAAATGACCTCCAACTTTCTCCAATTAATGCTTTGCTTGGACACTAGGTAGTATTCATCAAGGTAGTTCTTGATGGTTCTAGCCTCCATTTTGCTGGCTGCACCAAAGAGGATGGTAGCACCAAAGAGGATGGTATCATCAACAAATTGCTGATGCGTAGTTGTGTTCAGACCGTTTGCCACCGATACCCCTAGCCATTTACCTGCACGTCTCAAGGAGTTAATACCTCTGCCCAAAGCTTTCGCCATGATGATGAAGAGAAATGGGGACAATGGGTCACCCTGTCTTAGTCCCCTAGAAGAAGCAAAGAAGCCATGAGCCACACCATTTACCAGGACTGAGAATCTGGCTGTGGAGATGCAACTTTTGACCTAGTTGATCCAATCCTCTTTAAATCCAAATTTCCTTAGCACTTCTACTAGAAATTGCCTGTCCACCAAATCATACACTTTTAATATATCCAATTCAAGGATCATGCAGGCTTCTCTTGCCTTTCTAGCTGAATGCAAGGTATCGTGTGCAATGATAATACCCTCCACTATCGATCTCCCAAGGGCAAACCCACTCTGCTCTTTAGAGATGATTGCTTTTAGCACCCCCTTGAGTCTATTGGCAATGATCTTGGTGACAACCTTATAAACTGTATTACAAAGTGCAATCGGCCTAAACTCACTCATAGCCTGCGGATCCTTCTTTTTGGGGATTAGGGCCAAGAAAATGTGATTGATTGAGCCCAACATTGTCATCTTCCTTCTCGACTCCTCAATGGCCAAAGATAGGTCATCTCCCACGATATCCCATAATTTTTGGAAAAACCCAGCTGGGAATCCATCCGGGCTTGAAGCCTTGTCTGGGTTGAGTTGGAATGTAGCCACCCTTCCTCCTTGCTGATTTTTTTATAAAGGGATATTTAAAATATATAATTAATAATATATTTAATGTACTTAATATTTTTATCTATATTATTGAATATTAATATGTTATAATTATAGTCACATTAATATGAATATTTAAATACTTTATTTAAAATATATAATTATTAATATATTTAATATATTATTTTATTTTAAAAAAAATATATTAATGAATATTAATATGTTATAATTATAGTCATATTAATATTAATATATACTATATTTAATTTATTACAAAAAAGACCTTATATATGTAAACTTTTTATATGTTTTTGTATGGGCAAACCCAAAATGAACCCAATCCCCAAATTTTTTTTGACCGAACTCGTGAACCGAACCCGGACCCAGACCCGAACCCGAACCCGAACCAGTAACTTAGGAACTTAAACTCTTCTTAAAAATAGGCTAAAGGTGAGTTGGGTTGGGCCTTTTGCTGGCTGATGCTCATATATGATTTTCTTTGTTAGTTGATGTCATTAGTGGCTGATGATATGGTATTTGTACTTACCAATGTATGTAGTCATGTTGTACTTTTTTTTTTGATTGGTGAATTTTGGGTTTAACTTGGCCCAGCTGGTGGGACCACACAAGGAGGCCCCATCCTCAATACTTCAAATGCCCTCCAAGGACCAACACATCCAAGAATGTCTACCAAGGATTGACATATCCAAACGTCCACTATGGGACTTGAACATGTGATCTCTAGCAAAATGATCAAGAGACAAACTGATGCACCATGCTCACAATGTCATAGCAGCATTTCCAATTGGCGAGATCATTACAACAAGATAAGTATTAAGGTTTGTCTCCAAGTGTGGCACTCCATTTCTCATGAGGGGCCAATTTACCATAATATTAAATTATTGTGTACGGTGTACGCTGTACAACACTCCTTCCTAACAGATTTCAGATCTACCTCCAGCTATTGCCTACAGCCAATTAGATAGAAACAAGTACATGGAATTTGAATCACAAGGCTTCTTCTCAGCATAATAAAGCTGCCTCAGATTCAATACCATGCATGATAGGTGGCATCTTGTCGAAAATTTATGGAATCTCAGAAGTATGCAATGTTTCAGATACCTTGCACAAGATAATAGCTATACCAACTCTCTATAGATGTAATGCCATTCATGTCGAAATTTGAAGGTATTATGGCTCCCTACTGGACAGTGAGAAAGCAAATTGTTATACATATTCAATGGCAGGGGTTACAAAGTACATTGAAAGAAGTCATCTTTGACTGACTAAAAATACTTGGTGTAAGGAATTTGGTAAGAAAATTTATATGGATGCAAATTTATATATTTTGAACATTCTATATGTTAATATATAGAGTGGTGTCCAAGGGGTTGAGATTAATTGGTTAAAGTGCTGGGTTCTCATTGTGGAGTACCAAGTTCAAATCTCATAAGGACATTTAATGTGTAATTCTAAGTTGTGACTCTTGTTCTTCCATAGTTGGCTTCTAATATGGATGTGATTTCTAAATAAATGGAGTTTTAAGCAGTGAGCCTTGGTCTTCCATAGGTGATTTTGAATGAAGCTTGTATTAATCTCTAATAAATTCTTGCAAGAACTTGTGTTAGTCTCATGTTGATGCTTGTATGATCAGAATATTCGTAAACAATCTTCAATATAAATAATATACAGAGTGATGTTGTGTTTTGTTGAGTTTTTTCTTGAAAAGGCTTCCCAAGGTATACTTTGTGTTATCATTGAAGCATGCCATTGTTAATTCTGTTGCATATTGTATTATGTTAGCATAACTCTTCTCATTAAGGTTTTGAGATTTCTTTATTTCTATACAAAATGGATAAAATGGTAAGATTGCGACAGTACACAACTTTGATGCAATCATGTTGCCCATCTTTTTTTCAACCCTGAATGTGTCTTTTTGCAATAGACATTTTCTCTGTATTCGTATTTAATATTTATATTGAAAAAAGTTTGATGCTGCACCCCTTCTTTGTCTGTTGTATTTTGCTACACCTGTGACTGGAGTTCCTTAAAACTAAATACTTCTCCTTTCTAAATTTTAGTTCAGTAGGTGTTATTATTTCTTCAATATATTTTAAAATCTCAGCAGTTTGGTTGTTTAACTACCAGTATTCTTACATTTCAGGTTTGAGACTGTTGATTTGGCCACACGGATACTTATTCCTGTAATTGTATTACAAAACCATAATCATTACAATCTCTTTGAACGAGGCCATAATTACAGCATTGATATGCCTTCCATTGAGACAGAGGTATGCTCTACCCTGCAACATGATTATCTATAATTTGGGGTTTGCTCTTTATTTGTGTAGTTATGATGAGTTATCTAGAAGAAATCTCTGTAGTGGTTGCTTTTCCTTCTGTACAATTTCTTTATAAAAGTTTATTTTGCTCTTTTACAATAGTGCTGGACCAGAATTAGAGAACTGCTGTCAAGAATACATTAAACAATACATCTTACTTTATGAGCTTCCCTTCATTGCTTTATAACTAGGCTGTCCTATCATCTTCTTGTCATTTTCAACTTGCAATGTTGTCAATATTTTACATGAGAGAGATACTGTAGATCTCTTTCCAGGGGTTTGACAATTAGTGGTTGTAACATTGATAGTGAAGTTCTTTTGAATCATGGTTCGCTATACACAAGCAAATTGCTTAATGCTTGGTTCTTGCTTAATGGATATATTTTATTTTATTGCTATTTGCTTGCAACTCAAAGGTTGTGGAAAATTTCAAGTTCTTTGAAAGTATTTTGAAAAATATGTAAAGTGTTAGCAATCTAAACCATTAGTGACTTCTAGCATCTGCAGTCTATCATATGTAAGAAGAAGATTGCACATGTAAATTTTGTAGAAAAATAAATTAGATAAATAAGATTGATTCGAGCTTCTTATATCGATAACTCCAAGAAGGCAGGGAATTCTTACAAGCACTATTATGGAAATAATTAATACATTATGATTAAACTATTTAATGCTTTCTTGCTAATATTATATATTATGTATAACATTTCAATTATGCTTGTTTGGGGAATGAGTTTCCATGAGTCTTTTATAAATTGGGAGGATGAAGGATCAACAGATGGGATTGATTTGGAAGTTCAAGGTCTAAAAATGATTGAGAGGATTGGATGCTTGAGAGGCCTCAAAGTGCCACCTTGTGATTGGTGCACATGAGGAGGTCCATGATTGAAGGGTTTTGGATAGTGGAGATTTTCTAGATTCAATGGATGGACAATATTTGATGAGAGGACTTTATGGAGCTTTATGCAACCTTGAGCCATGTGCAAGGCTGACTTGGCTAATGATGCTTTTGGTTGTGCAAATGATTTATTAGTTAACTATTTGAAATTTAGCCAACTAATGATTTGAGAGGGAATTTGTGAATTAAATAAATTATTTGTATTTATTTAATTTTTGAAAGATTGGGATATGAATGATGAATTTAATTTAATAAATGGTAATTTTAATTAATTAAGACTGGACTATAGGGGAAAATGGTGAAATGATTAATTAAGAAATAAATGATTAGAATTTATTAATTTAATGCTTGGAAGATGATTGGATTGGTTAATTAAATAACTGGTTTTATTTACTCAACACTAGAAGGGGATATCTGCGGGATGAATGGCTGATATTAGGATATGGTCAAATTAAGATGTCTACAGAAACTAATTGACTTGCCATAATGTTAAAAGCATTTAGATGCATGTTACATCCCCATCATTCATCCTAAGAGAATACACTTTATGAAGGAAAATAATGCTTACTAGGGACTTTCACTAGTATAAAGACCTGATCTGATCCCATAGCTCTGTAGCATCGACTATTTTTAAGGCATTCAATAATATTGAATTTTAAAGACACAAACGTTGAACTGTTGAACACGTAGCCTTTCTACCAGTCTTCGTTGAATCCTTTGTTGACATATTTGAGGGCTTCTTTCCTAATGCATCAATGATCTCTGTCTAGAAAAAGATTTTCCATCTTAAGCTTTCATAACTCAAACTTTTGTCAATCAAATTTCTCTATCTCCATCCTTGTAGTGCTCGCCATTTTTCTTTGCATTGGAGATTTACTTGTGTAGAGCTCTCACTCAAGAAAATGTTTATCACATAGCTAACATGTTCTTGCTCTCAAAGGAATATAATAGAAATAATATAGATAAATCAATACGAAGAGAAGTAATGCTAACATAATCTTATGTTCAGCAAAAACAAATAGTGGCACCCTTATAGTATGACAAGAGATTTTATTGAAGGAAATAACTCTTTTTGGAAAAAATCCAGGAAACCCTTCTTGGAAAAACGCTAGAAAAAATAACACTCATTGTGTATTAACTCAACCATTCACAATACAGTAAGATATTTCTCACTTGTTCCTAACCCTATTCCATATGTGAGTATTTATATGCACATTAGTGTAAGAAACTACTAAGCGGTATTGCAATAGATATAAAATCTTGGGTCAAAGGTGTTGATGTTGTAGCTTTGGGCTACATACTTCCACCTTGCTTGTTGAACAATAAATTACATATAGCCTAACGGCTGTTTATTTATTGCATTTATTATAGTGAAGAGGCACTTCACTTGGCAACATATTATATTTCATTTGGGCTGACTCTCCTTGTAATTCGCACCATTCATTTGTAAATTCATTTCACTTGTGGCTGACCTTGTTCATTAAGAGGTGCGACCTCTCCTTCGCATTGTATATATATAAGATCATTTCATTCCATCAAATAATCAAGTCAAGTTCGTCCATTACCAAGTGAAGTGCGAGTTTATCTACAACAGGAGTTTAATATTGCAGATCTATATTATTCAAGGAGTTCAATCTCATTTCCTTTGATATTGCATCAAGTGTGATGCTGTTAATTTGGCCTTGTTTGGCCTCATTGTAAAGGTAGATTTTCTGTATTGTTCAATAATATAAGTGATGTCATTGGCTGGGTTTTTCTCCCTCGAGAAGGAGGGTTTTCCCAGGTTATCTTGTTGTATTGTGTTCAAGTGTTCATGTTTTTTGTGTTTCTGCTTATTTTATATTTGATCTTAAAACACTAACATGGTATCAGAGCGGGTCTAAGGAAAAGATCTGGTCAGATTTGTTAAGCAGTCAACTTATTCAGATCTAAGGACAGATCTTTAAAAATGAAAGTTGGCAAAATAAGTATTGATCTTTGTCGGATTGAAGTTTGGTTTTTTGGTAGTAGGGAAATTGAGAACGATATATCTCAAGTCACGGAAGGACGAAATTCTAATGTGGCTTGTGCGGTTGGCTTATCGTTGCAACCGATTTGATTTATCTTTGAAATTTTTAGTATGGCTTTGTCTATTTGTGAGCAGGTTCATTCTGTTTCTGGGACGGATTACAAGAGCTTTGCTACCGCTATTGTCATTGTGAGGTGGTTGGAATTATGCATATTGTTGGTGTCTATTACAGATATAATGTTCTCACTGGAGGCAGTTCGAGACTTGAAGTTGGGCATATCTGTATTCAATACTCTCGGCATCATTTGTTGATGTATGTTGAATAGAAAGCGCTGGATCTTCGATGCCATCATCCAAATACGACATATAAGACCAAGGTCTGTGTTAGCCGTGAGTTTGATTTTTCCTCCATCGGTTGGAGAAGGTATTAAGCCGTCATCATTTCGACAATAGAATATGCCGACAAGTGAAGTCAACAATATTGTTCGTAGGAATTGAATGATATTAGCGGGAACCTGATCGCTCTCCATTAATATTATAGAGTCATCGATCTTTAAGAGGAATGGCTGAGTCGCGACAGACCCCAGGCATGCTCAAAGAAGATATACCAATGCTGAGAATGGGTCCCGCGAACTAAATGGCTTCCCGTGATCTCTCGTGTAATCTCCGCTCAGCCCCGAACTCCCCTGTGGTGAAGAATGAATGACGGCTCTTGAGGAAATTGTCGTGGCTACTCTTCATGGAGGAATTGTCTACTTTAAATGCCACCTGCTGTGTTGGATATATGTAGCATGGCCAAAGCCTATGGCTCAGCCACGACTGGAACTATCACCTAGTGATCCTCAGTCTAATATCGCGTGAACTTAAGCATCAGGCATTTCCCGTGAATTTGAATTTCCAGTTGCCGGCCTGATAGAACAATGGCTATATAATTCCTGATGGCTTATTAAATGAGTATCTCTGCTTGAGTGGTCTGGCGGGGAACACGTCTTCTTGGTTGCGGTCTAGAACAGAGGGATGCATTTAGGCTGGTGTTTCGACGGGCATTGTGTCGAGTTGCTTCCTGTATTGCTGCTTCCTTGCATAATATTATGGAACACAACATTGGACTGGTTCAGGGATCTTTGAGGCATCTGAGCATCCTTGCATATTCATATGCTGTTGAGTGATTTCCAAGCACTTCATACTCTCTCAAGAAAATGTGATTAACAAAATTGGGAGTTTTTAGGAGTTGGAAAATCGCATTACTTGTGATTCTATTCGATTGATGGAAACATCTCTTGGTGCACGGATTCATCCAGCAATAAAAGTGATGGGAAGAGTCCCAATATTGGGCTTGTGCCTTCCGGAAGTAATGTTCATTAAAGTTGGCATCACTTCTGGATGGACTGTGTTGTTGGAAGTGTTGTTTCTGTTGCCATCATGAAACCCATCATTGTAGGATGCGTTGGGGTTCATCCTTGTTGTTTCATCATCCGAACATCATAGAGTTTGTTGCTCCTGTGTAGCAATTCTAGGTGGGTTGCAGCTGGAAAAGGAGTGCATCGATAAATTTGAATGGTCAAAGACCATATTCAAATTTAACTAGCCACCACTTCAAATTTTGAGTCATGGGCCTATGATCAAGTCATGAACTTGCAGAAGGAAGGTTGTGGACTGATCTGAGCACAAGAGCATCGAATCATATTAGCATTTATCAGAATCTTTAAGAGCTAAGTATTTTTTTTGTTTTTACTTTTGAAATTTGGGGTAAAATTCAGTTTGCTGAGTTGTGCAGATCTGACTTCGTTTATTTGAATTGTATGTGTTTAGTAAAGATCGTGGTTTCTCTTGGATAGTGATCACTGGGATAAGATCCTTTGGAGATACCAATTATTCTTTGCTAGTTGTTTCATGCTAGTTGTGAAGATTTCTGAGTGTGACTCTGAAATGAAAGGAGAAATGCAATTTCGTTGTGATTGGTTGGTCACATCGATACCATTCTCTATATGCATGGACTGTGATAGTACCTTGAGAGGCCTGGTTCTTTATTGAACATGCTGGCTGCATAATGTGTCTGAGAAATCCGTGTTGAGCAGATTGCCCTTTGTTGTGCTGTGGTAGCATTTCCAAGAGCAATAAAGATGAAAGAAAGATGTATCAGAATCAACTAAGATAAGTTCTATTACTTCTTTAATTAATCTATCTAATGATATTTGCTATATGCTTCATTTGTAGTTGGATTTTATGAACTATTATTAATCTCTCTAAAATGCAGGTTGGATCAAAAAGCAAATGAATGATAAATTAATTACCTGAGATTTTCAAGGGAGGAGGAGCTTGAGGCATCCCATGAGGAAGCAACGCAAGCTAAAGAATAAAGACACAACTTGCTGTCATAAAGTTGAGTTGGTGACACATAACTATAGACATCTCTCGAGAGCACAAGGCCGGGTCTTCCTTGGATGGAGAGTTTGCATCAGCAAGAAGATTGAGAAAGTTGAAGATACTAAAAGAACCACTGCAGTTAGTCATTGTGATCAGTTACTTCCAAGAGGGAGTTAAAATCCGAGGATTCAAGGCTCGAGTTGAGAGCATGTCTGAGAAAAGGATTGAGATACTGTCAATGGAGGGATTTCACTTCCAGAGGATTACTTTGCAATCTCTGAGGCAGGGATCAAGAGGGAGTTCTGTGACTCTCTAAGATGAAGTGAAGGTTGCAGTGTTGCAAGGCTGATGCTAAAGTCCTTGGAAGTTCTCTTCAGCTGCTGAGAACATAATTGCACAAGATAGTCATCTGGATTTGATATTGGTAGCTCCGCAAACCTATTCAGTATAGAGTGATCTGGGATGAGGTCAAGGAGGATAGTCCTGAACTCTCTACAGCACCAGAGGTGTGTGCTGGAAACCAATTCTCTAAAGCAAGCATTGCAGGAAATCTTGGACAAGGAGGTCAGAAGGTTGATGCAAGTACTTGGAGCTTCAAAGGGAGTTACATCTTCATGAAGACTTATTGTTAATGCATTTTCCTCTGAGACAGAGAAATTTGAGGTGTAAGCCCTTGTTAACGCATCTTTCTCTATGAGAGAAATTTGAGGTGAAAGCCCTTGTTTCCACCCTCTGGGAGTAGCCATGGTGGATGTCATGTTGAGAGAGTCCATGACAACATCACTTGTGCTTATCCACCCTTTGGGAGTAGCCATGGTGGATGTCATGATGAGATGACGACATCACGTTGAATGATTCCGTGATGGGCACTTGTGCACATATGCTTTGCCATACATGGGAGTAGCCATGATGGTTGATATCATGTTGAGTGACTCCGTGATGTGTTCCTCTCCACATATGGGTGTAGCCATTGTGGGTCTCATGTTGAGAGATTCCATGACTGTGTGTATCGGAAGTATTCCTCCCTAGCTAAGAGGGAGTGTTGATGTTGTAGCTTCGGGCTACATACTTCCGCCTTGCTTGTTGAAAAATAAATTTCATATAGCCTAACGGCTATTTATTTATTGCATTTATTAGAGTGAAGAGGCGCTTCACTTGGCAACATATTATATTTCATTTGAGCCGACTCTCCTTGTAATTCACACCATTCATTTGTAAATTCATTTCACTTGTGGTCGACCTTGTCATCAAGAGGTGCGACCTCTCCTTCGCATTGTATATATATGAGATCATTTCATTCCATCAAATAATCAAGTCAAGTTTGTCCATTACCAAGTGAAGTGCGAGTTTATCTACAGCAGGAGTTTAATATTGCAGATCGATATTATTCAAGGAGTTCAATCTCATTTCGTTTGATATTGCATCAAGTGTGATGCTGTTAATTTAGCCTTGTGTTTGGCCTCATTGTAAATGTAGATTTTCTGTATTATTCAATAATATAAGTGATATTATTGGCTGGGTTTTTCTCCCTCGAGGAGGGTTTTCCCAGGGTATCATGTTGTATTGTGTTCAAGTGTTCATGTTTCTGTGTTTCTGCTTGTTTTATATCTGATCTGAAAACACTAACAAAAGGGCTAAATTCTTTTTCCAGGGGCACTAAGTGTGGTGAGGTGCACAGTCCATAGAGGGTGTAAAACATGCAAAGTATACAACACATATCGAATAATGTTTAATTAATTTATACGAGGCGCTTTCTTGGGAATATAACTATTGTATTAGATAAAATAGAAATTTGTTTTCTGATATGCCTATTGGCTGCAAATACAGATTTATTGTACTGTTCATCATATGCTCTGTGCTCCCAAGTAAGTATAGACAGAAGGGATAATGTAATTATAAGGCTTGTGAGAGCTAGATGCAGTGATAGGATCTTTTGGTGTTGGATACAGAAGTTGTTCAGTCCTTTTCAAATTTCTAATTGCTGACAATTATAATAAAATTGTCTTTCCAAAATTTCTCTCTTTTGTTCTGTTATCTTAAATAGATAGGAAACAATTGTTGGAAATATTGTCATTGATGTGAAAGGGGCATGGACAAGATTGTTGCCTTTGATGTCAAAAGCGTATGGATAAGATTGCTGGAAATATTGTCATTGATGTCAAGAAGATCTTATAGTAGAGTGATTCATACCAGCATATTGAAGTGGCATATTCAAGGCGTTTTGGATCAGTTTTATAATTTGGATGAGTTTTATAAGGCAATTTGCAACAGATTCATAATAGGTTTTTGTGCAAAGATATAATGTTAAATGGTGATTATATTTGAAGTTTAAATTAAAGATTTAAACTTGGATATTTAATTGGGCCGATTCATCCTTTGGCATCAACGTTTGAAGACTCATAATTAAATAATAAATGATGTGGCCGACCCCCTTATTGGAGCCCCCCATTTTGGGGAATTAAACTTGAAAATAAAAATTATAAAATTTATTTTTGAAGTAGCCGATCTCTTTGGTTGAAGTGCCAACTTGGAGATTTAAAAATAAATAAAATATTATTATATCAAGGCTGGCTGACCCCTCTTGAGAGAGCCATCTCCTTTGGGCGAAGGGGTATGCTTGAAGGGATATAAAGCAAGGCAAAATGGAGATGTGAGATGTAAGTTTTTCAATGAAATATCCTTCTATATATTAGCAGATTTAAGTGCAGATCTGAGGGCAGATTTGAAGCAAATCCAAGAGCAGATCTAAGCGGATTTAGAGCAGAAATTATAGCTGACTTGCAAGATGATTTAGAGCAGAATTGTAGCAGACTTTATACCAGATTTGCAAGTGAAATTAGAGTAGAATTATAAAGGAAAGTATTGCATTATTTGATAGAAAAATTGTGAAGGAAAGTTGTTGCATCATCATCAAGAAGACTTGGGAAGGAAAGCAATTATATCATCTACAAACCAAGTCATGGAGGAGAGCACTTTTGTGATAACCGTGAAAGAAAGTGCATTCATAATCAGATCTTTGTGAAGACAATATCACCCCTTGAAGAATTTGGAGGTTGGTGCTTATCAAAGATAACATTAGTGTCTTTTGCTGAGTTGGTGCTTAGTTGTGGAGATTGGTGTCTCTAGTGGGTTGGTGCCTACAAAAGAAGATTTGTAAGACAAGTAGGTTGGTGCCTACAAAAGAAAGTTTATAAGAAAAACAATATTTTTCTGTGGTTTTCTCCTGCAAGGGTTTCCACGTAAATCGTGTGTTCGTCTTGTTGTTCTTATTTGCATGTGTGTTATTGCTGTTGTTGATTAAGTTTTGACAAGTAGGAGATTATTGTTATACTGATTCACCCCCCACCTCTCAGTATAACTGTGTGCTCATCAACAATAAAGCTGCACATATTGTATTACTATTTATAGCTTTGCTTGCATGATGTGCATACGAGAGCAGGACTGTTATAAGACAGATTGTGGATGGATCCTCTCAAATATATGTTTTGACCAGCTGTTCTATAGGGCGGGTTGACTATGATCACATGTTATATGTTTTTCGGTTTTCCAAATCAACTTAGTAATGCACATGGTAGAAGAATAAACTAACTGCTAACTGGGAGATCCAAGATTCTAGTAAAAGTAAAATTTCTGCTGAATGATTATAGATCTTGAAATCTCTTCTTTAAAGTTGTTTATATCCAATACATTGTTGTGTAATAGAACACTTGTGTACTTATAAAGAGGGTGCACATCCAAATAATGCAATATGCAGCTATGTCCTATTGATATTTTGCAGCCTGAGTTAGCCTGATTGTGAAGGTGGGTGTAATCTATAGTAGAGGTCATAGGCTAAAATACAAAGGGGGTAGGGTTTTATATCTCATTCATCTATATCTATTATAAATGGAAAAACAACACCTTGTGAAATGCTTATTAAGGAGAGTCTAAAATTGGTGTCTTCTTGCTTGGTGATGACAAAGAGAAACTAGTTTTTACATTTATATGTAGAAAAATGTCTTGTAATGTCCCCATTTTAGGGTTCTCTTGCTTTGCAGTTGGTGATGTCTTTCTGGGTTTGTGTTTGCTTGGTTAGAGTGGTAATCTGAGGATACCGGTGAGCTCAGATGGCGTAGAGGAGTTCTACGATGCTCTTAGATGTCTTTTCCGGCTTCCGGATTGGGCTCCAAGATTCTTGGAGGGAGCGTATTTTTAGTAAGTCACCCGATCGGCTCCGTTCCGTTCATCTTTATTCTTCATCGGGATCACTTTAGTGCGGTTAGTTTCCGATTTCGATGCATTCCGGTAGTTCCACAAAAATGAGCGAATTAATGTTTATATTTTAATGAAATTACTAAGGTTGCTAAAAATTAATTAAAATAATTAAAAAGGCCCTTAGTAATATAGCTCCTCGGAACCGGGATGAGATGCTTTAAATCATGGATGCATTAAACAGGGACCTTGCATGTCAAAATATGTTTATTTTAATGAAAAGGTCATTTTCGGAGATAAAAGGGTGTTTTAATTAAAAAATGAATTTTAAATTAGAAGCCTCCGAAGATTTTGGTGGGAAAAGTATAAAAGGAGGTTATGGGAGCTCATTTGGTTATGTTCGATTATTCTATTTCTCTTTTCGAGACCCTTGTGGTTGAGGAGATCGAAGCTGGTTCATCTCAGCTTTTGGAAGGACTGTCATGTCCCCGAATTGGAGAAAGTATTAAATTAATTATTTATAGAGTTATTTCAATAAAGTAAAATCATAAAGTAACTTTATATTTAATTAATTTAACAAAGTGACTTAAAATAAATATTATATCATAAAGTCACTTAAAGTAATAAAATAATATTATTTCTAGAAGCTTCTTGGAGATGTGTTGAGAAAACTATATAAGGAGCTGATAGCTAGTCATTCAGACATACTTGATTTGGATTTCACATCTCATTACCAGATTGGTAAGAAGCTGAAGTTGAATGCTTAGCTTGCTCGAGGGTTTGAAGACTCTAGAGTGCCAGGTTCGGTTGTGAAAGATCAACCCTTGCTGAAAGTGTTGAGAAATCCATCCAGGGTTTCTACATTGGGCTTCAATGGAAAGATTTGTTAGGTGCAATTGCTGTTGTATTATTGCCCTAGCTGATTGAGTGCAGTAGCTGTTGTATTATTGCACTTTTGTAATATTGAGTTGATGCAATTGCTGGTTTATAATTGCATTTTCTGAGGGTTTACATGATTGTAGCAACTGAGGTATTGCTGCAATTCATTTGCAGAGGAAGTTTATTACTGCTGGTTTGGTCATTCCAAATTTAATGGTCAGGGATCAAATTTAGAAAAAGCACAAGAAGTTTGATAGTCTATTGGAGAAAGCTTTAATATTCTGAGGATAGAATTCTGGTTTCTGTTTTGAATAAAATAATTTTTTATTGAGGTGCCTATTTGTTTCTTTGATAAAGAATCGATTTATCTTGAAGGCGATTATTTTTATTCTGTCCTTGGCAATATCGATTCTGTTGGTAGAGAGGAAGGCAAACATTCAGTAATAAGACAAGTCAAAATCTGACGCATAGGTAATATGGCAAATTTGCAAATAAGACGAAATAAGCATGCTTTCGGTAGCTGCTTGGAAGGGTGAGATGAGTATATTTGAATAAGTCAAAGGAAGTGATGCGATTTAGCAGAAACAATAAACAATACAAAAGCAAGTCACAAATACAAATGGAAAAGACATAATCTGGGAAGTCATCGTGGCACCAAATCTTCAAAAGGAAGTCGCGAAATAAAGTATTGGGTCTTGCTTGAGCAACAAATATATTATACTATAATTAGAGGAAGCCGCCAGACATTACATGAAGAAAATACAAGCACAGCCAGGGGAAATTGTGTTGGCATAAGGGACAAGATCGCTCAGCTTGGAATAGGAGAAAAGACAAATCCAGGTTGTCTACTTCTGCAGCCAACAATCATATTTTAAAAGCTGAATATTTTAGGTGTCGCTAGTTAGACGCCAAGCTTCTATTGGGTCCTGCCTGCTTAAATACGATTTGAAGATTTTATTCCATATACTAAAAGACAAATCAAGGAGGTGATTGTTTGAAGCTCATTTTCTGGCGTCATTCAGACAAGACAAAGTTATAAGAGCCGCTTGCCATATGAGACAAAGTGCATTTTAAAGAAGTCATCGATATTTTATGAGAAGGACGACACACTCAGAGAAGTCGCGATTCTGTGGGAAAGTCGTTTCTCTATCATCTTCATGGGTTGCTAAGTCTCTTCTAGGCGCAGCAATTGGCATCACTTATATTTTGGTTTGGAGATTGCTGGTACATACTGGAGCTGTGGTGCATCTACAACTGGCAGCAGAGTAAGCAAGGTGGAGGTATTCGTTGGTGTCCATTAATGGCTTTGCTGGACTACATCATCATTGGCACCAATCCAGATTCTACATTTATTCAAATAAGTTGTTTATATTTGTATTTTATGGTCTTTGAGGTATTTGAATATTGTTTTCAATTCTTCAGTCAAGAACTTGCTGCCTGGTGAATACATTTGTAATCAGGGAAAAACATTGTAATAGCTGCCATTGCAGCAGTTCAATTAGTGTCTGCATTTCAAACTGTATTTCACTGTTTGCTGCCACTCTATGGCAAGGTCATTGGTATATCAAAATATACAAGGAGTTGATTAGATTTGATGTGTCAAATCCTTGTAACCAAATACAGATCAGTCATTTAGGTTGCATGAGATATGTATGACATAATGCCAACTTGCTGTAGATGAATATTGTATTTCAGTTCAGTCATAGTACTGCATTGTTAAAATCAAAAGGAAATATTGTATTGCATTTCCATTTCTTTTTCTGTCATTAGAACATTGTGCTATCACCTTATGCATTCAAAACACAAAGGAGAAACCACAAACAACAGACAAGAAGTTACAAGCAAAGTGTTTGACGAAATGTCCAAGAGCTAAAACTGAAAATTTACATCAGAATCACCAAGGGACATTACAAGGACGGAAACCCTTTCAAAGTAAATCGGTTTCGGTGGTGAAACAAATCCACCCTAGCTGATTTGTGGAGATCATACAGGTCTTCTACTTGGGCTTACATTGCAATTTGGTGGGTCTTCTGTGGAGACCAAATTGAAGAGGTCGATAAACTATTGCTATTTCTTGTTGACTGAGTGTGGCACCCAAGATTGCAGGTGGTATTTATCATTCAGGTCACCTATTCTTCATTCTCTAAGTTCACTCTTGAAGCTATTGATGGACAAGTTGTAGAGGGGACGTGGGAGAGTACAAACCATAATAACGAGACTTGGACTCGGCGACTCGGGACTCAGACTCGGCGCAGACTCGGCAAAATGAAAAAAAGTTAAAAAAACCCTAGAAATTTAGAGATTTTTAAGGATTTAAAACTTGTTTCAAGCACCCTTTATTGAATACAACACAAATAAAAGCAAATTTGATCACATGCACAAGTATACAACGATCACACAAGTATAAAGTACACAAATTGTAGTTCGCTGCTGAAGGAAATAGCATACTTAGATATATAAAATTAGTCAAATGTATACAAAACTCATGGAATATGAAATCCATGACATCAAATGTTCCATACAAATATGAAATATCAAAAGTAAAACAATAGCTATAAGTCTATGACTCTATGCCTTATGGCATAGTGGAGCCAACATCCTTCCTATGAAGGTGTCTAAGGGTCCTGGATGATGTTGCAGCTGCAGCCATAGTCTCTGCCTGTGTTTGACTCTCCATGCCACTCTCACCAACATCAGCTATGTCTCCTCGTGCTCTAGCTTCCTCCTCAGCCATGGCTACAAACTCAGCCTCTCTTTGCCTGGTCCACCCAATCAAGGTCCTCGTCACTAAAGACTGCATCTGTAGCCTTAGTGATCCACTCAGACTGTGGATCAACCTCCTCTAGACTGATCGGGGTTTTGTCGTGGTCAAAAAGCTTCCTGTATTTGAATCGAAGGTTGTAATGAACATATACCAAGTCATTCATCCTCTCCACTGTCAATCTATTGCGCTTCTTGGAGTGTATGTGCTCAAATATACTCCAATTGCGCTCACAACCAAATGAACTGCATGGCTGGCTCAATATACAAATGGCAATATTTTGCAGGATCGGTGTATCAGAACCAAACATATGCCACCATCTATCTGAGATGAGAAAAAGAAACAAAATCAATCTCATTTCAAGTTTCAAGTTCAAGTTCAACATTTAATAATAAATTATAATATAAAAAGATGAAAATTATGCCCTTAAATATATTTTTACCTGGCAGTAATGTTGTCCTACTATCTTTGCACATTTGACGTGCAAAAAAGTCTCCTTGTGCCTTAGTGAAGGCATCTATCTCCTGCACCATCTGTGTAGTAACATCGGGCAACATCTGCTCTATCGTTGAGTAGAGCCCACTAAGAATTTCTCTATCTGCACGGAAATCACGGCGGAATTGGAAGGCCAGATTTAGGAAACATGCGACTGCATGGATGGGCCTATGCAATTGGTTTTGTCATCTCCTATCAATGATATCCCAAATGGGATGATACTTCTCCTCAACTCCACCATAAACTGATCTAATGGCCTCTTTGGCCCTATCCATGCCCTCATATATGTAGCCCATTGCGGGCTTCTCCCCATTTGCAACTCGTAGGAGAACTAGCAAGGGCTCAATAAACTGCAAAGTGCAAACAAGTTTCACAAATAAGTGTGAACGAAAATAAACAAATCAAAGTAAGATATGATTAAAAATTAAAACATAATAAAGAATTAAATTTTACCTTCACAATCTCATCCATTGGTGTCCAAAACCCTTGCTCATAAAAAATGCAATCAGCCACAACAATCCCTGCAGTGCTTGTAGAAAAGGATGAGGAAGACCACTCCTCACTAGTAAACATGCGCCTTAAAGCTGCCTTTGACCGAATCAAGGATTGCATCGTGATAAAATTTGTTGCAAACCTAGTAATGCCAGGACGAGACAACTCCCTCAACCCCGTGTATTGCCTCATAAGGTTAAGCACCCATGTGTGATTGTATACAAATTTGCATATGTTTTTTTCTGCATCCACACATGTTTTGATCCATGGGAGCTTGCCAAAATCCTCCAACATGAGGTCAATGCAATGGGCGGCACATGGAGTCCAAAATATAGTAGGGTGCCTCTCCATCAATAATCTACCAGCAACAACATAATTTGCTGCATTATCTGTCACCACTTGCACTACATTCTCTTCCCCCACATCAGCTATCACCTCCTCTATAGTCTCACAGTATGTGGCATTTTTGAATTGGGCAGAAGCATCAATGGACTTCATGAAGACGGTGTCACCTGAAAAAATAAGCAAAACCAATTATTCAATAAATTAAAAAACATAAATCAGCCATATTAAATTATTAATCACTAAATCAAATTCAAATTTCAATGCATTGAGGGAAGTACAATTACCTCCGGAGGAAACTAGGAAATTAAGCGTCCTATTTCTCCTATCGGTCCAACCATCAGTCATGATGGTGCAACCAATCATCCACCACTGCTTGCGCTGCTCCTCTAATTGTGCTTTCACATCTGCCACCTTTTGAGTCAAAGTGGGCCCTTTAAATTTGAATTCGATAATGAGATACATCTAGATTCTAAAATTTAAATATAAATTTTAAAACAATGAAAGGAAAAAGGATTACCTGGCTACATGGAAGGGAATGGTGCAGTAGTACCAAAAGTCTGCAATTGTCTTTTTTGCTGCATCATGTGTGTCCTTGTTCCAACCCATGCTCTCAAGCGACGGTTGGGAACTAGGAGTAGTGCGTGGTACAAAATATGAGTCCACCCTAGATTTACGAACTCTGGGGCCAATGCTAATACTGCCACTACCACTAGTAGTAGCAGCGCCACCGGCACTAGGAGTACACATAGGCATAGCTGATGCAGAAGCAGAAGCACTAGCACAAGCACTAGCACTAGGACGGTATGGAGGCATAGAAGAAGCATCTCCAACAGGACCAAGTCCCTGTCCAACTCCAACACTCGCCAACTCTTGCTTCTGTTTCTTTTTCATTTCTTTTTGTATTTCAAAAGTTTCTAATTGTACCTGCACTTCTCGAACAACCTCAGGAGGTGCTTTAGTGCAACCCATTGCATCATGGACGGGTATGCGTGCAAGATAGTATTTTAATCTATTCATGCCTCCATGATATATTGTTTTGCAGTAGTTACATTTTGTTTCTCCTCTTTTCATTCCGGGAAAGATTTCAGCATGTTTCCAAGCAGGGTCTTTTCTGACTGGGGTTTGAGACATTGTGAAAATAATAATATGGTCTGATTTGCAAATGAATGTGGTTGCAAAAGTAGGGTTTCTAAAATTATTTAAGTTGCAAGTAGGGTTTGTAAAAAAAAAATGCAAATTTAAAAAAACAATGATTTTACAAATTACAATGAATTATTTGTTAAAAAAACACAAAAAAAATCAATTAAAATCAAACTTACCTCTTAGATTTGGCTTGGAATGCAATGCAAACTCCTCCCAATCACTGGTTATGAGCTCTCAATGCACCTCCTTGCTGGTATGAAGCTCCCCAAATGATATATGACCCTGGATTTGTCTTCAATAGCTTGCTGGTTGCCCTCTCTTCTCCTATTTTTCCAAATGAATGAAATGAGGTTGCTTTTAGGGTTGGGGAGATAATATAGGACCAAAAAAAAACACACTTAAACTGTAATTTTATGGTTTTTTAATGCCTTTTTCACTTGTTGCCACCGGCCGTGTCTAGGGATCGGGACTCTCCTGGACGTGGCGCGTCCGGCTTGGAAGCGGCTGGAAGTGGCGCGTCCGGCTTGGAAGCGGCTGGACGCGGCCACGTCCGCGCCCGCACTCCCAGGACTCGGCCAGGGGTGCTCGGTGTGCGACTCGCCGAGTCCGGGCGAGTCCCGTAAGTATGGTACAAACCCTAGACGACTTGCTTTGTGAGGGCTTTTGGCAGAAACGTGGGAGATATCAGGTTGTAGTTTGCTCTGAGTAAGGGCATTTGGACTTTTAGTGTGTTGGCGAGTTCATTTCAGGCCTAGACGCTGAAGATTATATATTCTCTGACCTTGCAGCAGCCCCCATGTGAGATTCTGTGCTCAGTTACTATTGTCATGAGGGTCGATTAAGGGTTTATCAGCTGGATGTGTGAATCTGGGCGCATATCTTCTTATTCTGGAGGTCGCAGGAGGTTCAAGGACACTGGACGTCGTTATTTTTCATGGTCTCAATCATTCTTCAGACTGCTGCTAGCAATTCCCAGGTCTGCGTTGAGTTTCAGATCTGAGTTTAAGCTATCTTTCTTTGTCACTTGCTGTTGTAATAAGTCTGAGAATGCATTGAGAAGTAACATATCTGTATTAAAGTTCTGAGAACCTGAAACTGCAATTGCTGCTCTCTTTGTAACTCAGTTTGGTGTGGTTTTTAAGGGTATTGTCAGCCAATCTGATATACTTTGTAAGTTGAGTCATCTCATGATTATTTCTGAGTCATTCACACATAAATCTGCTCATATTCTTATTCTGATTGAAACAATACAAGCCTGTAGTTGTCTCTATCCACTTGGTTATTCTCAGTCAAAATTAGAGAAAGGAAGTTGTGAATTTGATTGTTAAATCTGTTGAATCTTTCCCTTATGCATGGCGTCATACTGAATGCAATGCAATGCAATGTATTGCACATTCCGGAACCTCTGTCAGTGTTGGTATATCTGGTCTATGTGGAAGAGAAAATGAATGTAATGCTGTTTCAGACAGCCTGTCACAGCTTGCAAACTTCACACTCACAGCCAAAACACTCTTACACTTGCTCTATATTCATATTCAGTTTGAGCCTGTGCAAGTCTGCAATTTGTCTCTGTGCGTTAAGTATTATGCTCATTGAAAAGCAAGAGAAATGAAGTGTTTAAGTTGATTTCCAGATTGCATGTTCAGTTCAATTGAATGTTATTGTCTTATTTGCAAAGCAATGATCTATGTTTGATAAAACGGGATGTCTATCAAACTAAAAACTATCACAAAAATTATCATACAAAAGGGGTGGGTTATTACATGTTTACAACAGATTTGTATAGTTGACGTCACTGTGGCAGTCATATGGCTGGTTGACATCCTGTATGCTATTGTCTGGGTGATTCTACTGTATAATTCAATGGAATCCTCATGCTGGGTATTTTCTCATGGGTTAAATAAGGGATTGTGATGTTGTGGTCAGAGCAATCTCCAAAGTCTTAAGGAAGCATAAAGGGAAGGAATATTATAGACTTATGAGTGCCAGATTTGGTGATAAGATTTCTAGTTTAGGTATGCATCAATTGTTAGTCTGTACTGTCTGAAAATTCAATTTATTGACAATAATATTAATTTTTTTTTGTAAGATTTGTGTTTTGTTCCATGCCTGAGAGAAATAAAGAACTATAAAGCAAAGCATGTTGCCTCATAGTTCTGTCAGTTTCTTTTGAAAAGAAAAAACTTTTTGAGCTGGATGGATGAGTTGGGGTTGTGAGTAGATCCCCCTTGAAAGTGCCTGAAACTAGGTGCTCCATAATAGGTTCTGGAAGACAAATATAGGAATCGATGTTCCTAGAAGATATGTCTAGGGTAAGTTATTTTAAATTCAAATCCTTCTTATAAGCATTATGTCTCTTATAATATGAGAATCGTTTCTGCAGGGATCCAATCTGTAATTCTACTAGCTGTCTAGATTCCACACCATCTTTGCATTGCTGATGAATCACTGATAGTCACATAACTGATACATAACCTGTATGTAATGCTAGCATTTGAGATTTTCTTGGGACAATTCTATAGTGAAGTGAGTTAGCCTTGAACTGTACATGTTAACAGAGGGCACCTTTTTTGCACATGGACAGTTTTAAACAGAAAGAGTAATTGGTTAAGTGTAAAGGATTCCTTGCCACTTGTTCATTTGAGTAAATTCTGTGCTAGTTTTTAATTCAAATTTAAACCAACTTGTTTTTAATTGAGCAATTTCATGGATATTTAGGCCTTCTGCTCAGGGAGTGTGTTGAATTACCTTCTGTTATTAGGTCCATTTTATTAGCTGAAGGAATGCAGTTTGTTCTATTTTGAACTGTGAAGTGTTCCCTCTTTATTTCATTTGTTATTATATTTACAAGCTTTCTGCACAATGTATTAATTTGATCGAATTTCAAATTTTAAACAGAAAGATTAGAATCCAGTATCTATATATGATCACTATTAAGTATTCTGAGGTGAACAATCAATAAAATTAAATTGAAACGATATGCATAATCTTTTCGTGCTAGTTTTTTGAAGAGCTATTACCTATCTGATGAATTATCCCTTTGTGTTATCTTGTAGAGACACTTTTGCTATTTCATTACTTCTATTTTTTATTGTTCTCAATTATTCATGAGGATTAGCAGTATTTTCTTCGTGAATTTTAACTTCTGTTCTTCCTCTTTGGATGTGCAAGAAATCTTTATATATAGATATATTCTTATGTTAGGTTTATTGCAGCATTGAAAATGTTCTTTTAAATTTTTTAAACAAAAGTAAGCTAAAAAATTGGACCTCTTTTGCATGCTTTATTTCTAATTCAATCATAGCTAGTTCTTGTTAGGAATTCTTTTGCTACTATTCTCCACCTTTCATATTCTCAAGACATCAAAGATTTGCTTATGCTAAAGCTTGCATATATTTGCAACTGTGAGGGCTTTATTCATTCTGATGAAATGCATGGTCATGTGTGAAGGAAACTTTTGTTGGTTGTAAATTAGGTTATGTTCATATTTTGGCTTTTCATTCGTAGGTAAAAAAGATGGTTCATACTGGACAAGAGGTGGTACTTGTTGGAGGTGCCCACAGCCTACATCGACATGAGAAGTTATCAGTTGCTGTCTCAAAAGCTCTCCGTGGTCACTCTGTTCACGAGACAAAGTCAGATGGTCGTTTTCATGTTCGGACTAGAATGTATCTAGATGGCTCTATTCTAAAAGATGTATGTATACCTTAAATATTAGATTAGTACCATTTTATTAACTAGGAAAGCAACAAATGAAAAAAAGCAGTGGATGTTGTATGTTGAACATATTAGATGTTTGCACTCCTTTTTTGTATGAAGCTTTTGGTATATGCTGTTTGAACTTTGAACTCATTCGAAGTTTGATATTCCTGATAGAGAAACTATGCAGTCATTATTTTGCTTGCTGGTATTGTTTAGAGACTTGCTGATGACTTGTAATTGGGAAAATGCTATAAGATATTGTTTCCTTGAAAATTCACAAAAATTATGGCAGGCTTGTAGAAACATCTATTTGTATTGCACTTTATTGGGCCATGGATATGGTTTGTAGTGTATAAACACTTGTCTTAAGTTGCATGCATTTAAAATGCATGTTGCAGACAGCTTGTCTAAGCTTTAGTTATGCTTGGTAAATATTTATGTTGGCATGTCATGTAGACATGAAACACTCAAGGGCTAGATCATTCTCATATTTGAAATCATGGATTGATGCCCCTCTCAAACTTAGCTGGTAAAATTGTTGTGCTTATTGTTGGGCATTCAGTTATTGAAATAATTTTCATATTTATATCTGTTGTGCTGATGTGAATTTTTCATATGTAATCGTCACAACAAAGTGTCTATTGTTGATGTTTTAGCAGCGACGGGCTGCTCCTTCTAGTGATCTCCTTATATGAAATAAATTAAATTGTAGCTTTCAGCTATTTAATTTATTAAGACTCAAGAGGCATGATTTTTGTAAAGACATCTATTTGTTAAGCAAACACATTATTATGAAGAGGCGCGATTATCCTCAAGGCCGACATTATTTCTATTTAGGAGGAGGTGCGATTTTCAAAGAGGACAACCTCTTTAGTGGAGACGTTTTCTTCCAAGGAGGCCGACATGATTTAAAGAGACATATCCCTTCTCTCCATTGCGTATATATATTCGTTGGATCTCATTGTTCATGATCATTCATATTCAGTTCTACATTATGCTTTTGGGAGAAGTGCAAATCATCTAAGGAGAAAGCGATTTCTATCTAAGAGCAGTTTGAGTTTCAGTTGAAGGCTGAGTCTTATCTTTAGCATATTGCATCATTGTGTTGCTGTGTTTGCATCAGTTTGTGGTGCTATTGTTTGGCCCTCATATCGGCCCTTATAAAGGAGATAATTTGCATTGACAATTCAATATATAAGTGATATATTGTTGCTGGGTTTTTCTCCCTCAAGTGGAGGGTTTTCCCAGGGTATCTGCTGTGTCTTGTATTGCATTTTGAATTAATTTCTGTGCATCTAAATCTGATCATTAAATTTAACATGGTATCAGAGCGGGTTTGATGAGATCGTGATCAGATTTGTCCTTACAGCGATACTCCACTCTCTTATTTATATTTCTTTGTCTATCTATACTTTAGTCAAGATGGTGAATGGGCTTAAGATTGAGGATAGACTCGAGGGAGCATCCAACTTCACATCATGGAGATTCAGGATCATGCTTACCTTGCAAGAGAATGACTTGGGTGAGTTTGTGGAGTCTAGTGTTCCTGAACCTGAAGAGGAAGAAGAGAAGTTGCAGTGGAAGAAGAAAGATATCAAGGCAATGAAAATGTTGGTTGATTCCATTAAGGATCATATCGTTCCTATTGTCTCTAAGTTGAAGACGGCAAGAGACATGTTTAAAACATTGGAAGAAATGTACGAAATCAACAATACCAGCCGGGCACTTGCACTAAAGCAACAACTACACCATGTGAAAATGGCTAAAGGAGAATCAGTGATTGCATACTTCACGAGGATTTCAGATTTGAGAGATCAGCTCTCGACAATTGGCCATATGGTTGACGACAAAGACTTGACCATGCTTGCTCTCAATGGTCTTCCTTTGTCTTGGGAATCCTATATTCAAGGAATCAGTGCAAGATCAAAAATGCCTAAGTTTGATCGTCTAAGGGCAGACTGCATTCAAGAAGAATCAAGGTTGGTGGCTAGAGGCGTTGGTCAAAGCTCAAAGAATGAAGATATGCATGTTCTCGCCTCCCATGCTTCGAAGAAGAAAGGAAAAGATGGAAAGAAAGGTTTCTTCAAGAGGAATCGAGATAAGGGAAATGATGATGCACCCTCCTTCAAGAAGAAGAGAGACATGTCCAAGATTCAATGCTTTAGGTGTGATAAGTTTGGCCACTTTGCTAAGCATTGTCCATCTAGACCTAAGCAACAAGCCACTGTTGTAGATGTTGATGATGCTTCTCCGTAGAAGGATTCATGTGAATACTTGTTCTATTCAACATTATACCAACACTTGGCTGATCGACAGTGGTGCTTCTCGACACATCACTAGATTTAAGGAGCACTTATCAAGTTTGGTGGAGAAAGATTTTTCCGAACAAGTCATTATCGGAGATGATGCTGGCTACTCCGTGAAAGGGATTGGGACCTCTACTCTTCATTTGGATTCCGACATTACACTTCAGTTGAGGGATGTTCTTTATGTTCTAGGAATCAAGCGCAATCTCATCTCCATTTTAGCTCTAGAAGATAAAGGATATCAAGTTGCCTTCTCCAAAGGAAAAGTTCTTGTGTGGATGGAGAATTCCAGTTTCAAGGATGCTCAAGTAATTGGTGTTAGACATGAAAGCCTCTATAGGCTATGTACGCGTCCTCTACATGCATTAGTTCATGATTCTTCAAGCTTATGTGATCTTTGGCATCGAAGATTGGCTCACCTACACTTCCGAGCCTTACCTATCATGGAGAAGATGGTCACAGGACTTCCTAAGTTCAATCAGGAGCATGAAGGAACTTACAAAGGATGTGCTATGGGTAAGAATTCAAATGCTCCATTTCATAGTAGAGAAAATAGATCTAAGTGTATTTTAGACCTTATTCATTCTAATTTATGTGGACCTATGTCTGTTCCTTCCTCAAGTGGTTTCTTGTATTATGTTCTTTTTGTTGATGACCACTCTAGAAAAAATTGGATTTATTTTCTGAAAACTAAAGAGTTTGAGGAAGTGTTAGAAAGGTTCAACGAGTTCAAAGCTCTAGTAGAGAATCTTTTCGGTAAAAGAATCAAGGTCCTCAGATTTGATAATGGAGGAGAATGCACCTCTGGCAGCTTTCAAAATTTCTCTGTTGATTCTGAGATTAAGAGGGAGTTTTGTGTCCCCTATAATCCTCAACAAAATAGTGTTGCAGAGAGAAAGAACGGGACAATCGTGGAAGCAACGAAAGCCATGATTCATGACCAAGATCTGCAAACCTTCTTATGGACAGAAGCTTCTAGGACTGCAGTATATGTTTAGAATAGAAGTCCTCACAAGGTCTTGGAGAATATGACTCCAGAAGAAGCCTTTACAGGGAAGAAGCCCGAGGTTAGTCATTTGAGGATCTTTGGATGTCCTGTCTATGTTCATGTTCCGAAAGAAAAGAGAAGTAAGTTGGAACCTTCTGGCAAGAAGGGAATATTTGTGGGCTACAGTGAGACATCAAAAGCCTACAGGATATATGTTCCAGGTCAAAAATTGATTGAGATCAGTAGAGATGTCACATTCGAGGAAGATGTTGCATTTAGAAGATCCAAGGGAACTCATGTGGAGATTGACAATGATGAGTCTCCTCAAGATATGGAAGTTGACAATACTCCTGAGATCCAGAGGGAGACTTCAGAACCTAAGGAAGACGTTGATCAAGTTGAGCCCTTGGAACCTATTGATGGGCCTACTGATATAGTAATTAGAAGAAAGGGAGCTCTTTGGGCTAGACAAACTATGCAAGAGGCTGAAAGGTTCACAGCCCCTAGAGGTACATTAAGAGAAAGTAAAAGGCCACATAGGTTCTCTAGTTATGTTGCCTTGATGAGTGAAATTATAGAATCTGAGCCTTCTAGTGTGGAGGAAGCTTCTAGTCAACAGGTTTGGAAAGATGCTATGTCAAGGGAGTACCAATCAATTCTCAAGAATGATGTTTGGGACATTGTTCCTAGACCCGAAGGAAAATCTGTGGTATCTTCGAAATGGCTCTTCAAGATCAAGCATGCAGCTGATGGGAGCATAGAGAAGTACAAGGCAAGATTCGTGGCTCGAGGGTTCTCACAGAAAGAGGGAGTTGATTTTGAAGAAACTTTTGCTCCTGTTGCTCGCTATACTTCTGTCAGGACTATCGTTGCCATTGCTGCATCTAGAGGATGGAAGATTCATGAAATAGATGTGAAGACAACTTTTCTAAATGGTGTGATTGAGGAAGAAGTTTATATCGAGCAACCCGATGTGATCGAGGTACATGCGAAGGAGTCTCATGTTTGCAAGCTGAAGAAGGCCTTGTATGGTCTTAAGTAGGCTCCTCGTGCATGGTACGAAATAATTGATCATTACCTGTCAAGTTTGGGCTTCTTGAAGAATGATGCTGACTCTAATTTGTACTTTAAGGTAATTGATGGTGAAGCATTGATTTTGGTTTTATATGTTGATGATTTGATTCTTATTGGAGAAGAGCACTTGATCATCAAATGTAGGAAAGAGTTGACCTCTGAGTTTGAGATGAAAGACCTTGGGATTATGCATTACTTCCTTGGCTTAGCAGTCTGGCAGAAACCAGATGAGATGATTCTAAGTCAAGGGAAGTACACCATTGATATACTTAAGAGGTTTGGTATGATGAATTGAAAATCCATGTCCACACCTATGGAGACCAACCTACATAAATTGAAGGAGGCTACGGCTAGTTCAAACTTGGTGGATCCTACAATGTACAGACCGTTGATTGGGTCCTTGATGTATCTAGTTAACACTAGACTAGATATTTGTTATGCTCTGAGTGCACTTAGTCAGTTCATGTGTGAACCGAGATAGATACATCTTGTTGTAGCTAAACATATCTTGAGATACTTGCGTGGCACAGTTGGATATGGGTTGAGATATTCTTCAAATGCGGACTTGAAGCTGCATGGTTATATTGATTCTGATTGGGTAGGGAGTGTTACTGATCGAAAGAGCACCACTGGATGTTGCTTCAGTTTGGGATCTGCTATGATATCCTGGTGCAGCAGGAAGCAGTCATCTGTAGCATTGAGTACAACAAAGGCATAGTATATTGCAGCTTGTATGGAAGCTCGGGAAGCAGTGTGGCTTCATAAGCTCCTTTCAAGATTGTTTGGACAATCAGTGGAGCCTACTATCATTCATTGTGATAACCAGAGTTGTGTGAAGATTTCTGTCAATCCTGTGTTTCATGACAGAACCAAGCATGTTGATAAAATACCACTATATTAGAGATATGGTATTGAGGAAGGCTATACAGTTGAGGTATATCAGCACTGATGAGCAGACGGCAGACATTCTCACCAAGCCTCTTTCCAGAATAAAATTTGTTTACTTTCGAGATAAGCTTGGTATGGTGGAGAATCCAGCCTTAACTGAGAAGGAGTCTCAGTATCAGTGATCCTTTGTAATGAGTTCTTCTCAGTGAGAGAAGTTCGAGGTGAAATCCCTTGATTAATGAGTTCTTCTCGGTAAGAGAAGTTCGAGGTGAAATCCCTTGATTCCACCCTCTGAGAGAGTCATGGTGGATGTCATGTGTGTGACTCCATGACAGCATCACGTGAGAGTCTGTGATGATTTTCTTGTACTTGTGTTTTCACCCTCTAGGAGAGCCATGGTAAAAGTCATGTTGAGGTGACAACATCACGTAAGTGATGAACACTTGTACAGACCATACATGGTTGTAGCCATTATGGTTGATATCATGTTGAGGTGATATCTGATATCACGATGAGGTGGTATTCTTCTTTTCCACTTATGGTTGTAGCCATAGTGGTAGACATCACGATGAGGTGATATGTCTTGTGCAGCTGGAAGTATCATCCCTAGCTGAGAGGGAGTGTTGATGTTTTAGCAGTGACGGGCTGCTCCTTCCAGCGATCTCCTTATATGAAATAAATTAAATTGTAGCTTTCAGCTATTTAATTTATTAAGACTCAAGAGGCACGATTTTTGTAAAGACATCTATTTGTTAAGCAAACACATTATTATGAAGAGGCGTGATTATCCTCAAGGCCGACATTATTTCTATTTAGGAGGAGGCGTGATTTTCAAAGAGGATGACCTCTTTAGTGGAGACGTGTTCTTCCAAGGAGGCCGACATGATTTAAAGAGACATATCCCTTCTCTCCATCGTGTATATATATTCGTTGGATCTCATTGTTCATGATCATTCATATTCAGTTCTACATTATGCTTTTGGGAGAAGCGCGAATCATCTAAGGAGAAAGCGATTTCTATCTAAGAGCAGATTGAGTTTCAGTTGAAGGCTGAGTCTTATCTTCAGCATATTGTGTCATTGTGTTGCTGTGTTTGCATCAGTTTGTGGTGCTATTGTTTGGCCCTCATATCGGCCCTTGTAAAGGAGATAATTTGTATTGACAATTCAATATAGAAGTGATATATTGTTGCTGGGTTTTTCTCCCTCAAGTGGAGGGTTTTCCCAGGGTATCTGCTGTGTCTTGTATTGAATTTTGAATTAATTTCTGTGCATCTAAATCTGATCATTAAATTTAACATCTATAATGTTTTGTAATAGAAATGCTTCTATAAATTTCTGTTCCCACTAAGAACTATCATGGGTGAAGATCTTTTGAAAATGGATCTTCTAACAAAAGGATCACTGTTGGTATAACTTAATTTTCCTAAACAATATCTTTAATTATGCTTTATGTAAGGCAGCTGTAATCAGCAAACTTAAAATCTATGTCAATCTGTTGCCATGACATGCCTTCTCCAATTACTTCATCGCTTACATGATATAATACTTGCTGCATCTGAGAAACTCTCTTTGTTAAACTAATTTGTTTCTAACTATCCATTATAAGTTAAACAATGAATGTGTTGCCACCAAGCCCTGATCTTGGGTACAGATTTGTAATAAGAGTTTTTGCAAGAAAATCTGTGGATGGTCTTGTTTTTCCCTTTTCCACTCGAAAAAATGTAACTCATTAAGGGATCTTGGATATTGCAAATCAAATGATTTTAGAAATATCAGTTGTTAGTATGAGTACTGTAGAAATATGATTTGGAATTATGACTGTTGCCAATGTTTATTTGGCCACAAACCCCAAAAACAATGTTTGCCACCAAAGGGAAAATCCAGAAAGCAATTAATGTTGGGTTGTTGTCCCGATTGAAGGAAAATTTATTTTAGACATAACATTGTCATCCAAAGCTGACATTTTGTGGATAAATAGTTTCTGAAAAGTTCTTGAGATGAACTAGAGAATGGGGAAGAGTGTAGTCGGCAAGAAAGAAATAAATAAAAAAATAAAAAAATGTGTTAGTATAATTAGTCCCCGACCATTATTTGGTTGTTACTTGGTAGTTGTCGACGGTTGGCGTTCTCAACCAACGTATGCTTGCTATATATTGTATGTTTGCACTTGTAGTTGGGGACTGCATACATTTTATATTTTGTAATTATTGCCTATCCAATGAATGAAAGAATACATGACATATATTTTGTGCATTGTTCTGAGTAATTGATATGTATTATTATTGCTCTTATGTATTTCCGTTTACTCCCTGTTAATTGTTCAGTTAGCATTACCAAGTAAAAATTTGGCGTTGTTGTCGGTACTAATCCTGGCGATACACAAATCTTAGATGGGAATCATGGTGATGCAATGGGACAACTAGCCGAAGAACTTGTAAAGCAAACGACGAAAGAGAAGACGCATTGACATTAGACTTGGCAAACTTGTGGGACATTTTGTTAAAAGATCATGTACGGAGGTAAGCTCTTAGGAGAGAGGTCCCTCAAGTCAGCATCGAGGACAACCTTGTTGATGTTTTAGCTGCGGGAGATATCCTTCTCTCAAAATCGAAATAATAAATGATATATAAATATTATTTTAAAGGCCGACCCAAGTTGAAAAGTCACCTTGGTTCTTGATCAAGGACGACCCTTGTGAAGAGTTGCCTTGCTTGTGAAGAGGCATCTTACTTTGTATATATGGAAGGAGATGCTCATTCATTTGATCATTGATTTTATTCAAAAAGAGACATTCACACTTATCAAGGAGTTCGTGCATCTACAACAGATCATATTATTGCATAAAGCAGATCGACATTAAGGAGAGATCATATAATTGTGTATTTGCATCTATGTGAGGTGCGATTATTTATTGCATTATATTGGCCTTGTGTGTGGCCAAGATTGTAAGCAGATTTCAGCTCCTTTAAATTCAATATATAAGAGAGATATTTTGGCTGGGTTTTTCTCCCTCGAGGAGGGTTTTCCCAGGATAAATTTTGTGTTCTTTGTTCACTGTGTTGCATTTTCTGCTTATTCATTTCTGATCCTAAAACTAACATGGTAGCAGAGCGGGTTCAAAATTTTTATCAGATTTGTTTAAGCATTCCAGAGGAGTTCGTCATACATCGTGATGAGGGGTCGTATCATGGTTTGACTGCAAATTGAATATAGTCTAGGTGATTGCTTAGTATATTCAACTATAAGCGTTGAAACTGTTTGATGTTATTGTGAAGGTGTGCCTCTTCAGTCATATACGTCCAGAGCCTCCCATATAACTGGCAGCAACAAATTCGACATATTGGTTGGTCTGCATCGTATTAAATGATGAATCATATGGAAGAGGGACGGTACTAGTGTGAAGATGAAACAACAGTATATTACATTTCATTGTAGCTACCCTTAATATTGCCAGGTTATGTTCATTCATCTGGTTCCATTTCATGTTAAGGGAATGGACTTACATGGGAGCAACATGAATGAAGGCTGATGTAAGGTGATCATTCTGGGTCGTCGCCAGAACTAAAGCAAGAAATTGTCCTCATATTGAAGCAGCAGAGATACGGAAAACTAAAGGCATCGAAGATGAAATGTCTTAGCTAAGAATGAAGACATTGATTTATCACAAGGAAATATTAATATGACCATCAAATAGATGTTTGTCATCTAGTGACTTTGGAGGCATCGTATGAGTTGGAGATATTTGAATTAAATCTTCAAATTTAAAAACTACAAAGTATGTCGTGTAATTCACTAACAAATGAAATATCGCAATTCCTTGTGATGTCGTTTCAATTTAAGTGTCTGCCAAATTTTGTCGGGAATATTTGCAATTGAAGGGAGTGTGAATTGAAATTTCCAAGTATCGCACTGATTGTTGAAGTCAAAAATAATAAGCGCCGGCCAATATCATATGAAGGGATTGAATTCAAATTGAGGAAAGATATAGTCAATTCAGGGAAGCATTGAGAGTTTGAATCTGTGGATATGTAAGTTGAAAGATACACCATATATGGGGCATATTGAAATCAGAAGAAGCAAATCATTTTAGACTTAATCAGAAGATAGTTTGACACATAACATTGGCAAACTGGGAGAAATTGAGAATAATTTTGATCCATCGGGTCAGGGTTATTACAGTACAATAGAGAAGAACAAATCTGGGCGTATCTGGAGGTCTTGTGTCCTCGTATCTACTGCATGGAGACGTTTTTTCCGTAGCAGCAGATCTGAATCTTTAAGTGCAAAGATCAGGAAAGAACAATTGGTGGATTGTGAGGAAGATTAGACATAAAGGGATAAGTATTTCATGCTTGAATAATGTTCATGAATTTTATGTAGTTATTAATTCATGCAATAACATTGGAATAGTGAATCATGTATGCTTCTAGCATTGGTATTTCTCTTTGAGATAGTTTGATTCTATGAACTATTAGTAATCTCTCTAAATTACTTCCAGGACGGATCGAAGAGCAAAAGGATGATGAGAGATTGAATTCAAGGGAGGAAGAGCTTGATGTATCCTGTGAGGAAGTCACGTAGGCTGAAGAATGGAGACACAACTTGCTGCTATGAGACTGAGTTGGTGGCTAGAGACATCGCTTGGAGAGGAAGAACCCTTACAGATTGTCTTTGCGATTAGTTTCTTCGAAGAGGAGGAATTAACATTTAGAGGGAGTCTCACAATTCATCAGAGGCAACCTTGGACGAGGAGGTCAGGAGGTTGATGCAAGTACTTGGAGTTTCAGAGGGAGTCACATCATCATGAAGATCTGTTGTAATGTATATTTCTCTATGACAGAGAAGCATGAGGTGAAAGCCCTTGTTAGTTTATATTTCTCTGTGACAGAGAAGTATGAGGTGAAAGCCCTTGTTAGTGTATATTTCTCTGTGATGGAGAAGTATGAGGTGAAAGCCCTTGCTAGTGTATATTTCTCTGTGACAGAGAAGTATGAGGTGAAAGCTCTTGTAGTGTATATTTCTCTGAGATGGAGATGTGGTTCTTTCCACACATGGGAGTAGCCATGGTGGACGTCATGTTGAGAGACTCCATGACGACATCACGTTGAGAGACTCCGTGATGAACCTTCTGTACTTGTGTTTTTCTACACATGGTTGTAGCCATGGTGGATGTTATGTTGAGAGATTCCATGACGACGTCACATTGAGAGACTCCGTAATGGACACTTGTGCATATGTTTCTTTCCATACATGGGAGTAGCCATGGTGGACATCATGTTGAGTGACTCCATTACGATATCATGTTGAGAGACTCCGTGATGAACTTTTTCTCAAATGGGTGTAGCCATTCTGGATGTCATGTTGAGAGACTCCATGACATGGATATCTGGAAGGATACCTCCCTAGTTAAGAGAGAGTGTTGATGTTTTAGTTGCGGGAGATATCCTTCTCTCAAAATTGAAATAATAAATGATATATAAATATTATTTTAAAGGTCGACCCAAGTTGAAAAGTCACCTTGGTTCTTGAATGAGGTCAACCCTTGTGAAGAGTCGCCTTGCTTGTGAAGAGGCACCTTACTTTGTATATATGGAAGGAGATGCTCATTCATTTGATCATTGATTTTATTCAAAAAGAGACATTCGCACTTATCAAGGAGTTCGTGCATCTACAACGGATCATATTATTGCATAAAGCAGATCGACATTAAGGAGAGATCATATAATTGTGTATTTGCATCTATGCGAGGTGCGATTATTTATTGCATTATATTGGCCTTGTGTGTGGCCAAGATTGTAAGCAGATTTCAGCTCCTTTAAATTCAATATATAAGAGAGATATTTTGGCTGGGTTTTTCTCCCTCGAGGAGGGTTTTCCCAGGATAATTTTTGTGTTCTTTGTTCATTGTGTTGCATTTTCTGCTTATTCATTTCTAATCCTAAAACTAACAAACCTAACCATCAACCTAGAGGTTGATCGTCTTCTTGATAGATTGCCAAGACTAATTGCACATCACTACATCATCCTGCAAGATCTTTGGGCTGAGAGAGATCGGGAACAACAAAGGAAACAACTACAACAGTACGAAGAACGAAACAAAAAGGAAGAAGAAGAGCATGATATTGACCGACGATGTATGTCGAAGAATTAATGCCATTACCCTTAAATAAAAATGAGAAATTAATACAAAGTGGTGACGAATGAATTGACCAAAAAATAAGATCCCTAAGGATAAAAGAATAAGAGAACGACAATGACGACTGAGGGGTGAAGTTGAAGAAGGCGAAGGGTTCCTCAAGGAAAGCTCGAACCCACGCAAGAGCAAAAGCCGTAGTCGGGAGAGGAAAAAAATTAATCATAAGAGAATGCACAAAGGGAGAGTGATTAGAAATAGCCAAACACTTACCATTTCCTGATGAAACATACATTGACCTCATCGACCAAACTAGAGAACTTTCTGTACCATCAACGTCAGACGAAGTAGAAAGTGAAGAATAGTGCTAGAGAATCGTACAGACCATCAATTGTAGATAAAGAAAGGTCATTGTTGGGTGACAAAGAAGGTTCACCGTTGGGCAAAGGGGAAGGCAAGGAGGGAACTGACAACCCGATCGTCCAAGAGCAATTTGCACCAAGAGAACTAGTTGAAGGGGAAGGCCAAAGAAAACCTATCGACGGTTTGATAGAGACGATAAGCTAGATTGAAGACTTAACATTGACGGAAGAACTTAACATTGGAAGATTGGAGCTAGAAACACTAGGACAAAGGGAGCATCAAAAGGACCCCGAAGTGACGAATGCTGAAAAGGGATGAGTAGAGGATAGTGGTGTGTTCGAGAGTGTAGAGAAGGCACCAAAACTTACAAATCAAAACTCTCCAAATAGGTTATTGTCAAAGAAGGTGCAATAGAGAGGTAAGATGGCGACTCCCCCAACAAGTTTGAATGTGGGGCGGCAAAAACTTCCAAAGTTCACTGGAAACGGGTTGGAGGACCCTATAAGACATTGTAAAACTTGTGAGACAATTTGGGTAGCGAACAGTCAAGACGACAAAGAGTATGTAATGTCCCCACTTTTGCCATACGCTCTTCTTTGACTGATAACCTATTTCTGGAAATCCGTAGGTCGATCAGAAGTGAAATTAGGGTTTCCTTGCTTGGAGATTTGTGGCATTTCTAGGTATTTACTATTTTTAGTAAATACTAATTTTGGCAGTGGTTCAGTTGTCAGCCTTCATTAAGTCATTTTCAGTTGGAGCAGTTGTTATTATGGCTTGGTCTTCAGAGAGCTTTATTTGGTGAAAAATATTTAATTAAAGGCATTATGTTTTAATTCTCTGTTGGCACCCCCTTGGCCTAAGAAGATAACTTAAGTTGTTTTTAAAGTGGGGCCATGAAGGGTACGCCTTCATAAAGAGCTTTATTAATTTTATTAAGAACTTTATTCCTTGAGCAAAAGTGGACGCCACTTTTATATTATTTGAATAAAGTGAAATATTTGGAGGCTTTTGGGACGCCACTTGAGAAGTTGACTGGTCTTGGGAATTGGAAAGGTCTCTTGTGTCTTTTGAGCTGCTTCTCAGGCAATTGAAAAGTTTTGTTGAGCTCTTATTTATTGAAGGCTTTTGCTACAGCATTTCATCCATGAAAATTATGCTAAAGTTATGCTGTCGAAATGACAATTGACATATTGCTTCGAGGAAGTCTACCTCCTAGCCTCTCATCCAATTTCGTGTTTGCAATATAACACCTAGTTGGCTACATTGCTGCTTCTCAACTTCAGACTAGCAGATTGAGCATCAAAGATTGAAGAATTTTGGAGATTTTGGTAATTTTGGTTTGCTGTTTAATCAACTGCTGAAAGTGATTTTTATTCATGGCTTATTTTCCAGCTTGAATTTCGTTCTGGGTATTTAACCAATCTGTTTGCTGACCTTGGGCGACTATTCATGCAAGTTTTGAGATTTTATTTTGAAGTGCTTGATTTTTAATTAAAATCGCCCCTCCCAAGAGGGCCGTACCATCTCATATGCATTGGGAATTGTGCAAGTTAAAAAATAAGTTGAAGTTGCTGCTGTTTGGTGCTTGGTTTTTGGGCGCCTACCTCTTGAGAAACATTTGCAAAAGATTTCAGTCAATTCGGAGGTGAAACGAGTGAGTTATGAATATTTTACTGTTTCACAGTCTGCTGTTATAATTTCCAGAATTCTGATTTTTATATCAGACTGTTGCAATTTCCAGTTTTTTGGCTTATACTTCAGTATTTGAGTGTTATATCATTGTAGAAGTTCATACTTGTATCTAAGGTTCATTCCTTATCAATTGTACTTAGTAATTTGCAGAGTTTTATTTGTAAGGTTGAGATTAAGCATTACTAATCCAACCATTCTTTCATTTCTGCAATTTACTTTCTGTTTATCATTAAATTACCCCTGGATGGTTTACCGCCAGTGTGGAAAATCTATTTGTAACACTCTTATACCCACTTCATAGTGGTGAATCCCCACAGCATTGTGGATGCCCGCCGCAGCGGATGAATTGCTTTCTATTGTAATCTTTTCCCCCCACTGTTTGGTGGTAGTGTGGAATTGTTTCTCATGGCTGGTTATCCGCCTAACAGTTTATAATTTCAATTTCTTAGACTCCGTCATATGTTAGCACCTCGCCCTCAGTGGGATCTTGAGTGCACATTCTTGACGTTGAGTAGTTCTTCCATTCAAATTCAGTTTCTTCAATTCAAGTTTAGTATCTTCCATTCTAGATCAGATTTTCAGTTTGAGGCTAACGCTAATCCAATCATCTATTGCTGGTTATTTTGTGTTACTTCTTCGAAAAAATTGGTTAGCATATTTCAGAGTATTGGTTGAGAGAGTTTCCAACCACTCTTAGAGGGATAGGCATTGACTGGTATACCGAATTGGAAGCAACTCATAAGAACACATGGCATGCATTGAAAAGGGTGTTTTAGGAGGAATTCAAACTCTTGAGAGATGACAACAAAATTTGAGTAGAGATATACAACACCAAACAAGGAAAGCACAAGAATATATGAGCCTACAATCATAGACTCAAGGAATGTAATGTTCCCTTTTTTCCGTGATCTGTATCTTTGCAGTGGTTAGCCTACTATCTAGTTCTCGTAGGCTAATAGGATGTTCAGAGGACCCTTTTGAGGGTGTTCAGTGGTTCCTCAGTTGGCTTTCTGATGTTTACCTCAGTTTTCTCCTGCTTTGTGACTCAATGTATTGATGGTGTGCCTTCTAGAGGCCATTTTGGACATTTTTCCCATACTATTTTTAGTAAGTCACTTGATCTTATCACCTATACTTACTATTTATAGTAAGTCGTATTTGGATCATTCGTCATCATGCCTACATCCAGAAAATATGATTGGATCACTCTTTCGAGTTGGTGTTGGTTAATTATTGATGATTAATGATTTATTTATATTATTAAAGCTAATTGACTTCAATAATATTAATATTTAATGATGACTTTATTAAAAGGTGATATAAGGTGTTAAATAGAAATTAATAAAGTATTATGTTTAATGATGCTTTATTAATTAAAAGCCAATGTATTAAAGCATCAAAAGAAAGTATTAATATTTATTAATTCTGGCCAAGTGGGGATTTGGAGTATAACAGCCAAAAAGCATTTTCTTTTTCATCATCATTGATCATTTTATTAGAACTTGTGCAAATTGGAGAAACTGAGCAAGGGTTTGCTGGTTTTGAAGATTGAAGCTTTTTGACGACGAAAACCCTCAGAGAGAACAATGTCTACAGGTGTGAAAGATCACCCAAGGGAATCTCATTTAGAGGTTATTATTGAGCTAAATTGAATTCAGAAGGTTGACTTAAATTAGACATTCAGGGTGGAAACATATAGGGTTTTTGTGATTGCTGATGTTCTTAGTTGCTGATCAAACACTTTCAGATCTGCATTATTGCATATTATGTAATCCGAGTATGATTCTAATGCAATTTCTTAAGCTATTATAAAATTTGAGTTATTAATTTCATGCAATTGTTTGGAATTGGTTTATTTTGCAAATATCTATATTTTTTGCATTTCATGGTAAAAAACCAGTGTTCCACGGGCCTGGGGGACGGGGAAACGGGGGGACGGGGAAACGTGTTTCGGAGACGGGGGGACAAAGGGCCTAAGTTTGGGGACGGCAGGGAGACGGCGGGGGGACGGCGGCGGCGGGGTGGTGGGGTGGTGGTGCTGATATAGTTATAAATATACTTATAGTACTTGAAAAACTAGTTTTGAAAGGATGTATAACAGTATAACAATATAAGAATTACATTTCAAATGAAACTATAGGAAATTACTCAAATTACTAATTAGTAAAATTATAACATAGCAAAATTTGAAATACTAAATCTAAATACGAAGATATCTTGAATGCTAATTGCTAAATAAAATTTGACAAATGAAATTGTTTTTGTAAAATTGAAGGTAACTAGTGGAGAGTACCTAGAAAATCAAATGAATTCAATGGGAGTTTGTGGGCAATGCCCCTAATGGGTTTGAGGGTTAGCGCCCTTAGTGGGGTCAAGGGGCAGTGCCCCTTGCGGGGGTCTGGGGGCAGCGCCCCCAGCGGGGTCAAGGGGCAGCGGCAGCGCCCCCCCAACGCCCCTTGGGGTCTGGGGGCAGCGCCCCCAGCGGGGTCGAGGGGCAGCGCCCCCGCAGGGTCCCGGGGCAGCGCCCTGGGCGCGCTCCCTGTCGCGATACAGGGCGGGGTCGAGGGGCGGAGCCCCCGCCGCCAAGCCCAAATTAAGACCTCCAAACCCACACAAACCTTCATGGTGTACATCATTTTGCATTAACAATAAAACCCAAATTAAGACCATCAAAGCCAGACAAACCTTCATGGAACACATCTCCTAGTCTCCCAGGAAACTCCTGGGCGTCTCCCAAGAAACTCCTGGGCGTCTCCCAAGAAACTCCTGGGCGTCTCCTAGTCTCCCAAGGAGACTTGGAGACTTGGAGACGTCTCCTAAGGAAACTTGGAGACGTCTCCCCGTCTCCCCGTCTCCGGCGGCGCTTTGGTGGCGGTGGCGGGACGGCGGGGGACGCCAAGTACCCGCCCCCCGTCCCCGGGACGTCCCCGTTTCCGAAACGGGTCATATTTTGGGGGGAAACGCGTCCCCGTGGTACACTGTAAAAAACCCTATTGAATCAGTGAAAACATTTAAAATGAAAAAACAAAAACCCAGATCAGAGGGGGTTATTATAGTGGTATTAGAGCACAACATTTTCTTGCTAGCCTGAGGGGTTTTCAAAAAGAAATTTTTCAGATTGCTAGGGTATGATGGATTTCAGAAATCATTAATGATTAATTATTATTCCAATATCTTGTTCGTACTATTGCGTGAAATTGTGAAGAGGGATCCTTATTGAAAATGGTGTCTGCATATTTAATGTTGGTGGGGGTTCCAAATTTCGACTATTGTATTGGCCATTGTAACCTTTCGGAAGGTAGCTGTGATTTTCATTTTAATCACATGACTCCTAGATTGTGCCATATGGAATTAGGAGACCAACAATGAGGGAACGTGGACTTTGATTGGTCATAAGTGGCTGCAAATGAATTAAATAAAAATTATATTCTCCTTAAAGCTGTCGCCACCTCCTTTTGATGGGAAGATTATTGGGCGTATTTGTGGTCTAGCAGATAGTCTAGGAGGAACTAGAATGGCCATGTAAGTAGCTGAATGCAGACAAAAGGGTCAAAGGGAGGTGATTTTATTTTATGAGACTCATTCCCACATCGGCTGCTACAGTCCAAACACCTGTGTCTCCTAAGGTAAAAATTATATTCTCCTTAAAGTTGTCGCCGCCTCCTTTTGATGGGAAGATTATTGGGTGTATTTGTGGTCTAGTAGATAGTCTAGGAGGAACTAGAATGGCCACGTAAGTAGCTGAATGTAGACAAAAGGGTCAAAGGGAGGTGATTTTGTTTTATGCGACTCATTCCCACACTGCCTTTGAAGGAGACGTCCTCTTCTAAATTGCTGCAGGTTTGGAGCATGTGGAGTATACGCTGCCACTACAAGACAAAACATCTGGTCAAAGGCTGATAGGAGTTGAAAGTTTAATCAAATCGCAAATATAAAGGTCAAACAACTAATAATATAAACTAATCAGGAGCTAGCTGCTTGTTGGGTTGTTAATCTCTTACGCAGCCTTTAAAGGAGAGGTTAATAAATAAATACAATCATTCCTTTGCCTAGGAAGGAGTCGGGTCCTCTGTGTGTGTGTGTTTCCAGAATTAAGCTACTGTCAGATATAATTAAAGGCAAGAGTATAATAACCCTTATATTATCATATTCCTTGCTGGAGCTGTATCAATTTAAGGAGGCACTTAGTCATAAGTCAGTCAAAGGGAGATTATCGAGCCTGTTGTGAAGGAGTAATATCCAATTTTCAGGGATTGGCGTCCAGTTTCCAGATTTGGAGCTATATAACAATTAATTGACATGCAAAGGCTATTGGAGGATTATATAGATCGTCTATTCGTGCTTTCAATACTATCTTGGAAGGCACCATGGATCTATTCTTGAATGTTGTTTCAGACTTCTAGAAATTGCAGAATAAGAGCCGCTTTTGTAGGTTAGATATTCAAATGATATTTGCAGCAGTTTATGCAATTTCAAAGATGATTATTTGTCATGTGAACTTTGATGTTTCTGCACTTAATGAAATTGTGAATTTGAGTATTACATTAGTTTGACAAATAGCATTGTCAAACTAGAAAGGGTAATTGAAAAATAATCGCTTTCGTGAGTGGGAAGAAATAGGTATATAGCAGAGGTATAGGATAGTAGCAGCCCCCGCAGCTCCCAGAAGATCAAACTATTGTAGGTGCATTGGGTATTCATAGTTCATTAGGTGATAGTGAGAATTTTACAAGTGCCATAGTAGATAAAGATAAGTGAAAATCTGGTTCACTTAGTCCTGATTCCAAAGCGGAGTGCAAATTTGACACCATGATGGATATGATGGTGCAACTCCTGCATAAAATGGACCAGAATACTCCCCTTGGTCATACAGTACGACCCGAGGAGACCAGTTGCTCCAATGCACAACCTGATGATAGGCAAAGGAGTCCAACTTACCCCACATCTAGATCCCTGCAGCCTACTTTCACACATAGGGTAGAGGCATAGGTTCACCAGGATCAACCCCCTGAGAAACATTTATCTATGGTTGATGAGGTCAGGGCCAGTCATGTAGAGTATATCACACTTCCTCCTGATATCAGGAATATGTTGACTTTTGAGCAGTTCTTGAACCAGAGGAGTAAGAGGGCTATGGCAGTTGGCAGATTGGAGGCTAGAGCACCGTAGGTAACGAGAGACTTCTAGCAGGCAGTTAGAGCATTATGATGGGAGTGACAGGTGTTCAACACGTGACTGGGTCTAGAAATTGGACAACTGCCTCTCCTTGAGGCCGATGCCTGAGGATGAGGCAACCAGATTTGCCACTCTTCATTTGGATGGATTGGCACATGATTGGTGGTATCATGGATTGATCACGCTTGGGCACAAGTCAATCACCACCTATGATGAGTTTACTAATAAACTCATCGAACGGTTTGATAAGAAAGATCCAAAAGTATACTTCCGAGAGCTTGCATAGCTGAAGCAACTTGGGTCATTGGAGACTTATATCTCCGAATTTTAGAGGCTCTCCATAATGGTTCCTGGCATAACCAAGAGGAGACTTGTGGTTCTCTTTAGTGAGGGTCTTATGGAGCCCTTACTAATAAACTCATAAACTCATCAAACGGTTTACTCATAATGGTTCTTGGCATAACCAAGAGGAGACTTATATCTCCTATGACGAGTTTACTAATAAACTCATCGAATGGTTTGATAAGAAAGATCCAGAAGTATACTTCCGAGAGCTTGCATAGTTGAAGCAGCTTGGGTCATTGGAGACTCTGTATCTCCGAATTTTAGAGGCTCTCCATAATGGTTCCTGGCATAACCAAGAGGAGACTTGTGGTTCTCTTTAGTGAGGGTCTTATGGAGCGCTTGCGTGGATGGTTAAAAGCCTTTGATCCTCCCTCATTACAGGATGCGATGAAGAAGGCACGAAACATGGAGCTTGCTGCCCCAAAAAGGTAGTTTCCGCCTAAAACAATCACCTATCCCAAGGATGATAGTTATCATAAAGTTGCAGATCAGCAGAAGAAACCATCACAAAAATGTAATGATGACACCATAAAGGACTTGAGGAGGCAGAAATTATGCTTCAAATGCAAAGGGCCTGGGGAACCGGGTCATAAGTGTCCTATGTAGGGTTATGCAAATCAGATGGAATACTTTTATGTTGATGAAATCAATTCTGAAATTTCTGAACAGCTATCTGATCCAAAGGACAATGAGATAGGAAGAGCATCCGATGAGTCAGAAATTGACTTAGCAAAGTCATCTTCTATGACACAACTCTCTGGTATCCAAAGAGAGGGGTCATTCAGAATCAGAGGAGTCTTGAGTGGGCAGCGTGTGATCACTTTGCTTGATCAGGAGCCACTCATAACTTCATTGATGAGGGATTGGTTGCCATACGTAGACTTCAGATAGAAGATTTTGAGGGGTTCAGAGTGAGAGTTGCAGATGGTTTCACTCTCACGTGTATGAGGAGGGTCCTTAATCTCACCTTGCAGCTGAATAATTATGAGTCCCAAGCTGATTATTATGTTGTCAGCATGGGTGAGATGGATGTTGTTTTATGCATGAAGTGGCTTCATGCAATTGGTGAGTTTTCCCTCAACGTGCGCACAATGCAAATGAAATTTGCGGTTGATGGTAGGAAATATGTGTTGAGGGGAATGTCTGAAGGAAGTCTACATGTTATCTCCCTTAGTGGAAAGGAGAGTAGAGGGAAAGGAAAAGAGATTGAATAGGTAATGGAGGAGTATGATCTTGTCCATTGTCCCAAAATTTTAGAAAGAGATAATTCAGGTCAGCAAGAAGATAGTTTACAATTTGTTGATAATCCATTGTTTGGAGTAGACGTTGATTTGTCCTATGATAATCCACTCTTTGAGTTGGATGATGGCACTCTTTCTTTACCCCTGTATGTAGTTGGGTGACAATCGCAAGATTTGGGATCCTAGTAGTGGATCAGGACTTCCGACAGGGCTTATTGATGCATTCGACAATTTGTATATTGTGCAGTGTGCATACAACTTTACTTTCAGCCCACTCACATTTGATTTGACTATGATGCAGAAGACACGCAAGTGTGAGTTGGATGGTTGGTATGAGGTGTTTCCTTTTGTAGATGAAGGGGACAAATCTTATAGGTGTTCTAAGCTGCTTCAATAGAATATTCATGCTGTTGGGATACATGATATAGGAGTAGATTTTGAGGAGTTTGGCATTCTTGATGTAGTTAGAATGGTGCAGTAGGAGCCATCAAGAGACAAGAAGGACAAATTTCAAATTTGTCCATGGGATCTAGGTGTACACGCATGGAGGGTTATGATACTTGGAGATTTTTAGACTGTGTTGCTTCACCATCTTCAACTTGGTGAAGATTATATCAGAGTCACACAGTAGATGTTAGTAGGTGATGAGTATGGTAGGCTTCCAGTTGGGTTGCGGGCTTTGGGATCTACTATGTTTGGCAATTTGCTTCTTCTTCAGACAGTGTTTGACGGGGCTGCCGAGTTTAGCTCTATCTTTCTCCAGTGGTTGCAGTGGAGTTTTGGTAGAGCATTGTACAAAATGGTTTAGGATCCCGACATTCAAGGCAAGCCTAGTTGTTCAGGTGAGGATCGCTTGGGGATCTGTATCTTTGCAGTGGTTAGCCTACTATTTGGTTCTCGTAGGCTAATGGAAAGTTCAAGGGACCCTTTTGAGGGTGTTCAGTTGTTCCTCAATTGGCTTTCGGATGTTTACCCCAGTTTTCTTCTGCTTTGTGACTTAGTGTATTGATGGTGTGCCTTCTAGAGGTTGTTTTGGATGTTTCTCTCATACTATTTTTAGTAAGTCCATTGATCTTATCGCCTATACTTACTATTTATAGTAAGTCACATCTGGATCAGTCGTCATCATGCCTACATCCAAAAAATATGATTGGATCACTCTTTCGAGCTGGTGTTGGTTAAACATGGAGGATTAATGATTTATTTATATTATTAAAGTTAGTTGACTTTAATAATATTAATATTTAATGATGACTTTATTAAAAGGTGATATGAGGGGTTAAATGGAAATTAATAAAGTATTATGTTTAATGATGCTTTATTAATTAAAAGCCAATGTATTAAAGCATCAAAAGCAAACATTATTATTTATTAATTTTGGCCAAGTGGGGATTTGGAGTATAATTGCCAAAAAGCATTTGCTTTTTCATCATCATTGATCATTTTATTAAAACTTGTGCAAATTGGAGAAACTGAGCAAGGGTTTGTTGGTTTTGAAGATTGAAACTTTTTGAGGACGAAAACCCTCATAGAGAACAGTGTCTACAGGTGTGAAAGATCACCCAAGGGCATTCAAGGAGATAATCTCATTTAGAGGTTATTATTGAGCTACATTGAATTCAAAAGGTTGACTTAAATTAGACATTCAGGGTGGAAACATACAGGGTTTTTGGATTGCTGATGTTCTTAGTTGCTGATCAAACACTTTCAGATCTGAATTATTGCATATTATGTAACTCGGGTATGATTCTAATGCAATTTCTTAAGCCATAATCAAATCTGAGTTATTAATTTCATGCAATTGTTTGGAATTGGTTTATTTTGGAAATATCTATATTTTCTGTATTTCTTGAGAAAAACCCCAATTGAATTAGTGAAAACATTTAAAACGAAAAACACAAAAACCCATATCAGATGGGGTTATTATAAGGAATTATTGGTCAAACTAGAAATCTAGCTAGTTAATGAACTGGAAAGGAGGTGGTTCATCAAAGGATTGATTCCTTCGTTGAGGAAGAAGATGAAAGTTGTATCTCCATCATTGTACGTTGATGCCTACAATCGAGTGATGGACATAGAAAGCGAAGATAAGACATCTTCTCGAGGGAAGAGGAGGATGGACGATGACGAGAGCACAAACAACAACGACAATGACTCAAAGACTGTTCAAGCCTTAAGGAAGGATATGATAACAATGATGAAGGATCTAGAAGATGAGAAGGAAAGTACAAATGAAAGTAAGGAATTGTGGTGCACCAAATGCAAGGTGGAAGGTCACATGAAAACAAATTGTACAAAAAAGTTATTTTGTGACATTTTCCAAGTAATGGGACATTCCATCAAGGAATGCGTGTACAATTTGAAGACAAGGAGCACACAAATGCTCTCCATCCAAGGGGAACAGTCAACCCCTCTGACCACACCCCCCAAAACACAAAATACTAATGTATCTCCTGGCGGATACCGAAACAGACGAGGGAATAACAATTAGTTTTATAATAGTGGACCAAGGAGTAGAATCCAATATGATGCAAAAGGAAGATCGATGGTCCATTTCAAAAAATGTAACAAACGGGTCACTTCACCAAAGAATGCCAAAGTAACCAAAACAAAATGAGGATGCTGTGTAAGTGGTATGGATTGAGTGTTTATCAGGACATCAACTGCTTGAAGCAAAAGGCATCAACATGTTGGATGTGGAGGAACAAGACGGGAAGTTCTGGCAATTACCAGAGCACAAACGAAGAAGGCAATATACCCAGATCCTCGCACAATAAAGGAACGATAGTGAGAAGCCAAAAACGAATTAGAAAAGGCTTTGGCAAAAGAATGAACAGCCTCCCACAAAGCTGCAAGCACCTCATTGCAGTCGGAATTTGAAAGGAATGTCGTATGCCAGATGTTATAGACGGCTATACCAATCAAAGTGACAAACTTTCTCCAAAGAATGCCGCAATTGGGAGTGGCAATGACAAACATGGTTGGTGATGATCAAAGTAGGCAACAAAAAAGCCAAAGAAAAGGAATGATAGTGGAGTTGCCACTCGAAGGCGAACAAGTCCTCAACCCAATGTTGTTGACGGTGAACATAGTGAAGAAGCCGCTTGTCGTATAGATGGAGATCAGGGGGAAGAGCCTAACAAACACTATTGTTGACAGAGGATCGGGAGTCAATGTACTACTCAAAGATACATGGAAGTGCCTTGGGAAGCCAACACTCTGGCCATCAACATTCGAATCAGTGGGCATTGGCCAGCATGGCATCAAGCCATTGGAAATATTGATGGTGCAGAAGGTGACAATTGAGATGCAATCGTTCCTATTGAACTTTGTGGTCATTCCATTGGAGAGAAAGGCGTATGATGCATTACTCGAGAGAGGATGGCTGATTGCAGGTCTAAGATACACCCCTGTTTTTTTTTTGAAAATCCTCTGTTGCTGGTTTGCTTGTTTAGTGTTGTTTGTTTTGTTTTGAGTGCTTTTCAATGCATACAATATAAAGGAGATTGCAAGAATAGGAAAACGAGAAACTAAAGCCTTCTTCAATCGAAATGCAAAGAACAACATAACTCTTCATTTCTGTTCAATATCAGAAAATTACAACTTTTATGTCAGACTTGGTAACAAATGACAATCATGACAGGCGCCTAGCAGCAGCAACAATGAGTCTCCTTTGTTGGCTCGAACAGTACCAAGAATATGAAGCCCGAACTTGTTGTTTCCCAAACGCCTAGGCCTTCTTTCTTCAGCCTCCGAAGCACACCAACCAAGACCAACAAATGTTGGTCACAAAATAGAATTCTAAGCAGCAAGGGGGCGGCCTTCTCAAAAGTTCGATCCTTCCTTAAAAATCAACAGCATCACCAAAAATTGCAAGCTTGGGCTCTTTGGAATCGGCTTGAGAAAGCCCTTTCATGTAATCAATACCCATTTTGAGTTGTCAATCCATCAGAGAGCAATGAGTGAAAAGCTAGGTTCAGACTCAAAAACCAACACACCCATAAACTTAAAATAAACACTCCAAAACTTCAAAAGATACCACTCCAAACTGAAAGCATCAAAATAACACACCAAAAACTCCTAGAAATACTGATAAATCTTCATCATTTCTTCACCAAAAATTGATCTCTTGAAGCTCCTGTGATCTCAACTATAAATACACACCAATATCTGATTAGGGTGGATATTTCACCACCGAAACCAGCCCAACGAAGGAGGGTTTTCGTCCTCTCTACGCAGCCCAAGCAACCTGGAATGAAACCAACAACATTACTCTATGTCGTCAAAGCTTGGATAATAAAAACGAGAGCCAAACTTCAAATATAAAACTTAGGGTGATGGACTCCAAAAATCACTTAATTTCACCCTAGAAATCCAACGCCATTATCCCTTGGAATTATTTAACATTTTAAGATATCATCTTCTCCTTTCTCTAGGCGTCGAGATTTAAGGAGGAAATATTATATTTATTGAACTTTTAAAAACAACTTAAAGTTGTTTCATTAGGCGCATGGTACACTTCAATGACCACTTTTTCCCTTTTAAATAAAGTTTATAATTTAACTTTATAAAATACTTAAGTGGTCGAATAAAACAAATATCAACTGCAACCTTAGGCTCTCTGACAAAAAATTGAATAATTATGTTGCTGCGAGTACACTAGCTTGGGACCAACTCCCCCAAAGGTGATTTACTATAAATAACTCTGCTATAAATAGTAAGTATATGCCAAACACCCAAACTGAGTGAAATTGAAGACCTCAGAGGAAAACTGTGACCAACTGAAGATAGCAACAACAATACCGACCACTGCTATAAATAGAATCCCCTCCAGAAACCCCAACACTAAACATCAATGCTGGCAACTGAGTCCCCTAACCACACCAACTAAGCCTACGAGAACTCTGGAATAGGCTAATTGAATCACTGCATTGCTCAGGAGCAAGAAGGGGACATTACAGCAGCTAAGGCAGACTATAATTGGAAACGAAATATACTTTGCATAGAAAACAACAGGAGGAAGTACGTGATTGAGTTGAAAAAGCGAGGAGATGGCATTGTTTGATTTGGACTTGAAAGGAGCCAAATCAAGGAAGAAAGAAGATTTATGGAACCAAATGACGAAGGCGTCCTTGACCTCCAACATTGCTCGGAGGATGAAATGAGCTCACTCAATGGACTTTTTCACTAGAAAATGGAAGACTATGAAGTGTTCCAACAGGATTGTAGTATGTTGCAAATCAGGGAGATTAAAGGAGAAGAAGAGGACAAATCGTCAACAAGTTAGACATTTCCTCTGGGGTACGAAAAATATGATATAGTGGCCAAGGTGGATGACAAGTCAGCTCATACTTTTGAACGACACAAGGTGATCAGGTATGAAGAACCGAGAATGAAGATGGCGAACTTAGGAAAAGAGAACTCCCCACGGATGATCCTAGTAAGAGATGACTAGAATCCGGTGCTGAAGGTGACAACATACAAGACCTTCACGGAATACAAGGATGCCTTTGCATGAATGTACAAAGACTTGAAAGGCATACCTCCAGAACTATGTATACATAGTATTCCCTTGGTACCGGGAGCAAAACCCATATAAAAGAGGCCATACATAAGGAACAAAAATTATGCGGCAAAGGTGCAAGAGGAAATCGAAAAAATGTTGGAAGTGGGAATAATCTTCAATGTTGAAGTCAGCGATTGTGGCTCTCCAATTGTCATATCATTGAAGGAAGAATCCAAACAAATTTGGATATGTGTGGATTTTCAAAGCCTGAATGAAGTAACCATAAAAGACCCATTCTCATTCCCATTGATAGACTCAATACTAGAAGAGGTGGCTGGCCACAAATTTTATTCATTCATGGATAGATTCTTTGGTTATAACTAGATAAGCATAGCCGAGGAAGATAAATTGAAAACAATGTTTGTGGTTGAAGACATAGTGTATGCATACAATTGGATGTAGTTTGAACTTTGGTCTATGTAATGCTTCGACGACTTTTCAAAGAATCATCCTACACATATTTGACAACTTTTTTAAGGCATTCTTGGACGATTGGTCAATCTATAGTGAAGAAGACACACATTTGAAGGCTCTCTAAGAATGTATGGAATGGTGTAGAGCAACACGATTGGCAGTAAATCCAAAGAAGTGTTGTTCCATGGTGCCTCAGGGAAAATTGCTCAGACACATAGTTTGCAAAGCCCAATTGAAGAATGACCTAGATAAAACACGAGTGATCGTATAGATGGAACCACCTCAAAACATCACCAAAGTAAAGTCATTCTTGGGTCATGTCGGTTACTTCAGAAGATTTGTCAAAAAAATTGCCTAGATATCCTACGGCCTAACCACTGGACGTGCTTACAAGGAATGTTCAACCATTCATGTGGATAGAAAACTAGGAGGTCTTCAATGAACTGAAGGTACTATTGATAAGTTCGCCAATCCTTGCATATTTGGATTGGAGTAAGGAGTTCCACATACACGTTGACGCATAAAACTATGCGACTAGAGCAACATGGGCACAAGTGGGACCACAAGGGTTAGACCACCCAATATTCTTTGCTAGCTGGTTATTGTCAAAGGCAAAGAACTATAGTACGATGGAGAGGGAAGTGCTTAGAATGGTTTATGTCATACAACAGTTCAGACACTACTTATTGGCAACCCTCTTCACATTCTACGTTGATCATCGGGTCCTTATGTACTTGGTGAAAAAACTGATAATTCAAGGGAGGGCAAGCAAATGGCTCTTGTTATTACAAGAATTCATGTTCACTATTATTGTCCGACTGGGGAAAAGCCAAGTCATTGCTGCACTAGCCCCATGGTACAAAAGCATCGGAGAATACCTTTCTACTTCCACATTTTCGAAGGAGATGCCATCGGGAGGAGAAAAGTAGTATTGAAGAGTATGAGCTAGAATTTTCACAATGATAAATGAAAGTTATGATGCCCTAATACTTGTGAAGTTTATATATTTGTGATCTAGCCAAGAAATCGAACAAAAAATATTTGTTCAAATATTCTTTTGGAGGACACTAATGCACAAGAAAATTGTTTTCTTTCCAGCATCAAAAGAAGGCTTTGGCTTCCTTATATATGTTTTGTTTTGTTTGCATCTATTGACACTCCTTGTTGTTATGGCTATGCCTAGACTTCTCAGGATCAAAAGAAGATTTGGATAGGGCATTGAGTACTAACTATACATATAATTAGACTTGAAAATTTCAGAATAATTCTCATTGATTTGGTGATTATGGTTTAGAATATTTGATGCCTTTAAATATGCATCTAACTACTGAGCCCTAGTATACATAGGTGACTTATGGAAAAGCCTACATGTGGCACATTTCCCATTGATGTCGCATGCTAGCCATAGCTAGTCATTGGATAATAAACAACTGACATGTATCACAAGGATGGTGATTGTCGTCATGTGGGGCACCACAAATCCATGCCTACATGCACTAACATGTGGCAGAATTGTTGCATGTAGTCGTTAATTTATTATGAGATGTAAACTCACACTTGCAGATTATGGTATAGTTGATTTACGTTTAATTAATGCATTAAGCAATCCATGGCATGGTTTAGCTCATTTTGGTTATGCATGTAATGCATTTGCATTTAGAGGAATTGATTAAATTGATATTGAATCTAATTCACAGATTGGGGTTATGTCAATGTTACATGGGGACACATCCCCTAGGCTTTTCCAGCTGTTAACTTCCTGGGGATGTTTTGGGGACACAGGGATGGCTAGGAAGTGTCCTTGATCAGGAAAAAACAGGGGATGTCCCAGAAATAGGCAAAAATTGGTAAGGGATGGCAGGGAACTGCAGGCCATCCCTGGGACAGCCAGCTGTCCTCTATGGCACAGTATGAAACAAAAAACAAAACAGAAAAGTAAGAAAAAAATACAGGAGTTTGGTATTATACATCCTCTGCAGCTTTTTTGTTTGCTATAATGAAGCACATCTGCATATGCATCAATAAATGTATTTTTATACTTTGTTCAGAGATAGGCTATTGCTTTAGAATGCTCCTTGTGAACCCACACTGTGGCACCATGCAATTAACAATATATAAATTTGATGTTTGACAAAGGATAATAGCAGACTTTTTTCAAAGATTATGGTTTGAAATTTGATATTCAAATGTATAGCACTGTTTAACCTTTGAAGGAGGAAATGTGTTTGCATAAATCTCACAGGTCATATCATAAATTTTGTAGTGCCAATGGCATGTGTCATCTTGTAGGTTACAGAGTCTGTGATTGAGAAATAATATAATCCACTTAAATTTTGATCATAATCCACTCTCAATATATAATTGCAAAAGTGAAAATTCCCATTCTTTGTGATATATTTTCTATAATTTGTTCAATACTCTGATTTTGATGTAGTGTTACCAGATGAAGAGTAGGTGTGGTGGCAGATTTTCAATGTTTTGAACATTTTGTAGTTGTAGCCTTTGGGCATTTTGTTGTAATTGTTATATCATATATATGCACATTGAGAATGAAAGCAATGAATTTTTTTGTTAATTTGTAATTCTTATATCATATATCAACTCTTGTGTGAATTCTCAATTCAGTTCTAATACTGTGTAATATGGTTCTATATTATATATGATGAATGCCTTTTATATGAGTAATTGACTGTGTTACCCGGGGAGGTGTCCTCGGGCCTAAAATCCGTGTCCCCGTCCCGGGGACGGCTAGGGGATATTTTGCCATCTTTTTCTTACTGAAGGTAAACTGATGGATCATGAAAAATTATGAATGTAAATAGATATGTGTACGGTAATATGAATTTGTGAAAAGATCAATAAACGGTCTTGAGTTTGCAGGGTCTCATTTGACTGTGCAGGATGAATTTGCACATTCTGAATTCTGAATTCTGAACGCATATTGAGTATTGACAATGAATTCTGAATCCAAATGTTATACGTTAAGGTTCTATAATGTATATATGCATGCTTTATCCATGTTTTCATATGAATATTTAAAATCTCCCTATAAATTTAAAATTTCCCTATATTTTATATAGCCGTCCCCTAGCCGTCCCCAAAATTGGATTGAAAAATCGGGGACTTGGGGATGTGTCCTGCCGTCCCTGTCCCAGAAACTTGGGGTAATATTGGTAATTGAAATTCCTATATTTTAAAATTTTTTCCTATTTTTTTAATTGACATACCCAGCCATTCCCTGACAAAAGGCCTTCTATACCCTACCATCCCGGAAACACATCCTGTTGTCCTTGTCCATTCCCATCCCAGAAACACTGTGGAACATAGGGTTACATATATGGAGCATCTCTGTAATTTGAATCTCTCTGAGTGGTTTATTAATCTTTTTGTCCTTGCGCTCTGTCTGCTTTTCAATAACATTGGAAATTCATAATATCTTATCAGTAACTTGATAATCTGCATCAATTTCAGACATAGTGACACAAGAGTGAGAAAACTTAGTTGTATTTTCTTTAACAAACAAAATGCTATAAATGCAGGAAATGGAACGTTCGGCAGATGTTCTTGCAGCTGGCTTGCTTGAAGTTGCAGATCCTGAACTTTCAAGCAAATTCTTCCTCCGTCAGGTAAACTGACCTTGGTGGATATGTCTGAAGATTCCCCCCAATGTTTAATTTCAGTTTTCTTGTAGTCTCTGCCACTTATGCATTGTAAATGCTATTGTTTTGTTTATCCTTCCTTGCACTACCCTTGACATCCCCATCCCCCTTGCATGCTTGTGGTCATAAAATTGTTATCTTTGGTAACATGCATATTTAAATTGACACTACTCAAGATGGTGGTTTCAAAACAGTTCTGCAAATTCTAATTATTTTATATCTTTGCAATGTTCAGCGGTGGATGGCTGATGCGACAGATTCTCAAGATTCTGTTATCAAGTCTCGACCGAATTGGGTAGCTTATAGAGCCAAGTATGTTAAGGACAAAAAGGAAAAGGCAACCAGAAAGAAGCAGCAAGGAGATCTTTATAGAACATATGGCACCCGTGTAATTCCTGTGTAAGTACTTGCATGTAGTCTCTCGTTGTTTTAATAATGGGGTGACTGCATGGCCACTTTTTATTGTCATTTGTAAACTTCTGCAATAATGTATTTTATTTTTTAGTTATACAGTAGACTGTTTTGTAATTGAGATGCTGACCTTTAAAGTGGCTACACCCCCAGCCATTGTCAGATATCACTTATCAGTAACAATTATGTGTCCTAACCACCTGAAAGTAACACTGGTTTAGCCCCATTTTCTATGCAAGGAAATGAGTGGAGGCAATGTCAGCCACACTGCAAGCAATTGACAGGAACTATTCACTATTTTAGTAATGATGAAACTGAACGGGGCTTGGTGGATGTGACCAAGAAAGAGCCCAGCATTTATGAGACTCTGGCAAGGGGAATCAATAAGCTTGATGGAAGTATCCATCATTTGGCTGTGAAAATTCAAAATTTGCAATCATGAAATTCAAATCCCAATTTTGGGGCCATGCGTATTGCAAATGACTTATTATATAAAAAGAAACTAGAATGCTTGCATTCAACAATTGATCAAAGACAATGACTTCCAAGAGATTTGACGTCAAACAATTGTGAAGTTCTTGCTTTATGATCCAATTAAGTGTTTTGGCCTAGGAAGCAATGGATGAACAAGCTGAACAAGCCAGAACACTCAAATACCATGACATCCTTGTTGGATATCTAAGCTGTTGTTTTTCCAGGGTTCGGTATGGCTGGGTATGGCTTTGCAATATATAAATATTTTAGTATTAAAAATAAATATAAATATTCATATTAACTTAGTATTTCTCTGAGTTCTAGGGGTAGAGGGACAAGTTTCTAAAGATGATAATTATTTAACAAAATTTAGAGGACTGGTGGATTGGCTACACACACACACACACACACTCACATTTAAAGAAATATAGGTAACAAATTGAGAATAGAGAACACAATATAGTTGTAATTAGTGTACAATGCCGATTATTATGTTTGATAATATGGTTTATTCAATTATGTAGTAATTGTTTGTCAGCTTCGGGTGGCTATAAGACTTAGTCAGTCGACAGTTGTGTTCCTTTAGCAACTATTGAGTCATCAAAATAGATTTTATATCGTCAAGGAAAGTAGTATGATCAAGTCTAATCCTTGGTTGACCATCTTTGGTCGGCTTCTGTAATAATTCCATGAGCAAATAAAGATATGTTTTACTTCTCTGTCTGGTATACATTGTTATTTCTTCATTATTCCAAGTATAAACTATATTATTTAGAGCTGTAAAGATTGGTGCCTTTGCCTTAAAAGAAATCAGGTCTGATTTGATAGATTCATGCCCTTAGACCCCATTAAAGGAAAGAAGAGATCACAAGGTGGTCGAGACTAAGAGATTAGGTGATCTTTAAAGATCGTAGAGCAAAGAAAACGTAGAAGAAGACTATCATAAATAGCTGAAGAAGCCTAGCAATACAAGTTCAAAGTTGGAGTTTTAGTCAAATAAAACAACAGCATTTTCAGTATGAGACAACCTGTGAAAGGAGATTGGGAGGAGATATTTAAACACTTACCACTTCTTGACAAAGCATGGGTCAATCTTTTCAACCAAGTGGAAAAATCAAGACAACCTTCTCTATGTGGAATGAAAGAAAATTAAGGAGAAGTCGAGCCAAGGGTGTATAAAAGAAGATTTGAAGGCAAAACAAATGTGTGGAATGCCAAAGCTGAGGGAAGAGTAGAGGATTCCTATGTGGCCGAGAGTGCAAGAGAAGCATCAGAATGTCCGAATCAAAACTTCCTACTAAACAACTTCCAAGCATTACATTTGCATGAAAACAAACCCTCCTATGCCCCTTATATGTCCTAACATGCAAAAGGAAAATAAACATTCTGTTTTAAGTTTTTATTGACCATGCTACTATTGGAAGTTGTGCCATTGCTGCTAGAGAAAATATCTGATATCAGTATCATTGTTTAGTTTTTAGACTTATAGGGATGTGGGTTTGAGTGGTGGGGATGCCTCCCCATGTGACACAAAGTCTTACACTTTATATTGTTTACAATGAATAGCATAATAAGCTTGGCTGCATGAGTTGAAACTTGAAATTGTGAGGAAAGTTCAAAGAATTTAAATAGGAATGACCTCAAAGAATTTATCACAGATTATAAACAGGAAATTTATAGCTGAAAGATTCAAAGAAGCTTAGAAGACATCAATCAGTTAAGTTTGCCACAATTGCATCAAGGTATGTCATTTTGCCTTTTTAAATTTTCTTTTTAGCTTGTAAGCGAGGGTTTGTAATCTGGTTTAGAATGTTTTGGTTTCAGTTTGTTGTTGCAAAAAAAACCATGAAATGAGCACTTGCAGTAATGATGACAATGTGAATGAGGGCAGTGAAAAACTTGAAGTAAACAAAATAGACTTTTCCTCTCATTCAAAAAATCCAAATATAGGTTCTATTGGAACTGCACAAGACCGTTTTGCATGTCCTTCACCCTCTCTTGAAAAATTTGCAAAAGGCCCTTTCAACCCCCAAAAATTTTGCTTCGATTTGCCACCAATTTAACCATTAATAACGATTAAAATACAGGGGGCAGCAAACATTGGTTATGTCATATTTCCAAACTGATCATCATGGGAGTGATAGTAGGGGTACACAACATTATTCGGTGAAAGTGGACATGGGGTTAGAGTTTGTGCAGATATAACAATGGAACAATAGGTTGAAATGGCAAGGTTGGTTGGAGAGAGTGAGGAAAAAATTACTAGTATTGCTAAGAGTACAAAATGTTCATCCAAAACATTTCAATCTATTGATCAGTATGACTATTCCAATGTATCAGTTGGAGAGAGTTGTGATAAAGGGAAGAGGAAGGCTGCTTCTATTGCAGGTGAAAATAATATAGTGGTAAGGTTGATGAATTTGCAAAAGAATGAGCAAGCCAATGGTTTAGTGGCCAATTTTTTTTATGCCCATCCTATCCCATTTCATTTGGAAAGGTCTACTTATTTCAAAGGTATGTTGAGAGATTCAATGGTAGTTGGACCCTCTTATATTCCCCCTAGAGAACATAGATTGCATATCTCCCTCCTCAAAAAACAACATTCAAAGGTGCACATATTGATGGAGGAGATGAGACAAACATGGATAAGGACTAGTTGTTACATTGTCATGGATGGGTGGACTGATATTCTGTGTTGGCCACTCATTAATATTATTGTTACATGTTTGTTGGTTCATACTTTCTTAGTGCTATTGATTGTTCTAGGAAACTGTTGTGACCTTTTTCACACATCGCCCGATTGCAAATGGGGACCCCTAATTTTGGCTTTGCTTTTGGGTCATTTTGTTGTTGTCTCTCTTTTCTACTATCTGTCTTTCCGGGATTGTGCCCGTCATTGAGCTTGAATCGAAGTTTTGGCCAAGTCTGAGAATTAGGGTTTTGAACTCTCCAGCCGATTTAAAATCAAATGAAGTAATCAAGTTGAAATCTAACCTTGGCATTGCTGTCAGTATGCTTCTAGCAGGCTCTCAGCAAATTTTCATCAGATTCTGACAACCTACTATTTTTAGTAAGTGTGAAATTCAGGGTATTCCGTCAGCACTTTTGAAGTTTTAACAGTCACACTGCATTCAGAACACGTCAAGCTGCTCGTGTGCAAAATTTGAGCTGAAACAGACAACTTTCTATTTTTAGCAGTCCAGCTTCCAAGTAAATTTCAGGGCCTAGATGCAGAGTTTTTCTTTGCATGACTGGAGATTCCTTATGGGTTTTTCGAGATCTTCGCGATAGTATAACATGCAAAGTGAGACGATGACTTTCAGAGTTTAGTCTTCCGGGGCTATTTTTAGGGTATTGCATGTCAGGGTTTTCTTTGCATGTCAGGTGATTCTTTGTGGGTTTTTCGAGACCTACGCGGTGATGTGACATGCAAACGGAGATGGTCACTCAGTAAGGAACTTACTATTTTTAGCAGGCGCATCCCAGCAGCCGCTTCCCAGCACTTCAGAATCACGAGCTGATCGCTGTGCAACAAAAACGAGAACAAACGGAGATCATTTGATATGCATGCAGAGCAAATTAGGGTTTCCAGCTTCGGGGCCTGAAAAGAGGGGTAAAAAGTCAAAATTTTCGAAAACCGAGGTATACCACCGCGATCAGCATCCTTCAAGCTATCTGTTGGTAAAATTTGAAGACAAACGGAGCACTTACTATTTATAGTAAGTCATTTTGGAAACAGGCTAAAAATAGCAAATCAGTTGCATGCGCTGAACTCAGTAGGCAAGTCACGTGGTGAGGAGCACCTCTTTCAAATTTCAAATCAAACGGAGTTGTGGAGATATTAGAAACGAGCAGTTACTATTTATAGCAAACCACCTTCAGAAATGGGCTAAAAATAGCAGGCCAACTAAAAATAGCAGTGTCAACAGGCCAACAAGGTTGTGAGGATCTAGCGTTCAAAATTTCATATCATTCTGGGCTTCAGAGATGCAAGAATTGAAGGACTTACTATAAATAGCAGGGCACAGAGAAGCTGGCGAAAAGGAAGAAAAAGTGACTAAGTCTGGAGCTTCGTTCTGCAGCTACCCCAAAATGCGCCCTCCTCACAGGCATGATTGAAAATTTTCTAAGTGGTGAAGATATCCTACTCATGCCTCCATATGCACCCAACTTGCCTTGGGAATATGAAAAAAATATTCTAAGTTAAAATTTCATCCACCTCCCTATGCCAAATGCGCCCAAGAAGAAAATCTAAGGCGAGGGCAAGAAAAGTGGCTAAGTATAACTCTCATCCACCTCACATGGCAAAATGCGCCCAGCTGCAAGAGCCAAGCATGAAAATTTTCTAAGTATCAAGCAATATCCTCCTCCTATGGTAAAATGCGCCCATCTTGAGAGAAAGTCAAAGAAGTCAAAATGTTTCATCCTTCAGCATAGGCTAAATGCGCCCACCTTGAAAGCAAGATGCTAAAAATTCTCTAAGTTAGAAACTCGTCCTCCACCCTAGTCAAAATGTTTCATCCTTCTCAAGAGCTGAAATGCGCCATGTTTACAAAAGAGGTCAACAAGTCAAAGAGTTTCATCCTTCATCACATGCAATATGCGCCCATCTTCTAGCAAGCTGAAATGCGCCCAAGGAGAAAGTCAAAAGGGTCAACAATTTTCATCCTCCACCATGCCCAAAATGCGCCCAAGAGGAGTTAACAAGAAAGAAGTCAAAGGAGTCAAAGATTTTCATCCTCCACACATAGCAAAATGCGCCCAAGTAAGGGCATGTAAAGACAAACACCCATGCAAAATTCGAATTCATGCAAAGGAGGAAAAAGACAAAGTATCCATGCAAGGAGAAGGAAGAAGACAAGGCGTTGAAAGCACATAAAGACACAAGTCAAAGGTAGAATTGAAAATGTTCCTCTTCAAGTCAAAATGCGCCCAAGTTAGGGAGGAATTACTAAAATATTCTAAGTAAGAATTTCATTCTTCCACACATCAAAAATGCGCCTAAGGGGGAAATGAAAATGTGCAAGGCGTTGAGAAAATATTTTCTTCATGACATACAAATGTGTTAGGCGTTGAAAATGTTCTCCATGACAGGGAAAATGCGCCCAAAGTAATTCAAGGTGATTTAAAATTTTCCTCACAGGAAGAATGAATTGGAGGATGAAATTAAAAAAAAAAAATCTTCTAAGGAAAAAATAAATTTAAAATGCTGAGTGATATAAAATTTTCTAAGGCACAAAATATTTTTCCTTGGGAAAAACGCCTAAGTCTGGTAAAGTGAAGAAATCTCCTAAGACATGAGCAAAATTGCCAAAGATGAAGTCAGATAGTGTCAGCTTCGTGAGGTTGATAAAAATTTCTCAAGTCAGAGCAACAAAGTACTCACAGGGATGAGGAGCTTGAATAAATTTGTTGAAAATTATTTTTCTAAGGTGCAAAATTCAAGAAAATTAAATGAACCCGTTCGTTGTGCACCCACGAGTTCGACGCGTTCTGAAGGAAATTTTCTTCTGGGTATTGAAGATTATCGATGAGGAATGGATTTTAAAGTCTTCCACGCTTCGCCAAGCCTTTAGGATGGATATTTTTGATGGACACCAGGATTGATGAGTTTTCCCAAGGAAATTTTCTAAGGCAAAGTGTGTTGTTGAGATAAAGTGTTGTGGCTGATGAATTTGAAGGTGATCGCCTAGAGGATTTTTGATCAAATTCCTGATGAAAGGATTTTTCTCGAGCCTAAGTTAGATGAGATGTTAGAGTGAAGTGTGCCAAGCAGAATGCAAGATGGGTTGCGAAAAATGACTAAGTGTTGACAAAGATGAAGTTGAAGAACAACGCCAAGAAAGAAGATCAAGTAGAGTGTGAATGCGTCTACAAACAGGAATCTTCTAGAAGATGGTGGCCATTAATTGCTCATTTATTGCCCCACTCTCCATTATGGCGGTTTTTAGGGCGAATCTTGTTTAGGGCTGAGGTGGCACAATCTGGGCCATTCAGCCGATTGTAATCTTAGTCGTCCGTTGGACTTGGCCATCTATAAAAGGGGGAGTCCCCCTCATTTGTATCTCATTAGAAGTAGAAGTTAGACAGTAGTGATTAGAATAGAGAGACAGCTAGGTGATAGCTTAGAGTAACTTAGTATAGATTGATAGTGTAGTTCGAAGAAGAGGGAAAGTTTTCCCTTTGAAAACTTTGTAAGAAATTGTTGTGAACACTCTCTCAATAAAAGAGTTTTTCATTGATGGTGAATTTCGTCTTTGTTGTGAGTAGCTAGCAAGGTTTCTTCGTCCTTCCGATTCAAATGGTAGTGTAAAATAGTTCAAAGTAGTATAATTTTCATTCCATGCAAGTAGGTGTTAGCTGTGGAATGTGGTGTTTGATCTAAGCAACTTCGTCTATCCATACCACTAGTGTATTTGCTGATGGTGAATGCGCCTTGTGTGGTCAACTGGAATATCATGTACTTAACTTCGATCATGATTTGTATGTCTATATGCGTCGTTGTGATGGTATTTTCATGCTAAGTTATGATATGAACACCTTGAGCTACTCCTCTGAAGATTGCACCGACTCCGTGGAAGCTGTCCGAGGCGAGGCAAAGCGAAGTTTGGTTGAAGTTTGCTGAAGTTGAGCTCCATATCCCGCACTTAGAATAGATTAGACTCTCTAAACCCTGCAACCACCATTTCAATTCAGTACTTTCTGGTTAGAATAGGAAACCCATGCTTCACTGATAAATCTGTCAAATTGTGGAAATCCCCTTCCTTTACTGTTGAATAATTCCGTAAGTCCCCTTGAAATACTAGCAAATCACATCGAGCCAACTGAGCCTATTCGCACTGAAAGAACCTTGGAGTTGAACGCACGAACTCTCTCGCAATCTTAGCGTGCTAGATACTTTGATCAAGAGAGAATAGGGTAGCCGTTGGCGACTTTATTGTGCGTTGGTGCAGTCATGAAAAACACATCAACAGAAATGTAAGGAAGTTGATTACTAGTTTTTCATTTTGGAGGCCATAGAGGATGTTGGGTCTTCTAATGTTGTGTAAGTTATGATAGATTTAGCTTGTGTTTGTAAGTTAGTTGGTTTGATGGGTGAGAGTGTTTACAAACATATTTTTTGGATTCTATGCTGTGTACGTGCTTTGAATAATGCTTTGAAAGACATTGGAAAAAAAATTTGGATGGAGATAGTAGTGGCCAAAGCTAGAGACATACAAATGTATATATATAACCATCACACTTCACTTGCACTATTCCAATCTTATTCAAAGAAAGAATTCCTCAAACTAGTTGAGACTAAATATGCTAGCTATTTTATTTGTTGGAGAGGATGTTGAAGGTGCAGTATGCTTTACAATCCATGGTGGTTTGTGGAGAGTGGAAAAAGTGGGCTCAATCAAAGACAAAAGAAAGAAGGGTGGTGAGAGAAAAGGTGATTAATTACGCTTGGTGGTCCAATATAAGGGAATAAAATTTTATTTAATAATTAATATGTTTGAGTTTCTGCTTTGTTTTAATTTTTATTTTCAAATTTAAATTTCCATTATTAATAGTGTGAATGTCATAATTTTTAAATGTTGCTTGCAAATATATTTTCTCTATTATATCACTTGTTGTGGGGGTAATCAAGTATGTGTATACAAACTCTCCTAGCCTTGGAAAGATTTATGAGACTTTTCATAGAATGCTTGATCAAATGAAGCAAGCAATTTGTGACAAGGACCTTGAATTACAACTCTATGAAGAGTGTACTAAGCCTATTGTCACAAAGAGGTGGAACACAATGAACACCCCTCTTCATATTGCTGCATATGCTCTTAATCTCAAGTGGTACACACCTAGAGCTGGTTGAATTCTTTTGAAGATGATGAGGTAATGGAGGAGTTTATGAAGGCCCTTTGTAAGATGTATAACAATGAGGAGGCAACCATACATCGAGAGTAGTGGCTTTAGGTTTTCGATCTTTAGGGTCCTACATTCAACAAACCAAAAGCTAGGATGGATAGATCCACTATTGCACCAAAAAACCTCATTGAATGGTGGAAATTTCATGGGAAGGATACACCAAAGTTGTAACAACTTGCTATTTGTCACCTCTTGTAGATTGTTAGTTTCTTTGCTATAAAGAGAAATTGGTCCACCTATGGTTTCATCTACTCAATCAAGAGGGGCAAACTTACCTCTAAACGGGTAGAATAACTAGTTGTAGTTCATAGTGCCTGGAGACTTCTAGATTGACAAACTACTGAGTATCGATAGAATCCAACAACACGTTGATATGTTGATCTTGAAGATTTTAGGCAGATTGAGGAGCTGCAACCAAGAGTGGTTGGGATTCCATTGGATGAAGCACAACTTCACCAGAGAGTGACACAAACTCTTTGTCTTTTGATATTGATAGCCCAAATGAGTCATAGTTGTATTTAGAAGTTTTGACTATTTGAGACTTGAATTCAAACTTTAAATTTTAAGCTTCATTTCTAAAATTTAAAATTTACTTTGTTGCTATGCTATTGTCATCATTGAATTGCTATCATATTGCTGAAATATTACTAGTATACTACTGTAATGATTAAATTTTATTGCTATACTGCTGTCATGATTAAATTTGAGTATCTCCCCTCTATCTCTATTGTTATATTGCTATTATTACTGAATATTAAATTCATATATATATTTTTTATAAAAATCATATATTGCTGTCCACTATCGTCCCCAAAAAATTACCCTCAAACTATTGTCCTTGATATGTGTCCCTTGTTGGCGCAATCCCTAAAATGCCGTGGAACATAGAAAAAAATTGTGTGTAGGTGAAAAATTTGTTGAAACTCCACGACAAACATTTTTTTCATGTTTTTTTGCATGATTAAATACGTGGCAAAAAATTGGTCAAAATCATTGACTATGATTTATGCAAAAATTGACAATTTTTTATGGTGAAAAAATTGTGTCCTGCAGTGATTCGTGATTAATAACAAAATTTTCCCTTCGTTTGCTACTATGGTTCAATATGTTGATGTTATTGTTGGTAGAGTCATTTGTAGGAGTCATAAATTGCATTGTGAATATATTGAAGTAATTTCCAATAGTTGTGAAAACCTATAAATTATAAAGTCAATCCCAATGTGTGATTGCTGTGAAGTGCAAGTCTATAGTGTTATGACATGCAAATCTGCACAACTTTGAAGTTAGGTGTGAACATGGTTCTGCCACTAGTGTCATTTGTGGGGCTCCACACCTTTAAAGAAATAGGTAGGAACACCTTTTAGAGTGTGCATGGAGAATCCAATTGGATTAGTGTTTTTTAAAATATTGTGTTTATCACCTTTGGTTTTCTGCCCCTTATCCTCAAATCTTATTTGTACCTTGTTGGTTTTGTAAGAACTTGTTTTCAATTGGCATTGTAACAACATTTCATGAACCTTAGCAAATTGTAGTATTTCTTTTTTCTTAGATTTTCTAGGCTGGTTTACAAATTCCTTCTAAGGAAGATAACTTCTAATGGAGGGATTTGATGCAAAAGATGAAAGTGAATTTCACACTTGTCTTTTTCTATGAAAAGTTTTTTTCCTTTATTTAATTTATTGGTTGGTTAAACTGTTAGTGATACAACGGTTGCATTTTTATAAGGTAGGGTGTATGGGTCTTCTAGATATATTGGCTTAATGCGGCTATAAAATATCTAAATTTACAGTTCAATGCTTTTTCTTAGAGAAAATTGCCAACTATGCACTTGAGATCAATACTCAATTTGTGCTTAGTACTAAATGTGGTTAGGTATTGGGGCTTTTTTTGAAATGATAATGTGTAGTCTCTCAATTCAATCTCACTCTACTTAATTGAGACTAGTGCCCATGATCTCATATGTCAATAAACTTTATCTTGGATGGGATGACTTGCAACTGGGGGTGGAGACATTGTTGCTCATTTATCGCTAATGGAACCTATTGCATACAAAGTTGCACTAGGGAGGATCCAACATAAAAGGTGGTCCAATAAACTAGATTTACAATTAAGTGTTATAGATGACAACCTTATTTAAGCTGTCCTTAAAGAAGTAGAAATTAGTTTGGCTAAAATCTACGATCTTTGGTTTACCAAGATTCTCCACTAGTTGCCTAAAAATAGTTAAGTGTGCTAAGGAAGTTGGTTACCTTTGAAATTCCTGTTGGGTTGAAGCTAGAGAATGATATCCTTGTGAAAATGAGGAATAAGATAATGACATTGTGAAGGTCACAACTATTAGCAGCCTAGGAATAATGTTTTTTTTTGGTGTTTTATGCTACTATACTGAAGCAAACATTGCAGAATCAGACTGGAACAAAAAATGTACCATTACACAAGGATGCAACCCCCATAAAAAATGCCATTTTGGGATAGGAATTGTTGACGGGTTTTTTATGACCGCGCCAACACAGAATAAAGTTACCAACGGCTACTCTTCTCTCTTGATCAAAGTTTCCTACATGCTAAGATTGTGAGAGAGATCATACATTCAACTCCAAGGTTCCTTTATGTAGTGGAATAAATTCAGTTGGTTCGTTGTGATTTGCTGGTATCACGAGGGGGACTTATGTAATTGTTCCACAACAGACAGTAGACTAAAGAGAAAGGGGATTTTTTCCATCTTCGAAAGATGTGTCAATGAAGAATAGATTTCCTAAACTAACCAGAAAATACTCAATGTAAATGGTTGCAAGGATAGAAGATGCTATGATCTACTCTAAAGGCGGGACATGGAGATCAACTTTCGCAAACTTCAACCAAGCTCTGCTTCGCCTCACTTCGGACAAACTTCATAGAACCGGTGCAATCTTCAAAGGAGTAATTAGAGATATTCAGATCACGATTCAACATGCAAATACCATCACAACAACTCATACCAACATTCAAACCGTAAACGAAGTTAGGTCCACGATATTCCAATTGACCACGCAAGGCGTACCCACCGTTAGTGAGCCTGCTAGTGGTATGGATAAACAAAGCTTGCTCAAATTAAACACCACATTCCACAACTACCATCTACTTGCATAAAATGAAATCTATTTTACTCTAAGTTCTACTTTAAGATTCTAAGTTCTATTTTATTATGAGTGTTCACAACTTCTTACAAACCATTCAATTAGAAAACTTTCCTTCCTCTTCAATCTAAGCTATGCTATCAATCTATGCTATCTCTCTATGCACTATCTCTCAAGTCTATGCTCTAATCTCTAATGAGGTACAAATGAGGGGGGATACCCCTTTTATAGTTGGCCCAGTCCAACAGACGACTCAGATTCAATTACAATGAAGGGCTCGGATTGAGCCACATAAGCCCTAATTACTATTCTTCCCTAAAAACTGCCACAAAGAGGAGTGGGGTAATAAATGAGCAAAAGATTCTCCACTCTCACCTGAAGTCATAATGACCAATTAATGTCCATCATCATCCTCTAGAAGGTCATCATCCAACAAAGCGTTTCCATTCTCCTTCTCTTTGACTGCGAATTCAACGAACTTGGCCAACACAGCCTCAACTTCCTGAACTAAAATGGGTGGAATGTGGTTGAGCTGGAATTCAAGTACCATGACTATTTGCCCATGCTGAGTACAAGATTTTCCCAAGCGACCAAGGCATCCTGAGTGCTCTGAATCAGGTTGGAGAAGGTTGACATATTTTCAAAATCATCTTGAACAAATGACTTCACCTCCAAAAAGAAAGGCCCCAATTTGTTCTTCAGGCCATCAACAGTCATCTCCTCAAGAGTCAGTCTTCTGGCGAATATAGACTCGAGTGTGTTCAGGACTCCTTCCAAAATATTTCCCATGGCCCTTCTGGCTCTAATTGAATCTGCCTGTGCTGCATCGAAGAAACCTCGGCCCGTAACCACTGAAGAATACCAACTGGTGAAGTCATATCTGTCACCCTTCTGTATCACGCCTCCCTCTACCAAAGCCTGCAAGGGCATGTGCATCAAAGCCTCCAGACGCAGAACAATCTTAGTCTGATAAATATGTGTCTTGTTCCAGGCCTGATCAACAGTGTCCATGCGTGCCAAAATGCTAGAGGCCTGCAGATAAGCACGAACTAGATCCTCCATGAATTTCTCTGTCTCAGTGCGAACACTGCCGATCCACTTATCTGCCTCTTGAGCCATCTTCTTCAAATTTTCAAGCCCACTAACTGATTCCCTTGGAAGCTCGACTGGGAGGTCAATCGTAGGATTCTTTTGTCCACAAGGATGTGCTAAGTGTTGCACATAATCAATCAACGTCCTATGCTCCTTCAACTTTTTGTATTTCCCTTCTTTCCGGAGCCATCTATCCTTCAAAGCCTGATAGGAGCTATCACACTCCTCAATTATCTGAGCCCTTATAGGGCGGCCTAACTCTATAGTGGTGACCTCATAATTTTCCGGAACAGCGTCATCTCGATCACACTCAATCCTGGGAACGGCCACATGCAGTGTGCGAGAACCATCCTCATCCGTAGAAATCTTTGAGAATTTTCTAGCCTTATTTTTCTCTGGTAGTGCGGTGCACTGATCCTAGTGAGGAATTCTTCAATCTCAATTGCCGGGTCAATCTCCTCAATTGGATCCTTTCTCAACATTTCCCTCAACCAATCCAGCATTGCCTACTGCAGGTCACAAACAATGAGTGGCTGCTCCTCTCTCACCTCTTCTTCATGCACTTCTTCTCTATTAACATTCTGAGGAAGCTCATCAATCTCTATATGCTGGGTATCCTCTCCTGAAACTTGAGCCTCCTGCCTTGCAGTAGTCTCATCCTCTAATGCTACCTCTATCTCATGCTGGAAACGAGTGTCCGTCGCTGTTTCCTCATCTTCTTCCTGCTGGTTTTCTCTTCTAGGCACATTGACACTTTGACCAATTGACTCCCTTTGAGGTGGCTGATTTGCTTCCTGTAACTCCTATTCTTCATTCAACCCATTTCTTTGGTTAGCAAACAAGGAGACCTCCTGCACACTTGGAGAGCGAGCCCTTGATGGTATGGATGGTGCCTTCTCAACTCTTTGAGGCTACTGTCGAACCTGTTCCTCTCTTGCTGGTCTTGGAGCTTGGGTGACCTGCTTTCTTTTTTTGACTGTTGGCGGCCTCTGATCACCCATGAGATTGTAAGTGAGAACAACTGACCTGCTCTTAAGCCTGTTCACATGCCTATCCACCCAATTTCTCGTGAATGTCAATACTGGAATGCATAATGTGTCTAAATCTGTAATCTTCGGCTCTGACCAATCCAGTAGTGGGATTGGTGTGTTCCTTACTAAATCATAATTTGGCTGTATTACATTCATGTCCTCCTCCACTTGGTCTGGAACTGGAATAATCTCGCACTCTCTGATCATCTTCAGAGGTAACCTGGTAAACATCCTTCTTCTAACTTCAGCATCATCCACCGTCTTGTGCCTGTACTCCACATTCTGCACCATCCTAATTTTGTTGTAAGGATCAAAATCCTGTTTGCCAGTGTGGTATGAGAGATGGAAGAACTGCAACTCATCCTCAACTTCCCTGGCTGACTGCAATGAAGGACAAACTTCATTTGAATTTCCCATGGTAATTGGGAAGTCTAATCCTCCCTTCTTTTTCTTCTTCTGAATTTTGTCATAGGCAATGAGCTGTCTGGAGACTTCCAACATTATCATTCTGTTAGTAGGGTACCTTGGCAATCTGTATGGATACAATGTGAACCCTTGCAGCCTGATGTAGGTGAACTTCGGAAATTGGATAAACTAATATCCGTACTCTTCGATCAATTCCGTAGCCTCCTTAGAAATTCTTTGACGAGTTCTCCACTAAAGAGTCCTTGTTATATGCATCGTGAAGGCATCATTAATTCTTTTATAGTGAAAGGTGTTGCTCAAGTGCAACTGCGGGCAAGCCTCATGAATCTTAAACTGCTCAAGACCACACCCAATCGGCTCCTTATAAGATATTCCCCTGTACTTTGTCATTTGAGCCAGCATATAGATCACATATGAACTCATATAGGTGGTCTTTGTTCTTCTCAAATTTCTAAACTGCTCATGTATATTATCACTTATCATCCTCGCCCAATCAACACGATCTTTTCCTTCTAACACGATGTTGATGAAATAGAACATCCATGGCTCGAAGATATAGGATTGGGGACTTCCATTCACCCTGCTGAGCATCATAATCAGGTCACAATATTCTTGCTTCACATCATCTGAAATTATCTGCCTGGGCAACTTGGTGCGAGTAGGCTTGTGTTTCTGCATCCAAACATAATTCATCAATCTTGCACACCTCTCGAATGAAGACGCATACATCTTTTCAACCCTTTCCTTCGTTCTATAGATCATCCCTTCAGAAGCAAGAATCCCAAACGCCTCTCCGATGGCTTTAGGTGTGAAGTTGGTGAACAATTTGCCATTAGGTGAAACAATTGTTCTCTGCTTTGGTCTGTAGCAATTGGCGCACTTCATGATTAACTCTAGGCATTGAATGGCTGGCTGAAAACCAGCAGCTGCATAAAGCCCACTCTTTACAATATTATGCGCTCTGACTGTCTGAGGATAATCACCTATTCCATGCATTCGATTCTTGAGTGCCCCCAGATTGAATGAGCCAAGATTCGTGTCACTTCGAAGTAAACTTTGACTCTGGAAGAAATGGCTTGCTCAACTTCTCGATCACAGCCTGTCTGGACGCATTGGCTTTGTTGGATTCAACATTCGCAGCCTTGTTTGCTCTTGCTGTCACTCCTTTGTTCACTTTAGCCATTTTGCAAAATAAAATAAACGATATTCATTAGAAACTTAACTTAGAAGATTTATCACCTCGAGATTGCCAAAGAGTGGGGTGAACTTTGAAAAAGAATAGCTCCAACATTGGAATTTTTACTTCAAACCTCAAAAATTTTCCAGCAAAATCGATATTTTCCCAAGACTTAGAAATTTTCTTGCTATCCTCAGCAACTTTCCCAACTTCGAATTTCTTCACCTTCTAAGTCCGAAACTTGCACCTGCAGCTGTGAGGAGAAATGAAAACTTTCCAAGCTCTTATAATTGAGCTTGAGAATAATTTGGCTTCTAGAAGAACACCCATTTTAGCAGATTCATTAATTTCCCTCCATCACTCTGTAGAAGTTTGAATTTTCCCTCCTCTAGCAATTTGCAACACTTGTTATTTTGAAAATTTGAAATTTCACCCCATTAATATCTTAATAAAATTCATCTGTCAGGCGCCATAGAAAAGATTATCACAACAGATTTAGAAATATTTCATTTTATTTTCTCTACCTTAGAAATATTTTACTCCCCTAGAAAATTTTCATCAATCTAAATCTAGCGTCCATCTTGAAATCATACTGCAAGGTGTAATATTTTCAAAAGATTTTATTTCCCGCTTAGAAGAAATATTGAAGGCTCCCAGACCTTTTAAAAAAATCTCCCCCTTAGAAAAAAAATATTTTTCAACTATATTACCCATGGGTGCGCACGAAGGGGTACATTTAATTTTTTGACCCTTGAAAATATTTATTTTCAATGTTTATTTCAACTTCTCCAATATCTTTCTCATGTGCATATCTTGAAGGGGCTCTTCTAATTTTCTTGACTTAGAAATTTTTTATTTCATCCCTTTCTAACATCTTGGGCGCATTTAGGGGGTGGAGGTTCCATTTTCACAGCTTAGCAAATTTCTCTCTCCATCATAATATCTTGGGCGCATCTAGGGGGTGGAGGTTTCATTTTCAATACTTAGAAAAATTTCTAACTTCTTAATCTTGGGCGCATATGAGGGGTTGTGCTTTTATTTTTGAACACTTAGAAACTTTTTCATTTATCCTTTTTGCCTTGGGCACATTTGAAGCCATGTGCTTCCATTTTACATGCCTTAGGCGTTTCCAAGTCACTTCCATAACTGGGCGCATTTGACCCCTTGTCATTCCATTCTTCTTGCCTTAGCACATTTTCAAGCTCTCAAATTATCTTGGGCGCATTTCATAGGGTGTACTTCCACTTGAGGGCGCATTTACCACCTCTCGCCTCCACTTTGCTTGCCTTAGAAAAATTTCTAGCATCACTCCTTATGATGGGCGCATATGCTAGGCTAAGCTTTCATTTTGTTTTCCTTAGACAAATTTCTAGTCAACATCTCCATGATGGGCGCATTCTAGAGGGTGTACTTCCATTTCATCACAGACTTCAAAATTTTTCATGACTCCTACTACCTTGGGCGCATTTGAGGGTGTCAACTTCTAGTTTTCATCACTTAGACAAATTCTTCTCAACTTCTTCCAAGGGCGCATTTCAAGGGGTGGTCTTCCATTTGAGGGCGCATTTTGATGGGTGTGCTATCATTTTCATACATACATACAAACAAACACACACACACACATACACACACATATGTATATATACATAAATATACACATTTATCTATTTGTTTATATGCATGTATATATGTGTATACACATAAATATCTATATGCATAGTTTGCAAACTCGGACTCGGAGAGTACTCACCAAAACTCGGCAAAAACTTGACAAATCTTGGCACCTTAAAAAACACTTAAAGTTTTGAATTTTTTTTTTTTTTTAAAAGATAAATTTTATGCAAAATATAGCTACAAAATGAATCAAATGAGTTTGGTGGGGGTTTTGGGGCAACACCCCCAACAGGGTCGAGGGGCAGCGCCCCGAGCGCCCAAATGAAGACTTTTAAAACCATACAAAACTTCATTGCACACACCATTTTCATAATTTTTGAAAGGCAAAAAACAATGCTTAGAAAGCCAAAAAAACAAGTTTCTGGTGAGTTTTGGTGAGTTTTTCGGCAAGTTTTTACTTGCGAGTCACTTGCTTGGGTTTTGAAACCGTAAGTACTTGTGAACACGGCGAGTACTCGCCAGGTATGCGAACCATGCCTCTATATATGTATATGTACATATTTCTATATACATACATACATACATACATACACACACACATATACATACATAAATAAATATGTAGTATGGCCTAACCTAAACTTGCAACATAGCTAGAAACAAGTTCTTCATCCACCGAATGAGCAAGAATAATATAGGAACCTAATTGTGTGTGTATATACACACACACATGTACATCTGTCAATGGGGTTGTGCTTAAATGGCAAGGCCATAAGGTTCTCAAGATGGAGATCCATGTTTGAATCCCAAAATTGGCACCTATAGTTGGAATTTGAAGTGGTGGCTCTTGGAATTCTATTGTGGCTTCTAAGTTGATTAAGTGGCTTCTAAGTTGAATGCGTTGAAGGAGAGGAGGTTACCCTTGTGACCTCCACTAGTGTGGGTGTATATATATATATCCTTTCCTTAATCTTTGGTACCCTTTTGTGATCACTTGCACCTAACAGGAAGGTAATTTGACAAATCCATCCTATTGAATCCATGTTCTTGATATTATACTACATTACATAGTACATTTAATGTAGATATAAATAGTCTTTGATACCACTGATTTGAATCAAGTTGTTTAGTAAGGGGACAATACAATGGTTGTGGAAAATCATATTTAAATCTCCAAAACCCTAAACATCAAAACTTTGAAAACTTGAAACCTTGCAACCACAAAACACCAAAACCTTAAAACTTGAAACCTTGCAGGCAAGAACCCTAAACTCCAAAACTATAAAATCATGAACACCTTAAATTCCTAAACTCTAGAACCCTAAAGCAACGAAGTATAAAAAAACCAAACCCTATAACCAGAAAAACTTAAAAACACTAAAACCCTTAACTCCATATACTTATATCTGGCCTAACCCAGCTGTAATGGAATTGATTTTTCTTTTTGTTAAACTACCAAACTTGAACCTGAACCCACAACATAGCTGAAAATAAGTTCTTTATTCACTGAATGACCAGGAATAATATAAGAATGTAACACCCTTCTCATTGATCTCTCTCTTGCAAACATGAAAGCAAACCCTTTAAATGTGCAAATTAGATTGTGTGCATCAATCCTCTAGTGGTCATTATTTTATTGGCCTTATATTTAATATAATTTTTTTGTATTATGATTTTTGACACAACAATATAAATTATGTTGTATGCTGATGACGGGCTTCCAGCTCTCAATCTGTTGTCAATTTTAATTGTGAAACTAATGGATATTTATGTATGCCATTACAACATTGATATTTCTTGTGAATAACTCGGTTTGACTCTATATTTGTTGTCACAGGTTTGTCCTATCGCTAGCTGGCATGGACCAAGAGCTATTAATGGAAGGAGAAACACAAGTCTGGACAAGCAATGATGTTGTAATAGTCCTTCAACATGAGAATGACGAATTCCCTTTGAGGTGGGTCTTTGATAATAGTTATCAGGTTAAGATTTCTGTTTTTATACTCTTATTAATTTCCTATTTATATATTTTTTCAGTAGATCTTTATGAATTGTATTCTATGTTGTAATCTTTTCGGCTTGTCATGTTTATTTTATTTCAATTTATAATCAACATTTTGTATTCTCAATGTCTATAATATATAGTTAACACATCTTTCATTAATGTGTATATTGATGTTAGTTTTTACTTGTTCCATTTGTTTCTACTTGTTTTTTGGTGTTAGCTTCTTTGTTGCTTTTCCTTGTCAAAGCTTATTCGGTACTTTTTTTTGATGGTTTCAAAATCATTCATGTTCTCACTTTGTTTCCTGTGCCATTGTCTCAATTAATATTTATTTCTGCAATGGGATCCACTGGTTCCCTTTGTGCATCACATTCTTGCATAGTTGTATAACAAGATTATGGGCTGTGCATTCATTAAACTTGGACTTATATTGAATTTTGAAAATGGGAAATCATTAAACATATAGTTCATCTTGATACCCTGTTTTAAAGTTGCTTTGCTATTAGTTGATTTCATGATATAAAAACTTCACTGAGATTTTAGCTACTGACAATGCATTGTTGTTTCTTTATAGTTACGTCTCAGAAACAAAGAGAAGATATGCTGTTCCAATGCTTTCACAACGCCATATTATAGCTGGATTAGCGTCAGTAGTCGGTGGATTGGCTGCTCCATATGAAAAAGCCTCCCATATTCATCAAAGACCAGTTTTGAACTGGTTATGGGCAACAGGGTGTCATCCCTTCGGTCCCTTCTCAAATGTTTCCCAAATTAGCCAGATGCTTCGAGATACTGCTTTGGTAAGCTTAGCATGATTTTCAGTCTTTTCATGCAATTTCAATTTGTTGAAAGTTTGGAACATATTCAGAATCTTAAATAGTAGTGAGTTGGAGTGGTCTTTACAGATAATACCCCATTTTATGTCTATTAAGCATATTTTCTATTCTTATCTAGGTGTTTGTGCAGTCAATGCTATTATTTGGCTCCTGTTCACAGTTAAATTCCTTTTTATATTTGCCCGCTTGATCTGTTTTCACCTAGGTCCTCTGCTACCTGAAAATCCTTGAGAAGGAAGGAAGAGGAAGTGATTTCTGACAAGGAAAATATAACTAGCTCTTTGTGACCCACATCTCTGAAAACTGCTAGAAAGATATTAGTAAAGCATAGTTTTGTGGTGCAAATCTGCAGGCTTACAAATTTGGACATTTCTGCAACATATTTGTATGCATGAAACATGAATGTGTCTCCTTTTGAGCTAGTGATGCTAATGGTGGAATTCAGAACACTATTGTTTTTGCATGCAACATTTGGGTGGTACCTACATGATTGAATGTGTCTTAGTATCAGAAGCATGTTACTTCAATGCTACTGCATGGACAGAAAACATTATTATTTGGAGGGATTTGTATTTCGAATAAGGAATACTTGTAGGTCATCGTTTCCATAATTCCTTATTTTAAACTGAATGTATAAATATATGTATATACATGCAGATAAACCTACACACACATGCATAGACATACACACAGAGGCACACACCAAGCATGCATGCATGGGAACATGCTAAGCATGTGTGCACAAGCACTTGAATGTGCACACACACACACACACGCGTATGCACGAACAAGCACACATATTCACACACACACACACACACACACACACACACACGTATGTATGAACAAGCACACATTCACACACACACATACACACATGCATGTGCACACACCAAGCATGCATGCACGTGCAGCACACACACAAAATGATGTAAAGGCCAGAAAAATGGTCTAGGCTCACTGAAGGTGTCAAGTCTCAGTCCTGACCATGCTCAATTGCTTAAAATTTAGAATATCTTCACAAAGAAAGCCTTGACCACAGGGGCTTTATCATCATGGATCTCTTTAACATTTACATTGTCAAGATTCTTAGCATCTACAGATTTGATAACCTAATTTTGAACAGATTGGTTCAGCAAAGACAAAAATGAGAGTGTTGATGTTAGCAGAGTCGGGCTTCTACTTCCAGCCATGATTTATCAAGCAATAAATTAAATGTAGCCTTATCTGCTATTTAATTTATTGGAGACGTCATTTGGTGAAGAGGTGCTTCACTTGGGATAAGAAATAATATTTAATTATTATTAATTGTATGAGGCTGACTTCTTTGAATCACCACCTTTTGTTGAGTTACTTCTTTCATCATGGGCCGACTTTGTAATGTGAAGAGACACAACTCATGAAGGCTGTCTCTTTGACTTGGTATATATATTAGATGCTGTTTGCTCATCTAAAATCATATCATTGATAGTTCGACTCCATAGAAGTGCGAGTTTATTAAAGTGCAGATCAAAGTCTTTCAAGAGCAGATCGAAGTTTTCATAGAAGGCCGAATTATCATCAAAGAAGAGTGATATTATTATCTGGATTGCATCAAGTTTGGTGCTGTTATTTGGCCTTGTGATCGGCCTCGTTGTAAAGAGACTTGATTATTATTCAATATATAAGTGATATATTGTTTGCTGGGTTTTTCTCCCTCAAGTTGGAGGGTTTTCCCAGGGTATCTTGCTGTGTTCTATTGTTCATGTGCTGGTTATTATTCTGTGTTTCTGTTTATTGCAAATCTGATTAAAAACACTAACAGAGAGAAACTAACAAGGGACCTTTGAAATATGCTAACCAATTTTTTGCCATAGTTTTACATAATAACCAACACTTGGCCAATTTGATTAGCGTTAGCGCCAAAACCAAATCTCTATCAAAGCAACTCTAACTAAGAATGCGCCCTAAAACCACTTGAGGAAGAGGGGCGGGCATATGGTTAGAGGAACCCTAGAATCAATAATTCAATTATGAAATTGATACAATTGGAAATGGAAGATAAACTGCACGCTAGAATGTGCACTCAAGATCCCTTTGAAGGCGAGGTGCTAGCATATGGCGGAGTACTTATTACAAAATGAAAGAAACTTCGGCAGATAACTAGCCATAGAAATTCAAACTAACAATTCATCCGCTGCGGCGGGCATCCACTTGAGGGTGGGAATTCTCCACTTTATCAGTGGGTACTGTTGTGACCTTTTCACACATCACCCCATTCAAAATGGGGACCCCCTAATTTTTGCTCCGTTCCTCGTCTTTTGGCTTTGGTTTTGTCTCTCTCTCTATCTCTCTCTTCTGCTGTCTGCCTTTCTGGGGATGTGCTCGCCTTTGAGCTTAAACGTGAAATTTTGGCCAAGTCTATAGAATTAGGGTTTGCACTTTCTGGTCAATTTGAGGTTAAATGAAGTGAATGAGTTGGAATTTGAGACTAACATTGCAGTTAGTATGCTTCCAGCAGGGTCCCAGCTAAGTTTCATCGAATTCTGACAACTTACTATTTTTGGTAAGTACCCAATTAGGGGCGTTTTCTCGGCACTTCTGAAGTTCTCTCAATTACATTGTATCTAGAACATGCCAAGTTATTTGTCTGCAAATTTTGAGCTGAAACGGACAACTTTCTATTTTTAGCAAGTTCAGCTTCAGGAGCAGATTCTAGGGTTTATATGCAGAATTCTTCAATGCATGTTTGGAGATTCTTTCTGGGTTTTCCAAAACCTACGCGGTGATATAACATGCAAAATGAGACGATGACTTTCAGAATTCAGCCTTCAGAGGCTATTTTTAGGGTTTGCATGTTGAGATTTTCTTTGCATGTCTGCATATTCCTTGTGGGTTTTTCGAGACCTTCGCAACGGTGTAACATGCAAACTAGGATCAGGATTTTTTCAAGAGCCGTCTTCAGAGGCTATTTTTAGGGTTTGCATGTCAGACTTTTCAGCGCATGTCAAGTGATTCTTTATGGGTTTTTCAAGAGCTACGCAGTGATGTGACATGCAAGGCGAGATGATCAATTTTCAGAGACTTACTATTTTTAGTAGGTCCATTTCGGCAGCTGCCCGACGCATCAGGATCACAAACAAGGCGAAGTGCAACAGAAACGAGGTCAAACGGAGGTCATTTGATATACATGCAAGTCAAATTAGGGTTTCCAGCTTCGGGACCCAAAATGAGGGGTAAAATGCCATAATTATTGAAAACCGGTGTATCCCACTGCGATCAACATCTTTCAAGCTATCCACCGGTAAAATTTGAAGGCAATCGGAACACTTACTATTTATAGTAAGGTATTCCAGAAACAGGCTAAAAATAGTAAATCAACAGCAGACGCTAGTGTGAACGGGCAGGTCTACCGATGAGGGTCACACCATCCAGATTTCAAGTCAAACGGAGTTGGGGAAGTCATGAAATCAGGCAGTTGCTATAAATAGTAAACCACCTTCAGAAACATGCCATAAATAGCAGGTCAGCTCAAGATGATAGTGTGAATAGATCAGTTAAGTCATGAGGTTCCTGTGGTTAAAATTTCAAACTAGTCTGAGCTTCAGAAGTATGAAAACCAAGAACTTACTAAATATAGTAAGGCATGAACAAGCAGCTGAGAAAGGTTCTAAGTTTGACAAAAATCCTGCTCCAGCACGAAAGTGCGCCCTTGCGAGCTTGAAGGAATTGAAAATTTCACTAAGTATGTGAAATTGAAAGCTCCAGCATGAAAATGCGCCCTTGAAGTTGAAGAAGTGATTGAAAAGTTTCTAAGTCATTCAAACTTGAAGCTCTATGCCTCATATGCGCCTTTGACTAGGAGGAGACCTTGGAAAGTGTTCAAGTGTGGCAAACTTAAAGCTACCACTCCCATATGCGCCCAAGAAGTGAGGAGGCCTTGAAAAAAATCTAAGGCATTCAAATTTGAAGGAAGACCCTCCATATGTGCCTAAGAGAAGAGAAGGGAGTAAAAGGTTGACTAAGTCTTGAAAATTGAAAGAAGAGACCCCTATATGTGCCCTAGCAACTTAAGGTTGGTGGGAAAATTTATAAGTATGGAGAATTGGAATCTCAAGGGTAGAAATGTGCCCAAAGTGAAAGGAAGAGGCTTGAAAATTAAGGAGACTTGGATTTTGTCTAAGGTAAGTGAATTGAATGTACAAGGGTGGAAATGCGCCCAGGTCACCATGGTGAGGGTAAGAAATTTTCTAAGTATGGAAAACTAAAAGCTTGACTCCCAAAGTGCGCCCAAGTGGTGGGATGACTTTAAAAAAATTTCTAAGTAATTGAAACTTGAAGCATAAAGGATCAAATGCTCCCTAGCTCTGAGGTGACTCCAGCAAAGTTTCTAAGTGATAAAAAATGAAAGTACAACATCCTAAATGCGCCCACCTCAAGGAGTTGATTGAAAATTCTTCTAAGTGTCACAAAATGAAAGCTTACTATCCAAAATGCACCCTTGATTGGAAGAAGAAGTCTGAAAATTTTCTAAGTGTGGAAAGATAAAAGCTTGGAGGGTTGAATGCACCTAGCATGACAAGGAATGAGAAAAACTTCCAAGGCACTAAAAATGAAAGTTAGAAGAGGAAAATGCGCCTTAGTTTGTAGAGGTGTCTTTGAAATATGCTAACCAATTTTTTGAAAGTTTACACAACATAACCAGAGATAAACAACTGGATTAGCGTTAGCACCAAACTGAAATCTGAACTTGGAAATGAAGAAATTACTCAACGTCAAGAATGTGCACTCAAGATCCCACTGAGGGCGAGGTGCTAACATATGACGGAGTCTTAAAACTTGAAATTAAGAACTGATAGGCGGATAACCAGCCATGAAAAACAATTCCACGCTACCACCAAACAGTGGGGGGAAAAGATTACACTAGAAACAATTCATTCGCTGCGGCGGGCATCCACAGAACTGTGGGGATTCACCACTTAGAGTGGGTACAAGAGTTACAATCAATTTAACCACACTGGCGGTATACCATCCAGGGGACATTAAATGAGAATTTAATCAATTAGTTGCAGCAATATTAATCGGTTAGATTAGTACTACTAATCAGAACCTTACAATTCAAAATGACTGCAAATAAATGAATTACAATGATAGAGAAATGAGATAAGGAGATAAGAATGAATTAGAACAATGTTCTTTGCTTTCCAATGACTGAAAAATGAATTAAAACTGGAAACTGATGAATCTGATGTAAAATCCTGAGTTCTGGAAATTTATAACAGCAAACTGAAAAACAGTAAAATACTCATAACTCACTCATTTCACCTCCGAATTGACTGAAATTTGTTGCAAAGGATTCTCAGAAGATAGGCGACCAAACCAGGAGGAAGAAACAGCAGCAAATCACATCCATTAATTTCTGGCACAATTCCCAATGCAGCTGAAAAAGTACGACCTCCTTGAAAAATCGATTTTGCAAGTATAAAATAAATACTTGGAATTAAATTCCAATTCTTTGAGAAAGGTGGTGCCTTCAGTCAACAGATGGATGGCCAAAGTACCCATAACAAAATGAAATTCACTCCAAAAGATATGAACAAAACTTAGCTTCAGCTGTAGCAAAAACCAGGAACTCAAAACTGTAAAAAACTCCAAAATTCATTAATCTTTGATGCTCAATCTGCTAGTCTGATGTTGAGAAGCAGCAATGTAGCCAACTAGGTGTTATATTGCAAACACGAAATTGGATGAAAGGCTAGGAGGTAGACATCCTCGAAGCAATATGTCAATTGTCATTTCGACAGCATAACTTTAGCATAATTTTCATGGATGGATTGCTGGAGCAAAGACCTTCAATAAATAAGAGCTCACAAACTCTTCAAATGCCTGAGAAGCAGACCAAAAGACATAGGAGACCCTTCAATTACCAAAAACCATTCAGCTTCTCAAGGTGGCGTCCCGAAAGGCCTCAAAGAAAATCACTTTATTCAAATAATATAAAAGTGGCGTCCACTTTCAAGATGAGAAAATATTTGAATAAAGAATAAATAAACTTATGATGAAGGCGTACCCTTCATGGCCCCACATTAAAACAACTTAAGTTATCTCCTTAGGCCAAGGTGGGGGTCAACAGTGAATTAAAACATAATGCCTTTAATTAAATAATTTTCGCCAAATAAAGCTTTCTGAAGACCAAGCCAAAATATAACAACTGCTCCAACTGCAAGGAACTAAGAATAGACAACTGCAACTGCCACAACTAGCATTTACTAAAAATAGTAAATAACATGAAATGCCACAAAACTCCAAGCCAAGAAACCCTAATTTTCACCTCATTCCAGTCTACGGGTTCCGGAATAGACTGATGAACTGCAAGGCTAATCACTGATGAGAAGGGGACATTACAGTCCGCCCTCCTCGAAATTGCTTGTCCTCAAGCAACTGCAAAGATGGATGCAACAAAATTTGTTCACCTTCCCACGTAGCATCTTCAATAGGCAAATTCCTCCATCTAACCAAATATTCTTTGATTGTCCTTCTTCTCAAAGAACGTTCTCTAGTATCAAGGATTTCTTCAGGAATCAACACTAACTGACCTTCCTCATCCAATGGAGGTAATTTTGATGTAGCCACCACGTTGTGTCCAATTGCCTTCTTGAGGCGTGACACATGAAAGACATTATGTACTTTGCTTTCAGCTGGAAGCTCCAACTCATAAGCAACTTCACCAATTCTCTTGGTGACTTTGAAAGGACCATAAAAACGTGGCTTCAACTTTTCTGCACCACTCTTCTTGAGAGAAGATTGTCTATATGGCTGAAGCCTCAAATAGACCATGTCCCCAACTTCAAAAGACCTTTCAACACGCTGCTGATCAGCGTATAACTTCTGCTGATTTTGAGCTTGTTGCAGATTTTCCTTAAGAGATTTCAAGATGTCTTGGCTTTGTTGTAACATATCCAGTGCTTGTGGAGCTCTACTATCACCAAACACTAAATCAACAAAATTAGTAGCCTCATAACCATAAAGAGCCTTAAAAGGAGACATCTTAATTGACATGTGATAAGAAGAGTTGTAACAATACTCTCCTAAATGAAGCCATTTAATCCAAGCTCGCTGCTGTCCTGAAACATAGTTCCTTAGGTAGCCCTCTAACCACTTGTTAACAATTTCTAACTGCCCATCTGTTTGTGGGTGATAACTAGTGCTTGGAGTAAGCACTGTCCCACTCAATCTGAAGATCTCCTGCCAAAAGACACTTAGGAACTTGCTGTCCCTATCACTGACAATAGTTTTAGGCAACCCATGCAAACGGAACACCTCTCTAAAAAACAATTCAGCCACTTGAGCTGCTGTAAATGAAGTGGTAACAGCAAAGAAATGAGCAAATTTCGTTAGTCTATCAACCACAACAAATATACAATCACGTCCTTGCACCTTGGGCAACCCCGTGATAAAGTCCATGGCAATACTTTCCCACTTCTGATTTGGAATGGGCAAAGGCTGAAGTAGACCAGCTGGATAAGAGTGTTCATTTTTATTTCTTTGACAAATAGGACACTCTCTAATGTAGTTCAAGACTTCTTCTTTCAACCCTTTCCAAGTGAATCTTTCACGAATCTGCTTATAAGTCTTGAAAATCCCTTGATGACCAGCAAGGGGAACATCATGAAAAGATTGTAGAATCTTCTTCTTAAGCTTAGATTCTTGCACTAAAAAGATTCTATCTTTATAATAAATTAATCCATCAACCAACTTATACCTTTCATCAACCAAATGACCTTCTAACAAGCTGGTTGCAAACTGATTTTTAACATAATCAGCAGCAATTAATTCCTTCCAATCTGCTGATAACTCACAAATTGACTGCAAATGAGGCCTTTTTGAAAGAGCATCAGCCACTATATTATTTTTTCCTTTGACATATTCAATGTCAAAGTCATATGCTTGGAGTTTACTTACCCACTTTTGCTGCCTTTCATTCAATTCCTTTTGGCGCATGAAATGTTTAAGACTATTGTGGTCAGTCTTAACAACAAATTTACTTCCCACCAAGTATTGACGGAATTTAGACAAAGCATGCATGATGGCAAGCATCTCTTTGTCATAAATAGAGTAAGTTTTTTCTGCCCCTCTCAACTTTCGGCTCTCGAAGACAATAGGGTGTTTGTCTTGCATTAGGACAGCTCCAACACCTTCTCCTGAAGCATCACATTGTAATTCAAAAGGTTTTGAAAAATCCGGAAGTGCCAATACTGGACACGAACTCATGATTTGTTTAAACTTATCAAAAACCTCTTGTGCTTGCTTAGTCCAAAGGAAAGCTCCTTTCTTTGTAAGATCTGTGAGAGGTGCTGCTTGATGAGAATACCCTTTCACAAATCTTCTATAGAATCCACATAACCCCAAAAACCCTCTCAAATGAGAAATATTCTTTGGAGTTGGCTAATCAAGAATGACCCTTATCTTTTCTGGATCCACTTTCACACCCTTTGAACTGATAATGTGGCCAAGGTATAAAAGTTCTGTCAACCCAAACTCACACTTTGATTATTTGGCGAACAAACATTCCGCCTCCAAAATGCTAAGCACTTCTTCTAAATGCTTAAGGTGCTCTTCCCATGACTTACTGAATATGAGAATGTCGTCGAAGAAGATGAGCACAAACTTCCTCAACTGCTGTCTAAAAATCTTGTTCATACAAGATTCAAATGTGGCTGGAGCATTTGTCAAACCAAAAGGCATGACAAGAAATTCAAAATGCCCAAAATGGCATCTAAACGCTGTCTTCTCTATATCCTCCTCCCTCATTCTGATTTGGTGATAACCCGAACGAAGATCAATCTTTGAGAAAAACATTGCCCCATGGAGCTCATCAATAAGCTCATCAATCCTAGGGATATGATATCTATTCTTGATGGTTTTCTGATTTAATGCGCGGTAGTCAACACACATACGCATTGTACCATCTTTCTTTTTGACCAGCACTACTGCAGAAGCAAATGGACTCTTGCTTGGTCTAATAAAACCACTTTCCAACAGCTCCTTGATGGCTTTTTCAATTTCATCTTTCTGCCTCTTTGGATAGCGGTAAGGTGTAGTAATGACAGGTTTTGCTCCCTCTTCTAACTCAATCACATGCTCAGAACCTCTTTCAGGAGGTCTTCCAGGAGGTAAGCTTCCAAAGACTTTGCTCTTCTTTGAAAGTAAGGCTTGAATATCAGGATGATATTGCCTTTTTTCCTCTACCGGATCAGCTGGTAGAACCATACATTCAGCAGCCCATTCAACCTGATCATGGCGGATCAGCCTTTCCATCCTCTTCAAGGACACAATTCGAGGGCCTCCATTTGACATCCCTCTTAGAACAACCTTCCTTCCATTAGACTGAAATTTCAACTCCATAGTTTGCAAATTCAATGTGATCTCTCCAAGAGATCGCAGCCATTGTATGCCCAACACAACATCCGTGTCTCCAATTCCCACTACATAAAAATCATCTTTAATCTCGTGATTTCCCAATTGCAAGGAAAGGTTAGGAATCTTCCTTGTGCAAGACATAGTAAAACCATCAGCAACCATTACCTTGAAACCATCAAAGTCTTCAGTCTTCAACCCTTTTCTAGCAACTAGTCCTTCATCAATAAAATTGCGAGTTGCTCCGGTATCAATTAGAGCAACTATCCTTTGTGAATTTACAACTCCATGAACCCTAAAAGATTCATTTTTTTGAAAACTAGATAGTTGTGCAAAAGCACTACCATCTCCCACCTCTTCGGACTTGTCTTCTGGAGCTTCTTCACCTTCACTACTTGCTGATTCGTATTGCTGATCAGACGAATCAGATTCTGATCTATAATCAGAATAGCCCTCCATTCGATTAGCTTTGCCTCTTCCATAGCAGCGATGACCCTTAACCCAAGGATCACGGCAAGTGTAACAAACTCCATCCTTTCTAAGCTGTTCTTTGAGCTCTTCGGATAGCCTTGGTGGAAACTTCTTGGGCAGATTTGAAGAAGGCTTTTTATCTTTCTTATGGCTGAATGGTTTTGAGTGAAATTTAGGCCTTGGGGCTGCCAACTCCATGCTCCTAGCTTTCTTGATAGCTTCATCTAGTGTTGGAGGATCAAATGCTTTGACCCAACCCTTCAAAGGCTCCATTAAACCTTCAGCAAAAAGTACTACAAGTCTTCTTTCAGTAATGTTAGGCACCATTACTGACAACCTCTGAAAATCAGCCACATAGCTTTCTAAAGATCCTTGCTGTTTCAATTGTGCCAATTCTCTACATCTCAATTCTGGATCTTTGGTGTCAAATCTTTCAATCAACTTATTGGTAAACTCTCCATATGTGCGAACTAGATTATGGCCAAGAGTGACCAAACCATGAGTCCACCATTCATGAGCTATGCCATCTAAATGCAAGGTAGCAAATTTGATAGCATCTTCTTCCGGCATGGGTCTGAGAGAAAGGTAGTTATCTAATTTCTGCACCCACGATCTGGCTGTACACTTACTACTACCATCAAAATGTTCCATAGTGATTTTTCCCAATGCTTGGTAGAAGTCATTTCTAGGTGCCATAGGACGTTGTTCAGTCCTTCCTCCATTTCTTCGGCTCCTTTGATTCATGAATTGGTCAAAAGTCCAAGTACCTCTCAAGTCAAGAGGTAAAGAGACGTACTCCATGTAAGCTTGACGAGCATCATCAGCAAAATTGGGAGCAGCCTCAACTGGTGGTTGCTCTTCCCTAGGTGTGAAGACGGGAAAAAGGGGTCTAGAGGATGATCCACTATGAATTGTAGTATGCTGACCCACAATTCTGTCTCTAGTATTCACCTCAGGACTGCCACTATTATTATTTCCATTAACTCCACTACTTTCTCCACTTGAGTTATTTTGGGGCTGAATGATATTCTGAGCTGCTTGCTGGTCCAATTTGGACAATAATCGGGACATCATGTCTATCATCCCATCAAACTTCTTCTCCACTCTATCCCTCTCTTCATTATCTCTCCTTACAGAATCTGACATTATTTCAACTGTGTGATCAACCACTTCCACTGAATTCTCTGAACCTTCCACTGTTTTACCAAGATCTCTTAGGGCTTCTGAGAAGGTATCTGCCTCTGGAACGGGCGGAAACTGATGCTGATTTCTGGCCTGACTTCTGGTGTATGGCCTAGTGTCTCTTTCACTCATCAGTTAACTACTGCAAATTGCCACAGGATGGCAGGGTCTTCGGCTCTGATACCACTGAAATATGCTAACCAATTTTTTTGAAAGTTTACACAACATAACAGAGATAAACAACTGGATTAGCGTTAGCACCAAACTGAAATCTGAACTTGGAAATGAAGAAATTACTCAACGTCAAGAATGTGCACTCAAGATCCCACTGAGGGTGAGGTGCTAACATATGACGGAGTGTTAAAACTTGAAATTAAGAACTGATAGGCGGATAACCAGCCATGAAAAACAATTCCACGCTACCACCAAACAGTGGGGGGAAAAGATTACACTAGAAACAATTCATCCGCTGCGGCGGGCATCCACAGAACTGTGGGGATTCACCACTTAGAGTGGGTACAAGAGTTACAATCAATTTAACCACACTGGCGGTATACCATCCAGGGGACATTAAATGAGAATTTAATCAATTAGTTGCAGCAATATTAATCGGTTAGATTAGTACTACTAATCAGAACCTTACAATTCAAAATGACTGCAAATAAATGAATTACAATGATAGAGAAATGAGATAAGGAGATAAGAATGAATTCTAACAATGTTCTTTGCTTTCCAATGACTGAAAAATGAATTAAAACTGGAAACTGATGAATCTGATGTAAAATCCTGAGTTCTGGAAATTTATAACAGCAAACTGAAAAACAGTAAAATACTCATAACTCACTCATTTCACCTCCGAATTGACTGAAATTTGTTGCAAAGGATTCTCAGAAGATAGGCGACCAAACCAGGAGGAAGAAACAGCAGCAAATCACATCCATTAATTTCTGGCACAATTCCCAATGCAGCTGAAAAAGTACGACCTCCTTGAAAAATCGATTTTGCAAGTATAAAATAAATACTTGGAATTAAATTCCAATTCTTTGAGAAAGGTGGCGCCTTCAGTCAACAGATGGATGGCCAAAGTACCCATAACAAAATGAAATTCACTCCAAAAGATATGAACAAAACTTAGCTTCAGCTGTAGCAAAAACCAGGAACTCAAAACTGTAAAAAACTCCAAAATTCATTAATCTTTGATGCTCAATCTGCTAGTCTGATGTTGAGAAGCAGCAATGTAGCCAACTAGGTGTTATATTGCAAACACGAAATTGGATGAAAGGCTAGGTGGTAGACATCCTCGAAGCAATATGTCAATTGTCATTTCGACAGCATAACTTTAGCATAATTTTCATGGATGGATTGCTGGAGCAAAGACCTTCAATAAATAAGAGCTCACAAACTCTTCAAATGCCTAAGAAGCAGACCAAAAGACACAGGAGACCCTTCAATTACCAAAAACCATTCAGCTTCTCAAGGTGGCGTCCCAAAAGGCCTCAAAGAAAATCACTTTATTCAAATAATATAAAAGTGGCGTCCACTTTCAAGATGAGAAAATATTTGAATAAAGAATAAATAAACTTATGATGAAGGCGTACCCTTCATGGCCCCACATTAAAACAACTTAAGTTATCTCCTTAGGCCAAGGTGGGGGTCAACAGTGAATTAAAACATAATGCCTTTAATTAAATAATTTTCGCCAAATAAAGCTTTCTGAAGACCAAGCCAAAATATAACAACTGCTCCAACTGCAAGGAACTAAGAATAGACAACTGCAACTGCCACAACTAGCATTTACTAAAAATAGTAAATAACATGAAATGCCACAAAACTCCAAGCCAAGAAACCCTAATTTTCACCTCATTCCAGTCTACGGGTTCCGGAATAGACTGATGAACTGCAAGGCTAATCACTGATGAGAAGGGGACATTACAGTCTTGGAAATTTACTGAGGCGTTGGAATTTAAAGCAACTACCCCTAAATGCGCCCACCTTGCCAGGAGAAATGAAAAAGTTTCTAAGGCAAAGTTAAATCCTCCTCCATGTGCTAAATGCGCCCAAGTCAAGTAGGGTCAAAACAAAATGTTGACTTTCCCCTCTCTCCTTTGAATGCGCCCATGCAAGGTGAAGACAAATAAAAAAGGTTACTAAGGCGTTATGCATGTGATGAAGAATATTCTAAGTGTTTTAAACTTGAAGTGTGACCCTCTATATGCGCCTTGATTTTGAGGAGAGGGTGGTTAAAATTTTCTAAAGCAAATGAAATTGAAAGCTTCAGGGGTCAAATGCGCCCAAGTTGGAGGTTGAAGTCAATTTTTTCCAAGGCATAGAATTGAGAAGTAGACCATGTCAAATGTGCCCTTGTAAGATTGAAGTGATTTGAAATTTTTCTAAGTGTGGTAAACTTAAAGCTACTACCCCCAAATGCTCCTGGGTCAAGAATTGAGTGTTGGGATTTTTTCTAAGTCATGCAAATTGAAGGGAGAACCTATAAAATGCGCCCAAACTGGTGATGACATGTTTAAATTTTTTTTCTAAGTATTAAAATTTCACCTCTAGAGAAAGTACGCCCAAACTTGAGAGGATGATGAAATTTATTAAGGCATGTATGCAAATGGTAGGAGAAAGTCCAAAATGCGCCCAACTGGCAGGAGGATGAATTTGAAATTTTCCTAAGTGTCAAAACGCAAGAAAATACGCCCAGGGATGAAGAATGGAAATAAATTTGATGAAAAATATATTTTTCTAAGGTTTAAAATTCAAAAATTAAATGCACCCCTTCGTTTGGAGACACATGAATTCGACGCTTTCTGAAGGAAATTTTCTTCTGGGTACTGGACGTCTGTGATGAGGAATGGATTTTAAAGTCTTCCACACTTTGCCGAAGCCTTCAAGATGGAGATTTTTGATGGGCACTTAAATGATGAATTTTCTAAGGGGAAAATTTTAAAATTTTCTAAGGCAAGAAGAATAAAATGTGTTGTTGAAATAAATGCCTTGGTGGATGAATTTGAAGTTGGGTGCCTGGGTGGTTTTTGATCAAGTTCCTGATGAAAACAATTTTCTCGAGCCAGAGTTGGATGAAATATGAGAGTGAATGCCTCAGCCAGTGAAATGAAAAGGGAGCAATTAAATTAATATTTTCACAGAGTGATTTCAAAATGCTAAAGTGAAGTACGCCCGGGGAGTATAAGATAGGCAAAATTCTATAAGGAATGACGATGGAAGCTCAAGTCTCCAGATGCGCCCTAAGGAGGATGAATGTGGAAATATTCTAAGTTGTGAAGAAAGCAAAGTTGTGCTAAAGAAAAATGATGAACCCTATCAGATGAAGAGATCACTCAAACCTCAAAGACCAAAGCATGAAAATCAGATGAGTAAGGTAAATTTATATTATGAAGTGTTTTGATGTTCTTCCTTTTGTCTGTTTGGCAGGATGAACGTCGAGGTTAGAGCACGATTACTTGAGGTGATGGAGCAAACAACCCAAAACAACGTTGCAACCTTGGAAGGGATGAAGTTATGTGTTTTGAGCTCCTCCACAAGATCTCAGTTACACCCAAAACATGAAAGAAGAAAAGTTGCAAGAAATGGCTAAGTGTTGAGACCTAGTATGTGCCCAACCCAAGTGGCAAAGAAGAAATGTTTTCAAAGCTCAGGATGAAGGCCTAGCCGTTGAAGACTGACAACATGACAGATTGAAGAACAAAATAGAGGAATTACTCTCAAGTGTGAGGTCCTTCGATGACCCAAAAGATGTTCTTGAGCGTGCTTCGTACAACTCAAAATTCAAACAAGTTTAAAAGTTACAGCCTTGAAGTTTCAAGATTGAGAATGTTCCTGTCATATCCATTTAAGAAGTTGAAGCAATGATGATCAGACTCATCCAGTTTGCAGTCAGAAAGAAGAACAGTGTGAACTTGTTTCCAGACAAGAATCTTCTAGAGGATGGTGGCCATTAATTGCTCATTTATTAACCCACTCTTCTTGGTGGCGGTTTTTAGGGTTAGGGTTTATGTGGCTCAATCTGAGCCCTTCATTGTAATTGAATTTGAGCCGTCCATTGGGCTTGGCCAGCTATATAAAGGGGCATCCCCCCTCATTTGTACCTTAGTAGAGTTAGACACTAGATCAAAATAGAGAGTAGAGCAGAGAGACTTTAGTTGTAATAGCTTAGCATAGCATAGTTTGAAGGAAAATGAAAGTTTTCCCTTGAAAACTTTGTAAGAAATTGTTGTGAAAACTATTATAATAAAAGATCTTTCATTGAATGGTGAATTCATCTTTGTTATAAGCAGCTAGCAAGGTTTCTTCATCCCTTCTACTTCAAGTAGCGTAAAGTAGCGTAATTTCATTTTCATGCAAGTAGATGTTAGCTGTGGATTTGTGGTGTTAATCAAGGCAACTTCGTTTTAGTCCATACCACTAGCAACTTGCTGACGGCAAGTTTGCCTTGTGTGGTCAATTGGAAAATTTTACAACCTTAACTTCGGTTGTGATTTACGTCTCGACATGCGTCGTCTTGATGGTGTCTTGATGCCGAATTGCGACTTGAAAACCTCTTGCCACTTCCTTGAAGATTGCACCAACTTTGTGTAAGCTGTCCAACGCGAGGCGAAGCAGAGTTCGGTTGAAGTCTGTTGAGATTAATCCCACATCCCGTCTTAGAGTAGAATTTAGAACCTTCTTATCCCTACATTGATTTAAATTCAGTTCATTTCTGGTTAGTGTTAGGAAACTTGTGCTCACCTGCCAAATCATTCGAACCACGTGAAACCCTTTAATTTGCTATTTGTTGTTAGCTGCTGAACAATTGCGTAAGTCCCCTTGAAATACCAGCAAAACACATTGAGCCAACTGAGGGTATTCTATTGCACTGAAGGAACCTTGGAGTTGAACGCACGAACTCTCTCGCAATCTTAGCGTGCTGGATACTTTGATCAAGAGAGAATAGGGTAGCCGTTGGCAACTTTATTCTGTGTTGGTGCGGTCACGAAAATCACATCAACATGTACAATGAGAGTTACAAAGTTTATTCTCTACATTGGCGGTAAACCATCCAGGGGTTAAAGTATTTGCATTAGAAATCACAAGTAATTGCAATAATAATAATGGTTGGATTAGTACTACTAATTCTCAACCTTACAATTGAAAGAATCTGCAAATTACGAGTGTTACAACAATAGAATGAATACAAATATAAGAAGGATGATTATAGCAATGTTTAAAAATCCCAAGGACTGAAAATGAAGCCAAAATCTGAACTTATAACAATTTGATTAAGAAAACCAGCAAACTGAAATTGTAAACTAGCAAACTGAGAAATAATGAAATGTTCATAACTCTCCAAATATACCTCCGAAATGGCTGAAATCAAATGCAAATGCTTCCTAGGAGGTTGGCACCCAAATTGCAATAGAGAAACAGCTTCAAAATACCATCAATCATTTTGCACGAATTTCAATGCTTCCTTGAAAGGTATGACCAAGCTGGGAGGGGTGATTTTCTTTTAAAAATCAGATTCTTGATAATAAAATCTCAAACTTGGTGGAAAGGGTCGCCCATAGTGAACAATCATTTAGCAACAATGCCTAGAACCATATTCAATCTGATCAAAGAGCTGTGAACAAAAACCACTTTCAGCTGTAGACAAACCAGCAACACCAAAACTGATAAAAACTCCAAAATTCATCAGCAATTGAACTCCATCTGCTAGTCTGAATGAGAAGCAGCAATAAGACCAACCAGGTGTTGTCTTGCAAACACGAAATTGGTTGAAATCTAGGAGGTAAGCATCCCTCAAAGAAATATTCACAATGTCATTTCGACAGCATAACAATATCATAAATTCATGGATACCAAATGCTGGAGTTGAACTCTCTTTTATAGAAAAAGAGATGTCTCTTCAATTTCCCAACCAAGAACGCCAAAAGCCACTTTACAATTTTCAAATTATAAAAATTATCAAAATCCCCTCAAGGGTGGCATCCCACTTCAAGGCAACAAAATACTTTAATGAAAAATATTAAAAACACCTTTATGAAGGCGTCTGTCTCCATGCCCCTCTTTTAAACACAACTTAAAGTTATCTCTCTAGGCCAAGGGGTCAACAATGAAACAAAACATTAATTGCCTTGTATTAAAAAATGCCAACGAATATTGCATTTTGAAAGTTGCACAAAAATACCAACTTCTCCAACAAGAATAAAAACATACTGAAGCACTGCCAACAAGACCACTGCCAAAAATAGTATTTACTATAAATAGTAAACACCCAGAAATGCCTCAAACCTCCAAGCAAGGAAACCCTAAATTTACCTCAACGAGCCTATGGGCCTCTAAAATAGGCTGATGAGCAACTGAGCTGATCATTGATGAGAAGGGGACATTGCAACCTTTTCTTTCTCCATATTAGATCCTACTTTGACTACTTCATAGCTATAATCTACTCTTTAGTTATCTCTGCAAACAACTTAGATATTGGAGCTACAAGAAATGGAGTGACTTGCATTTGAGTAACGATGCTTCCTGAAAAATGGATGACACTGACATTGCCTTTAACTATACACCGTAAATTTAACAGACATTTTTGTGATTTATAGCTTAACATTTTAGGTTTGTTACCCTTGAAAAAGGTATGATGCTTTGTGCAACTAACTCGATGAAAATTGTGTTGGCACCACCTTTGGTAACTTGATTCAATGAAGAAGTGATGCAAGAAACCAAGCATAAACTTCTGATAGAAATTTGCAAAATAAATTAGTTGTGAAGTTCACTAAAGGTCTTTGTGCTGGAAAATTATTGTCATTGACGTCAAAGGAGATCACACCATTTTCAAGGCAGTCTATGATCTATGAAGGATGCTGGCTGACCTCTTTCATATTGGCGCCCAAGACAATCTTCAATTAATACCTATGCTGGCTGACCTCCCTTTGCCACATGAATATTAAGGAATAAATTATTATTTTCTAAGGGCTGACCCTTAGCATTTTTATTGTGGCACCCCTTCTTGAAAATAAAAATAAATTAAATAAAATCTCATATAGGGGCCGTGTAATGTCCCCTTCCTCAGCAGTTGACCGTTGGAGATAGTTAGCCTATTCTTCGGGTTCCCCTAGGTTAATGTGGTTTGGTTAGGGGACTCCACAATGTAAGTAGTATATCTTTACTTTTGTTGTAGTCGGCCGTAGTCGGCCATTTGGTAATAAAACTATAGTTAGTGGGAATAATACATGTCATGTACTTTCGGGTAATCAAGTCCCGATTAGTGATAACTGTTGTTATGAAACGTCGTGTCGATTGGTTACCTAACTACTGCCGAACGTTATATGTAGTCAGTTGCTGTAGTCGGGAAATGGTTAGATGTGAATGGTCACAATTGATAGCACTGTTGATACTTCTATGATTGTATGGTGATATTTCTGATAATGAATAAAGCATCTGATGTTCAAACATGATATATTTCTATTCTATTGTTCTGTTCCATGTTCTGCACATGATTTAGTTTGCCAGTAGTACGTAGTACTTGAATTACATTCCGTAGGGCAAACATTTGGCGCCGTTGCTTGAGCGGACTAGGGAATCACTCATCATGGCAGCGTAATGGGTCTCCCGGCAGATGAACTTGTGAAGAGCAATGAGGAAAGGGAAGACCTATTGACTGAAGATCTTATCAATCTGTGGAAGATATCATTACGAGATCACGTACGTAGGGAATCCCGTAGACGGGAGATCCTTGAGGAAGTTATCTGGGATAGGTTGGAAGTGAACGGCGAGGTGAATCACCTCCTGAATCATATGCCCAGACTGCTGGCCCGTCATTTCATTATTCTGTAAGACTTGCGAGAAGAAGAGGATCGGGAACGCCGAAGGCAACAAATACTGCAGCGGTACGAAGAGAGAACCAAGCGAGAAGAAGAGGAACGAGACACTAGCCGGAGATGTACATCCACTAGTCAACAATGATCACCTGAATAATTTTAAATGCCCGTACGGCCAAACAAAGACAAGAACCGAGTACCTAGCGGGCATGAGACTCAGGAGGATAAGGTTCGGCGATCACTCAAGCCACAAGAACAAGAAAACCGGCGAAGAAGACTGAAGCAAGTTGGTAAGGAATTTGATGAGGATCTAATTGAAATAAACTAGAGTATTAAAAGAACACATGGGAATCTGACAAGAATAGACACATACATTGAAAAAGCACATCAAATTTTGGTGGAAGGAAGGGACGAAGGACCCTTCGTCACCTCGTACGTAGGAAGGTATGATCCTTATGAGAACGAAGATGAATTAAGTAGTAGCATCAGATGTTTTCAGGAGTTGTCCTTATTGGACAACGACGAACGGCTGACGAGTGGAATATCTGAGCCCAGTACCCCAAGGCGAAGAGAGTACCGAAGGGAACCCCAGGAGACTCAAGGTGTCGAGGACGCTGACGCAAGACGTGGGAGTGACTCGTACGTGGCCGAGAGTGCAAGTGACGCACCAGAACGTAGCGGGGAAACCAGTCTAATTGGGTCCAATACACAAGGAGGACAACGGGGAAAGATGGTGACTCCTGAGTGACAGAAGCTGCCGAAGTTTATGGGGAATGGGTCAAAAGATCTCGTACGACACTGTAAGACATGTGAAACTATTTGGATAGCCAACAGACAGGATGATCTAGACCAGTGGCTGAAAGCATTCCCAGCGACACTCCGAGATAGTGCCATCGACTGGTACTCTGAATTAGATCAAGCACACAAAGCTACATGGAGATTATTGAAGCAAGCATTTCGAGAAGAGTTCAAACTCTTACGAGATGATAGCAAGATTGTCACAGAGATATAGAATACTAAGCAGGGAAAGCACGAGAGTGTGCGGACCTACAATCAGAAATTGAAAGATTTGCTGGGGAAACTAGAGTCCCAGCCTGCGGATGGCCTAAAGAAGAGGTGGTTTATTGAAGGACTGCTTCCCTCGCGCCGAAGGAAAATGAAAGTGGTACCTCCATCCTCGTACACTAAAGCATATACTCGGGCGATGGATATGGAAAGAGAAAACAAAACATCCTCCTGAGGGAAAAAGAAGACAGACGAGGAGGAGAGTACGGATGACAGTGACGGTGAATCCAAGACTGTACAAGCACTCATGAAAGATATGATGCGAATGATGAAAGAATTGAAGGCTGACAAGGAGAGTACGAGAGAAGCTAAAGAACTATGGTGTACGAACTGCAATGGGGAAGGTCACACGAAGGCCAACTGTCTCAAGAACTTATTCTGCGATATCTGCCAAGTGATGGGACATTCCGTCAAGGAATGCCCATACAACTTAAAAGCCAGAAGTGCACAAGTACTCTTCGCTTAGGGAGAACCGTCGACACCGCCGAACACACCACCAAAGCCCCAGTACAATAGCAATGCATCCCCTGGAGGTTACTGAAGCAACATAAGTCCGAGAAGCCAGATACAGTACGATAGCAAAGGACGGCCCATGATCCAATGCCGAAAGTGCAACGAATGGGGCCACTTCGCTAGGGACTGCCAGAACGGTCAAGGTTCGGGAGGAAAATTGTGTAAGTGGTGTGGACCAGGCGATCATGAAGATAACGAATGCCCTAAGCAAAAGGGTATCCACATGCTGGAAGTAGAAGAACAAGAGGTATTGGTGATCACCATAGCACAAGCAAAAAAGGCCACTTACCCATATCCATGTATAGAAAAACAAAGGATGAAGGAAGCAAAAACCGAAGTGGAACTGGCGATGGCGAAGGAAAACAAAGTACCTCTGGAGAAGCTAGGAACCTCTCGACGGTCGGAGGCGGAAACCAACATTGTACGGTAGGTACTGCAGACCATTGTACCGATCAAAGTAATTGACCTTCTCCAGACTATGCCGCAGTTGGGACTGGCGATCACAAACGTCGTCGGGGATGGAAAGCAACCGCAATTGGAGGAACGAAGGCAAGAATTGATACCAGAACCGCCACCGTACGGTGAACAAACAATCGACCCAGTATTGCTCACAGCGAACATTGGGAAGATGCCAACGGTCATGCATATGGAGATCAGAGGGAATATCTTGACAAATACTATCATCGATGGAGGATTGGGAGTCAACATACTACCCGAAGACACATGGAAGAGTCTTGGGAAGCCTACACTCTGGCCGCCGACATTCCAACTGGTTGGCACTGATCAACATGGTATCAAGCCATTGGGAACGCTGATGGCACAAAAGGTGACGATCGAGACACAACAGTTTTTGCTAAATTTTGTCGTCATCCCATTACAGAGGAAAGCATATGATGCACTGTTGGGACGAGGATGGCTGATTGCTACCAAGGCGAATCACAATTGGAAAAGGAATACACTCGATCGAGAGCCATGGGAAGAAGTATACTATTGATCTAAAGAACCAGGCGGTTAATGAAGAACTAGTGTCGTCGGGATCTGAATCGGGTGGAGAATCGGATGTTGATGAAGAAAGAAAGATAATGGAGCCGAACGAGGAAGGTATACTGGAGATTGGAAGTTGCTCGAAGGATGAGACCAGTTCACTGAACGGGCTATTTCACTGGTAGATGGAAGATTATGAGGTTTTTCACTCAGATTGCAACATGCTACAGATCAGAGGAATCCAGGAAAGAGAGGAGAAGAGAACGTCCAACCAAAAGCTTCCGACCGAGTACAACCACACACTTCCGACCGAGTATGAAGAGTACAAAGAGAAAGTACTGGATGATACACCAACCAACAAGTTGGAATATGACAAAGTACGAGGTAGTGAGAGAAAGTCGGAAGAAAGGAAGAGAGAGGAGAGAGAAAATGAAGAGGGAGAGTACAAAAGGAAAAAACTAGATAAGGAGGTGTTGAAAATTGAAAAAATGAGAATAGAAGAGTTGAAAAATATAAAAAATGAAAAAATTGAAAAAAATGGAAAAGTTGAAAAAATTATGAAGTGGGAAAATGAAAAAAATAAAGTAGAAGAATTAAAAAATTTTAAAATTGAGAGAAAAAATACAAAAAGGGAGGAATAAAAGAATTAGAAAGGCAAAAGTCTTAATTGAAGTCGAAAAAATCAGAGGAAGTGAAAAAATTAAAAAATTAAAAGTGACCAAGGGAAGGAAAATTAAAGTAAAAACTATTAAAGTATCGAAGTTAGTAAAGGGTGTATAGCCATCAAAATATCGAAGTTAGTAAAGGGTGGTTGACGTTGTATAGCCATCAACCATCATACGACAACAACCTTCTTTGGTTGGCATCATACGTGGGTGAAACATTCCAAAATCTCTAATTTTTGTCTCCAACATTGTTTTTTTCTTCTTAAAAAATTGTGAAAATGAGGTGCACCATGAAGTTTTGTGTGGTTTCAAATGTCTTAAACTAAGCTTGGTGGCCAGGACTCCACCCTTGGACCCTGTGAGGGGCGCCTCTCGACCCCGTAAGGTCGCTGCCCCTAGACCTCGTTGGGGTGCTGGCCACAGACCCTCGTAAGGGGTGCTGGCTAGAGACCCTTGCAAGGGGTGTTGCCGCTTGACCCTGTTGGGGTGTTGCCCACAAACCCCCATTGCAATCATTTGAATTGCCAAGTACACTCCAAGTTCGAGTTTGTAAAGTACACTTCCAAGTTTGGTTACTGGGTCTTGTCCACAATATCGTCATCTATTTGGCATGTTTTCCCTAATATTACTTGATGTGTACTTTTCGTCTGGAAGACGACTTATTCTTTTGGGGGGGATGATGTAGGTGGTGTAGAATGTTTATTATTATGCTTCGGTAATATTGGTTATCCGACTATGTATTAATTGTTTGTATTAATTGGTTGTCGGTTTTAGGTAGTTAGAAGCATCAGTTGGTTGATGGTTGTGTTCTTTTTAACCATTGAGCCCTTTAAATACATTGTGTATTGACAAGGAGACTAGTATGATCTAGTTGGATCGAGTTTGATCCTTGGCTAACCATCTTTGGTCTTCTTGTGTAATAATTTCATGAGTGAATAAAGATATATTTTACGCATGTATTTGGTATGTGTTGCCATCTTTGTTATAAATTCATGTATTTAATTTATCAGATAGAGCAATAAACAGGTATTGTATTTCTTGTGTTGTAAAGGTACATTTCTTGATGTTGCCATACAACTTTTGTTGGCACAAAGGTTGAGTTCTTGATGAAATATTTTGTAGATGTTCCTTCCATGTTTTACTGAAATGAGAATAACATCCAGGCAAACGACAAATGAATTTGTGAACAATTGGAAAATGCCATTTTACGATTTGAATAAATCTTGTTGGTGTTTTGGTCAAGTCAAAGGGCACATCAGAGCATCCAAATAAACATTCCCTGGCATTGGACGTTGTCAACAAAATATTAGAGGGTTGAACAATATTTTTGATTGTGCACGAACTATTGACCTATTTTAGTGAAGAAGTTGACATAGGAGAGCTGAAACACTTAGTTCTCAATCTTAGGTTGAGAATATTAGTTCATGTAGGTATCTTGTTGAGAGCCCTATAGTTGATCCATAAACATTGAGTTTATAACCCTAGCAATTCGTCAAACATGAATTCCCATGCCAGCTCTAGTCATGTAACCCTCATCAATCACTGTCCTAACAATTTCAATTTGTACTATATTATGTTCAAATTAACATTAAGAATTGAACAAGAAATAGTGTAAACAGCAAGCAAGAACTCGTGACACTGAATTTCAGTTGGAGAAACCTAATAGGTAAAATACTCTATGAAAGGTATGGAACTAGCATCCTATCTCTAATTTTAGTACCAATAGGTAGAGTTTACTTGACAACTTCTACTCTACTTCGATGCCTCATAAAATCCCTACACACCCCTCTATTCTTTTCAAACCAATTTGTGAGTAATCCAAAAGAGCAAACCCTTGAGGCATCCTTTTCGTTGCCCTATATCATTTCCTGTTTGTGCCTAGGCATGGAAAAGGAATGGTTGCTTAGAATTGTAACAGTTAGCAATGGAAAATGAGAGGTCACCTGCTCATAAAATGAGAATAGTTGTGACCTTGAAGGAAATGGAACAACCTGCTCATGGGAAGGAAACAACCACTAGTAATAGTAACAACTACCAACATTGGAAAAATATCTGCTCCTTATCATTTCTTTTCCCTAGTGCACTCAACTATTGTCCTAGCCTTTCAATTTTTGCTATGTGCCCAAAATTTGACTTTCAATATGAACAACACATAGAAAATACTGAGAAGGTGGGAGGGAGGGAGGGAGGGAGGGAGGGAGGGAAGGGGCAGGGCCGGTGAATCATTATTTTAACTTTTTAAACACTTGAAATCATATGAATCAGAAATCAAAACAGCAAGAGCAAACATAAGACAAGATCAACACGGATATCACGTGGAAAACCCTTTCAGGTAAAAAACCACGGTAGAACAGTTGCTTTCATTAACTTTAAGGGCACCAAACCAGATTACAAAAGTGAGCACCAACTCACTGGAAGGACCAACTTCCTCAAAGCACCGACTTGAAACTGCTTAAGCACCAACCCCAGCATGAGCACCAACTCAGAGAAGAATATCACAACACTGCAAACACTGACTTCAAAAACAATCTGCTCATCAACTCGATACTTTCACTGTCTTTTAACATTCTGTACACCAACTAAAATACTTATGCTGACATATGTAAACGCTGTTCAACTCTGAATCAAACGCAGAAATCTTTTGATCAAAACCAAGCTTCATCTACAACTGCACCTACATCCTTTCTCAACTTTGAAAAGCACTCTTCATAATTTTGAAAACACAGAAACAAACTTCTCACATACGCTTATACCAACTCTTTAATTCAAAGGAGAAAGTCATACTGAAACAGTACAACTCCAACCAATTTAACCAGGAAAGAACACCTTCATTTCTGAAGTACTTTACCTCACAAGATAAGATTTAGCAATAGTAATCTGTATTCAAGACTACTCAGAAAACATAATCTACGTCCTACACACAACACTCAACAATAAGTGGCTCATTGCATGAACAGATTTCTCTCAAAAATGTGCACACACCTATCAACACTTCAAAACAAGAAAGAAACCCATACAACTCCTAGAAAAACAGCCAATAGTGAGTGCTACCATCAACAACGATAGTGCTCAGCATGCTTCTTATACGCTTAAACTTCCACACATCGACAGGGGCAAAAATCACTTAAGATAATGAAGACTCAGTCCACAGAAAGAATGCACGACATGCCTGATTTCTGCACCATACTCAATACAATAACAATAGCTCCTTCAACATTACGCAGCTTGAACAATAGAGAATTGAATCGGTGGCATTGCAATTTACCACAACTCAAGGTGCTAGACAGTCCCACACTTCCACACGCATCAACATACTAACATGAATGCCGACAATGACAGGCAAAGACTCATTTTGTAAGAAACCAGCCTATATCTGACATACTAACACTGTAGTTCCCAAACTTTACCAGATTTTAATTGGACATACATAGAACAATAACTTGCCTAGAAATTGATCATACAAATATTGTATGCAAAATAGAAATATAATCCACTCAGAATTCATACAATGAACAAGCAATCTGGAGAATAATTGCAGTTTGATTCACTGCTTCAGGAATGATTATGAATAAGCGTTGAAACAAAGAATGGGCGATCAAACTAGGTGAGTGGAGGCAGCTCCCGGTGAAATGATTATTCACCTTTTGTGGCGATAACTCACTGTTAGAGCTCCGCTTGTTCCATGGTGTCACTCTTCCCTTAGCCGTGCGGTCTGTTAGAAGGATGGTGTTGTCGATAAATCACAGCTAATTGCTTATTCCTGAAATGTTCACCCTTGAGTATAGCATGCCCATAATCTGGGAATGATCGCTGGTTCTAACAAGCCAACCCGTGCGTTATGGAGTTTCTTGTTCGAGCGCTTGCGCTGGATCTTCAATGGCGATGGTCTTGGTATGAGGATCTCAGCTAGAGCCGTGAGGCTCGACTTGATCGCCTTGGAGGTGATCGCTCCTATCAAACACCCGACCTTGTCTCGCAATGTTATATCACTTGTCCTGGTATCGGTGGATGCCTGTGTGTGGGATTCCAATACTGGACCTGAATCGCACCCTTCAATCTGCAATTGTATGAACCTATCAGTGAACGAGCAATGATGGAAAAATGAAGACAACATGAATTCCCTCAGGCTTGTAGCTACACCTAGTATCTGAGTGCTGTGCTAGAGCAACTATGTCCTCTGCACTCTCAGCGAGACATGAATTCCAAAATCCGTGATGCCTAATGAATTGAAATCATTCACTATAAATACCAAATTAACCTACCAACTCCAAAGACGTTGGCCAAAGATAAACAATAAAATTCAAATTCAAATTAACACGTTGACTCAAGTGAGTTGGCCCAAACAACAAATTAATATTATTATTTTATTATAATTAATTAGTGTTTAAAAACACTATTTTTCCTTTCAGGAGGTCGGTCAGCTAGTTTGAAGGATCGGGAACATTACAGTCCCCTCCGCCAGATTGTTGCTTGTCCTCAAGCAACCTCAAGTTGGGGTGCTCGAAAATATCCACGCCTTCCCATGTTGCATCTTCTGTTGGTAGACCCTTCCATTTTACCAGGTACTCCGGGATGACCTTGTTCCTCAACCTTTTGTCTCTCATATCCAATATAGTCTCAGGTTCAAGTATTAGCTTACCTTCATCATCAAGAGGTGGTAACTCCATTGATGGTATGATATGCTGTCCTAAGGCCTTTTTCAAGCAAGATACATGAAAGATGTTATGAATTCTGCTCCCTTGAGGCAACTCGAGCTCATATGCAACCTCTCCAATCCTCCTTATAATCTTGAATGGCCCATAGAATCTTGGCTTTAGCTTTTCTGCTCCATTCCCTTTGAGGGATGAATAGGGCTGTAATCTCAAATATACCATGTCATTGACTTCGAAAACTCTCTCCGTTTTTCATTGGTCTGCATATAACTTCCGCTGCTTTTGGGCACGCTGAAGATTTTCTTTGAGGGAGTTCATCATATCCACATTTTGTTGTACCACGTCTCTAGCACTCGACACTTTATTGTCTGTAAGAATTAGATTCATGAAGGAGGTGGCCTCATAACCATAGAGTGCTTTAAAATGAGACATACCAATAAACATGTGATGTGTGGTGTTGTAGCAAAATTCTTCTAGATGTAGCCATTTCACCCAAGCTGTTTGCTGCCCTGTTACATAGTTCCTCAAATACCCTTCAATCCATTTGTTTACAATCTCCATTTGTTCATCCGTTTGGGGGTGGTAGCTAGTGCTGGGAGTTAATTCCGTGTGAGACAAACAGAAGAGTTCTTGCCAAAGCAAGCTAATAAACCTGCTGTCTGCGCCACTCACATTGTTCCTTGGCAGCCAGTGGAGTCTGAAAACCTCTCTAAAAAACAAATCTGCAACTTGAGGAGCCTTAAAGTCTGAAGTAATGGCATAGAACTGAGCATATTTAGTGAGCCTATCCACCACAGCATAAATGCAATCTTTACCTTGCACCCTTGGCAGCCCGGTGATGAAGTCTATGGAAATGCTCTCCCATTTTTTATTTGAAATGGGTAGGGACTGCAATAAGCCAGCTGGTAAAACATGTTCTGTTTTATTTTGTTGGCACACCGAACATTTTCTAACATGCTGGAATATATCATTTTTCAGCCCATTCCATGAGAAACATTCCCTTACTTGTTTGTATCATAGTAATGAGACTCGGACTTGGCTCGGATTTAGCGAGGGTGACTCGGCTCGGGACTCGGCGACTTGGAACTCGGACTCGGCACAGACTCGGCAAAATGAAAAAAAGTTGAAAAAACCCTAGAAATTTAGAGATTTTTAAGGATTTAAAACTTGTTTTAAGCACCCTTTATTGAATACAACACAAGTAAAAGCAAATTTGATCACATGCACAAGTATACAACGATCACGTAAGTATAAAGTACACAAATTGTAGTTGCGTTGCTAAAGGAAATAGCATACTTAGATATATAAAATTAGTCAAATGTATACAAAACTCATGGAATATGAAATCCATGACATCAAATGTTCCATACAAATATGAAATATCAAAAGTAAAACAATAGCTATAAGTCTATGACTCTATGCCCTATGGCATAGTGGAGCCAACATCCTTCCTATGAAGGTGTCTAAGGGTCCTGGATGATGTTGCAGCTGCAGCCATAGTCTCTGCCTGTGTCTGACTCTCCATGCCACTCTCACCAACAGTAGCTATGTCTCCTCGTGCTCTAGCCTTCTCCTCAACCATGGCTACAACCTCGGCCTCTCTCTCTGCCTGGTCCACCCAATCAAGGTCCTCGTCACTAAAGATTGCTTTTGTAGCCTCAGTGATCCACTTAGACTGTGGATCAACCTCCTCTAGACTGATCGGGGTTTTGTTGTGGTCAAAAAGCTTCCTGTATCTGAGCCGAAGGTTGTAATGAACATATACCAAGTCATTCATCCTCTCCACTGTCAATCTATTGCGCTTCTTGGAGTGTATGTGCTCAAACATACTCCAATTGCGTCACAACTAGATGAACTGCATGGCTGGCTCAATATACGAATGGCATTATTTTGCAGGATCGATGTATCAGAACCAAACATATGCCACCATCTATCTAAGATGAGAAAAAGAAACAAAATCAATCTCATTTCAAGTTTCAAGTTCAAGTTCAACATTTAATAATAAATTATAATATAAAAAGATGAAAATTATGCCCTTAAATATATTTTTACTTGGTAGTAATGTTGTCCTATCTTTGCACATTTGACGTGCAAAGAAGTCTCCTTGTGCCTTAGTGAAGGCATCTATCTCTGCACCATCTGTGTAGTAACAGCGGGCAACATCCGCTCTATCGTCGAGTAGAGCCCACTATGAATTTCTCTATCTGCATGGAAATCACGGGGGAATTGGAAGGCCAGATTTAGGAAACATCGGCTGCATGGATGGGCCTATGAAGTTGGTTTTTCCATCTCCTATCAATGATATCCCAAATGGGACGATACTTCTCCTCAACTCCACCATAGACTGATCTAATGGCCTCTTTGGCCCTATCCATGCCCTCATATATGTAGCCCACTGCGGGCTTCCCCCATCTGCAACTGGTAGGAGAACTATCAAGGGCTCAATAAACTGCAAAGTGCAAACATGTTTCACAAATAAGTGTGAATGAAAATAAACAAATAAAAGTAAGATATGATTAAAAATTAAAACATTATAAAGAATTAAATTTTACCTTCACAATCTCATCCATTGGTGTCCAAAACCCTTGCTCATCAAAAATGCAATCAGCCACAACAATCCTGCAGTGCTTGTAGAAAAGGATAAGGAAGACCACTCCTCACTAGTAAACATGCGCCTTAAAGCTGCCTTTGACCGAATCAAGGATTGCATCGTGATAAAATTTGTTGCAAACCTAGTAATGCCAGGACGAGACAACTCCCTCAACCCCGTGTATTGCCTCATAAGGTTAAGCACCCATGTGTGATTGTATACGAATTTGCATATGTTTTTTTCTGCATCCACACATGTTTTGATCCATGGGAGCTTGCCAAGATCCTCCAACATGAGGTCAATGCAATGGGCGGCACATGGAGTCCAAAATATAGTAGGGTGCCTCTCCATCAATAATCTACCAGAACAACATAATTTGCTGCATTATCTGTCACCACTTGCACTACATTCTCTTCCCCTACATTAGCTATCACCTCCTCCATAGCCTCACACAGGTATGTGGCATTTTTGAATTGGGCAGAAGCATCAATGGACTTCATGAAGACGGTGTCACTTGAAAAAATAAGCAAAACCAATTATTCAATAAATTAAAAAACATAAATCAGTCATATTAAATTATTAATCACTAAATCAAATTCAAATTTCAATGCATTGAGGGAAGTACAATTACCTCCGGAGGAAACTAGGAAATTAAGCAGCGTCCTATTTCTCCTATCGGTCCAACCATCAGTCATGATGGTGCAACCAATCATTCTCCACTGCTTGTGCTGCTCGTCTAATTGTGCTTTCACATTTGCCACCTTTTGAGTCAAAAGTGGGCCCTTCAATTCATCTTCACTAGGGGCTTTGAACCCCGCCCCACATATGGTTATGGCATCAACCATGTTTTGCCAAAATGGCGACCTAAAACATGTCATAAATAAATTAATAAGTTACATAAGTATTGTAAAATGAAAAGTTTTAAGTTTTTAACTTTAAATTTGAATTCGATAATGAGATACATCTAGATTCTAAAATTTAAATATAAATTTTAATACAATTAAATGAAAAAGAATTACCTGGCTACATGGAAGGGAATGGTGCAATAGTACCAAAAGTCTGCAATTGTCTTTTTTGCTGCATCATGTGCGTCCTTGTTCCAACCCATGCTCTCAAGTGACGGTTGGGAACCAGGAGTAGTGCATTTGACAAAGTATGAGTCCACGCTAGATTTACGAACTCTAGGGCCAATGCTAATACTGCCACTACCACTAGTAGTAGCAACGCCACCAGCACTAGGAGTATACATAGGCATAGCTGATGTAGAAGCAGAAACACTAGCACAAGCACTAGCACTAGGACGGTATGGAGGCATGGAAGAAGCATCTCCAATAGCACCAAGTCCCTGTCCAACTCCAACACTCGCCAACTCTTGCTTCTGTTTCTTTTTCATTTCTTTTTGCATTTCAAAAGTTTCTAATTGCACCTGCACTTCATGAACAACCTTAGGAGGTGCTTTAGTGCAACCCACTGCATCATGGACGGGTATGTGTGCAAGATGGTATTTTAATATATTTATGCCTCCATGATATATTGTTTTGCAGTAGTTACATTTTGCGTCTCCTTTTTACATTCCGGGAAAGATTTCAGCATGTTTCCAAGTAGGGTATTTTCTGACTGGGGTTTGAGACATTGTGAAAATAATAATATGGTTTGATTTGCAAATGAATGTGGCTGCAAAAGTAGGTTTTCTAAAATTATTTAAGTTGCAAGTAGGGTTTGTAAAAAAAATATGCAAACTCAAAAAACAATGATTTTACAAATTACAATGAATTATTTGTTAAAAAAACACAAAAAAAATCAATTAAAATCAAACTTACCTCTTAGATTTGGCTTGGAATGCAATGCAAACTCCTCCCAATCACTGGTAGTGAGCTCTCAATGCACCTCCTTGCTGGTATGAAGCTCCCCAAATGATATATGACCCTGGATTTGTCTTCAACACTTGCTGGTTGCCCTCTCTTCTCCTATTTTTTTTCACAACTCTCTCTTTTCCTCCTATTTTGCCAAATGAATGAAATGAGGTTGCTTTTAGGGTTGGGGAGATAATATAGGACAAAAAAAAACACACTTAAAACTTTAATTTTATGTTTTTTTAATGCCTTTTTTACTTGCTGCCGCCAACCGCGTCCACGGATCGGGACTCTTCTAGATGCGGCGTGTCTAGCGCATCTGGCGCGTCGGACGAGTCTGGCCTGGAAGTAGCTGGACGCGGCCGCATCCTCGCCCGCGCTCCCAGGACTCAGCCAGGGGTGCTCGGCGCGTGACTCGCTGAGTCCGTGCGAGTGTCGTAACTATGATACGTACACATGATTGGCTTTTCGTTCCTCCCATCGGTTCTATCACCCTGTCAGTCCTTGTTGGGCCCAGGATTGTGAATGCCCTGTTAATATTATCTCGGGGTCCAACTTGTTCAGAGTGAAGCTAGGCATTCTTTGGCTAGTTTCCATGAACACAGTCCCCTCGGTGATCCACAAATGCTCGAAGTTCTCTCATGAGGGTTTTGTGCATGTAGTTCATGACACTAGTTATAAACCTATGTTCCACGGCTTGTCGGGGACGGGGATGGGGGGATGACAGGGACGTGTTTCTAGGACGTTTCCTAAGGGGCAATTTTTAGGGGACGGCAGGGGACGGCGACATACAAAATACATATATATATATATATTTTTTCAAAATTTATTAATATATTAGAGAGAGAGAGAGGGAAAGAGAGATAGATATGTCAATAAATTAATAATTGATAACAACAATATCAATATGTAAGTAAATCATGAGAGTAGTACTATAACAGCATAAGAAATGTCATTAAAGCATTATAAAATTTATCACAACAGTATCAAACATCAATAAAACCATGGTCTATCAATATGAAATATCCAAATGTCTCAAACATGTATCCAGAAGTCTCAAAGTTCAAACATGAAAATCAAAATATTAAATACAATAGTCTATGAAATTAAGCCTCATTCAGGCTATGAATATCCAAAGACTCAGAACTATCTGAGTCACTATCATCCTCTGGCAAGAGTGGAACTAAAAGATTTAATATTTAGTCTTTTTTAGACTTTAGCCCAAACAATTAAAACATTAAACAGTTGGTGGGACCCGCACGAAGGAACTAAACCTTTAAAAAATCACTTTTTAATATATTTTGACTTGCAGCCTGTAGGGGATGGCTAGCCGTCCCCTATCCGTCCCCAATTCGTATTGGGGACGGGGAAACGTCCCCAATCCGTCCCCAATCCGTATTGGGGACGGGGAAACATCCCCAAAGTGAAGGAAACGTTTCCTGGCGTTTCCGATGGATTTTGCATTTTCGGGGACGGCAGGGGGACGTCCCCTTTGCGTCCCCCCGTCCCCGGGACGACAGGGGACGGGGACGGGGGGTTTTGGGGCAGGGGACGCGTCCCCGTGTAACATAGTTATAAACCGATGGTGGTGCATGGGGGCTACTCACTTGATCACTTTTGGCTTGCCCTTGTTGATCCGCTCCCTCCCAGGATGGACCTGTTGTATTGCACTTACGTAAAATACAAGAATGGGGGCATAGCACTGAAAGTGGCCTATCCTCCTCCCTATGCTATTTCAGTTGAGGCTTCCATGATAGCGTAGCATCAGGTTGCTTCTATCGCTCGAAAAAAAGAGAAGTCTGCTCAAGGACCTTCTTCTTCTTCCTCTATAGTTCCACCCGCTTCTGCCTCCCGCCCTGCTGTGGTGCCTTCGACTTCCGCCCCTATGCGTGTTGTGGGGAGTCCAATGGTGCTCGCTTGGCGAAAGGCCAACTGTCAGGTGTTTGACCTTCCTATCTTGCCCATGGTGCCTCGACTCGTCATGTATGGTAAGGGGAAGGGTCCTTGTGGAGTTGCCTCTTTGTCTCGGCCTCTGCGGCCTCTTACTGCTCCTACCCCTAGGGTAATGAATGGGAAGAGGCTCGCTGCTGAGGCGCTTGAGTCTGCTTCATCGTTTGTTATTGTCTCTGCTCCTGCATCTCTTCCTCCTGTTTTTGTCCAAGAGTCACTCCCTTTGCCGGCAACGACTGTGATGGACACTCCGATGATTGAACAAGAGTCTTCCACTCTTCCTCAAGCTGTAGCCTCTAGGTCTTGGAGCTGAAGAAACCTCCTTGCGCATGGGCATAAGTGCCGAAGGGAGGCTCTAGCCGTAGAGCAAGATGCTTTGCAGAAGGAGGAAGGAGAGCCAGTAGCTCCTGTTTTGGTGTCCTCTGTTGTGTCCTCTTTCGCTCCTTTTGCTTCAATTCCCTCCGCTTCGATCTTGCTTCTGGCTCCCACTGTGAGCGTGGATGACGCTCACCCTAAGAGGGTGCAAGTGTTCATTGCTCCTTTGGTTGAGCCTTCTCTTCTGATGTCTCTTCCGGACATCCCGCATTTCCCCAAGCCCGTGGATAAGTCGAATGCCTCGGTGGTGTCCACTGCGGTGTTTTCCGCTTCTTCCTCGCCTTACGCTTCGTCTGTGGGGATCTTGCATCCTTCGATGAAGCGCAAGTTGGAAGACGACCCTGCTTCTTATGGGGGTCAGAAGAAGGGATCGCCTTTTTCGGAAGCTAGTTTTGCTTTGGCCTTCGCCGTCCTAGCGACTGAGGCAATCTTGGCATCTTCGGAGTTTGTCACTGTCCTTGAGTCTTTTAGTGAGATCGGCAGTGGATCTCGAGTGTCTCTTTCGTCGCCCGCTCAGTTGACACATGGCGCTCCCGTCAAGTGCATGTTCATCTCAATCGACGATGTCCCTACTCTACCAACAATTTTTGCAAAATCAATGACGATTACCTCACATGAGTTGAGTGAAGAAGACCTTGAGGGGCCGTCTTCCTTAGCTCTTGTCGTAGGAGAGTTGCAGGGTGCTCCCCTTGCTATCTCGCCCTTGCAGGCTCGTCTGCCTTCCCCGTACAATGATCTAGATTGGGAGAACGATGACCTCTTGGTTGATGAGGACTAAGAGGAAACCTCTTCTTTACCTGTAGGTTAGATTTGTGTGTGTGTTGTGTTTGCCCCCGTGCTTGTTTTACATGTTCGTGGAGGACCCTTGTCACCCTCGCAAGTGCTTGGATATAGGAGTGTTTTGTGTTGTAAACTTCTATTTGTTACATCATTTTTTCTCAGTTGTGCCTTGATTTTCAACAATCGGGGACGATGCAAAGTGTTGGGGGCATTTTGGCCTCCCTTCCATGTTGACCCAATTTTTTATTTTCATTTTGTTTTCACGTAACTTTCTTCACATGGTCTGATATAGAAGGGGGTTGATGATAGTTCATATATATATTATTATATTATATTTATCTGTTTATATCTATGAGTAGCTCTGACCCCGAAATATCACACCCCGTCTCTTGATGTATGTATTTTTGTTCATGTTGTCTTTTTATCTTTCTCTCTTCTTTGCTTGTTTCGTGATGTTGTGGTGCCTATGTGTTGCCCTTCGCATGTGCGATAACATTTCCATGCTTACATCTCGTCATGTATCGCGGGCCACAACATCACTTTCTTCTCTCTCCTTAGGATGTCACGTGCCTTTGTGTTCAACATGCACCATCCTAAGGGGGGCTATCATACTGCTTCGATTTTCAAAAAGGCGCATTCAGTGGCCAACAAATCCCTCCTTGAAAATCCTCTATTTTTCAAAAACTGTATTCTTCAACAAAGACCCCTAGCGGAATCTTTTCATCACAGATTCGTAAAGAAAGAATCTGAAAACTTGCCTTCGAGAAGGGAGCGCTTCTTCTGAGGAATAAGTCTGAAAAGTTGCCCTTGAGAGGGAGTATTCTTTCTTTCGAATTCCTTTATGTAAGAGATCTTTCAAAAGGATTCCTTGATGCTAGAATTGTTTGCAGAAAATGTCAATTGCCTTTCAAACTGAGCGTCCCTTGAGTGGACCCCTTTTCTTTTGAAGGGTTCTCGAGGGATCCCTTTGAAAGTTTCTCCTTCAATTGTTGACTGTCCGTGTGATTGTCTGTCTGTCTGCTTGCGTGGATTTTTGATATCTAACATGTTTTGTCTGCGGATTAACATGTTGCTTTGCAAGACTTGCGAAGCTACTTTTTCAATCAAGATTGGAGATCCGAGGACCTCGAGTTTTCCTTGTAGGATTGAGCACCTGTGAGGGCCTATTATACATTGCAGAGCCTTTCACATCTGGCTTCCCTCAGGATCGAGCACTTGGGGTGCCTCCTTTGCAAGTTCGAGGACCTATAAAGCGCTTTCATCCTGCGAGATCTCTTTGTTTGACTCTGTAGGACCAAGCACCTGCAGAGCCTTTTGTTCACCATTCAGTACGTCTGAGGGCCTCCGACGGATTTGGTCAACTCTCCTTGGGACCGAGTACCTGTGGAGCCATCTACTCTTCTTTCGCTTTCGGGTGGGTCAGATTGCGGTTTGCTTTCTAGATGGTTTAGGTATACATTTCTCAAATTTCACTCTACTTTATCGTGCATTCGGTTGACACTTATGCTTGCTAAAGTGGGGGAAAAATGTAATGGCGTGAATTTGCACCCCTTGCAAATTCCCCATTTACACCCCTTACCTTAGAAAAATCAAACCTAAAGATGCTATTCCACGTCCTTTGTCTGCTCTCCATCCATTTGGCAGTTGTTTGTAGTGTTGGTGTGGGAATTTCTATCAGGGACATGAGTGCGACGCACAAATGTCTGCACGACACGCTACCATTCTGACAGGATTCCCGCCTCTGAAATTTGCAGAGGCGTTACACTTCTCTATTGGCGACGAACCATAACGCCTCTGCCCCTTCGACCGACCTTGAACGACTCTTTTGGCTCCCATTTCATCTTCTACACACTTCTTGATCTTCTTGAGCATTCTACATGCTTCATTCACAAAATTTTCATCATCTTTGAAGCTCCAAGTTGGCACTTAGCTGGTTTTACTCCTCTCGTTGTTGTGGCAACACTAGCATTGACAAGCTTGCGAGCTCACATCTTCCTTCACGTGCCTTGAGAGCATCTTGTTGGGAAGTTGATATCCATTCACTTAGCATCATTGTATTATTTTAGTAGCATATTGTTGTTAGCATAGCACATAGTACTTCTACTTCAATATCTTTCTTTATTGTACTTTCTCTATGGTTGCTATTCTAGCTGTTCGTGGAGGTGGAAACACCAAAATGAGGGTTTGATTGCGGAAAGCCTTGAAACAACCCCAACATTTTTTCTCGATCTTCTGTGTGTAGGTATTTCATTCATGTGGAGCTTGCGGGAGGCTGGACTAATCGTAAGTTGGATTTCTACCACTCTCGCTCTTGTCAAATTCTTGCTTAGCGTTATTAAAGTATTCTTTTTGCTGTTTTAGTCATTTAGCTATTTTCTGCTCTTTGTCATCGTATCAAGCTATACTGGTTAGGTCGTTAGTATTTTTTTTTTAAGTTTCAGCTGTACTTTACACTTTCTATCCGTACGGACACCAGCACCTGACTAGGACACCAACACCCGATTAGGATGCCAGCATGTCGTGCTGTCGTCTGTCCTCTGCGCTAGAGTCCTTTGGTAGAGAGCTGCCTAAGTAGCAGTCCAGACTCTAGAATTTTCTCATTGGCTTCCTAAACCTCTTGGGTTGATAGAAGGAAAGAGGCAGATCAGTTGCCCTTCCTTTTTGCCCCCTCAAACATCAAACCTATCTTAAACAATCATTTAGCGTGAGGTAGATCAGGGTAGCTGATTGTTCTAGACCCTCCTGCAACCTGGGGTCCTGAGCAGTCGGTCCCCTTGCACTACAAGATCAATCCATCCAAGATTGATCTTGTTTGGCATTGAGTATCTTGCAAGAGGAATTGGAGTATTCATGGTTTGATTTACATTGTGAAGAGAAATCGATTGGAATCATAGAGGGAAGAAAAATTGGTTTTCATCCATAGAAAACTTCAATTGATATCAAGGAAAGATGATGGCTAAGGAGGTTTGTTGTAGGCATTGAGATATGGACATTGGAGACACTAGTATAATACTATAAAGGAATAAAATGTTGTAGAGGGACTCTTACAGTTGAGTATTGCTGATGATTGTGATCCTGTTGTAGAGTTTGACCCTGATATCAGTCATATCCTTGAGCAGGTGAGGCAAGATTATTATGATGATGTTGATGAGGATAGCTCTGATTTAGATCTTGGAGATCCTCCTCCATGACCTTAGCTGACCTCCGTTTGACCTCGTTTCTGTTGCACTTCGCCTTGTTTGTGGTTCTGATGCGCTGGCCAGCTGTTGGGATGGACCTGCTAAAAATAGTAAGTCCCTGAAAACTGATCATCTTGCTTTGCATGTCACATCATTATGTAGCTCTTGAAAAACCCATAAGGAATATGTGGACATGCAAAGAAAAAATCTCAACATGCAAACCCTAAAAATAGCCTCCGAAGGCTAAACTCTGAAAGTGATCATCTCATTTTGCATGTTATACCATCGCGAAGGTTTCTGAAAACCCAGAAAGAATCTCCGGACATGCATTGAAGAATCCTGCATATAAACCCTAAAATCTGCTCCTGAAGCTGAGCTGCTAAAAATAGAAAGTCGTCCGTTTCAGCTCAAAATTTGCAGACGAGCAACTTGACATGTCCTGGATGCAGTGCACCGATCGAAACTTCAAAAATGCCGAAAGAACGCCCTAAATTGCACACTTACTAAAAATAGTAAGTTGTCGGGATTTGATGAAATTTTGTTGGGAGCTTGCTGGAAGCGCACTGACTGCAACGTGAAGCTTTGCTTTCAATTTATTCACTTCATTTGACCAGAGAAATACAAACCCTAATTCAACAGACTTGGCTAAAATTTTGCGTTTAAGCTCAATGACGGACACATTCTTCAAAAGGCAGACATCAGAAAAGAGACAAAAAGAGAGAGACAAAAGCCAAAGCCAAAAGACCAGAATGGAGCAAAAATTAGGGGGTCCCCATTTTGAATGGGGCGATGTGTGAAAAGGTCACAACATCTGGCGACTCCACGGGAAAGTGTTGAAAAACACTTTAAGAATTGAACCTTAGTTAATCTTCCTCAAACCATCATATAGAAAGATACTTACTCAAAAGGGGAGAAGAATCTAATATTGGATCAAAACACTTTCATCCAAGACCCTGTGAGTGTGTGCGTATTCGTTCCATCAACTGGGCTGTGTTGATTAGTGACAATTTGCATGAGCAGCTCCTAAGTTTGAGAAGAACGAAGACATTTTACATGGGCTCTTACATTATTTACATGCTGGCTTGTATGACAAAGTATAGGGGAATATCTTACAAGGAGCCAATTGGTTGTGGCTCTCATCAGTTCAAAATCCACGAGGCTTGTCTGCAGTTGCACTTGACGAGCACCACCCATTACAAGCGAGTGAATGATGCCTTTACCATGCACATAACGAGATCACTTCAGCAGCGGGCTCATCATAGGATCTCGAGGGAAGCTCAGGAATTGATTGAAAGGTATGGGTGCTGGTTTGTTCAGTTTCCGAAATTTTCTTACATTAGGCTGCAAGGTTTTTCCTCATACCCATACAGATTGCCTAAGTACCCAACCAATAGAATCTTGATGTTAGAGATATCTAGGCAGCTGGTTGCCTACGATAAGATTTAGAAGAGAAAGAAGGGAGGAGTTGATTTCTCGATTGTCATGGGTAATTCAAACGAAGTGTGTCCTTCACTTCAGGCAGCTAGAGAAGCTGAAAATGAGCTTCAGTTCTTTCATTTTTCTTATCACACCAACAGACAGCATTATGACCCACACAACAATATCAGATGGATAGTGTCAGAAGAGTTCAAGCATAAAGCAAATATTGAGGATTACTGGGCTGGTGCATCAGATGAGGTTGAGGTTAGAAAAATAATGTTTTCGAGGCTACTATGGGTATGATCAGGGAGTGTGAAATTATTCCAGTACCGGACCAGGTGGATGAGGACATGAACGTTCTCCATCTAGATTATGAGGCAGTGAGAGACATGCCACTTCCACCACCAGATTGGTTGGAACCAGAGATTGCTGATTTGGACACGCTTTGTATTCTAGTCATGACTTTCACTAGAGCATGGATTGAAAGGCATGTGAGCAGATTGAAGAGTAGGTCAATACCTTTGACTTACAACTTGATGGGAGATCATAGGACACCCACTACCAGCAGGAAGAAACAGATTACTCGAGGTCCAGAATCTTGAAGGAAGGAGCCAGTTCAGCCAGAGCCTCCGAGAGTTGTGATAGTCACCCACGCCATTGGAGACACGTTCTCCAAGTATATAGGAGGTTTCACTTTTCGCTGATCAGGGAAATGCATTGAATCAGGAGCAGGAGTTACATGAGGAAAATCAGCCACCAAGGAGAGAATCAGTTGGCCAGAGTGTCAATGCACCTACTAGAGATGATCAACAGGAGGAAGATGAGGAGATTGCTACTGATACACACTTCTAGTGTGAGTTAGAGACGACTCTAGAGGATGATGCAGTTTCAGAGATACTCAGCCATTAGAGGCCAATGAGCCTCGCCAGAATGAAATTGAAGTAGGACAAGTCCGTGAGGAGGAAGCTAGAGAGGAGCAGCCATTTGTTATTCAGCAGGTTGTACCTGATTGGCTTAGAGATAGAATGAGAAGGAGCCCCAGTGAAGAGGCTGATCCAACAGTAGAGATGGAAGAATTTTTGAGTAGGATCAGCGCACCTCCACCAAAGAAGAGAGCTAGGAAATTTTCGAAGATCTCAACTGGTGAGGATGGCTCTCACACCCTCCATGTAGCTGTGCCATGAGTTGATTGTGATCGAGATGAAGTAGTGCCAGAAAATTATGTGATCACAACCATGGAGTTAGGTCGCCCCACAGACGCACAAATCATCGAGGAGTGTGGTAACTCCTATCAGGCACTTAAGGACAGATTGCTCAAAACTGAAGGAAAGTATAAGAAATTGAAGAAGGAGCATAAGACGTTGATAGGATACATGCAGCATTTGTCTCGTCCTTGTGGGCTGGAGATTCCAACACTTGAGCTTCTAGTTGAGTTATCTAGAGTATCAGTTAGTGGCTTGGAGGACTTGAGAAAAATGGCACAGGAGGCAGACAAATGGATTACAGGTGTTCGTGCCGAGACAAAGAAGTTCATGGAAGATCTTGCTCATGCTTATCAGCAAGCGTCCGACATTATGGCACAAGTGGAGGCAGTTGATCAGGCCTGGGGTGATGCTTCTGTCTATCGGAGCAAAGTTATTCAGCGTTTGGAGGCATTGATGCATACTCCTTTGCAGATGCTGATTGATGGAGGAGTTATTCAGGAGGGTGATAGGTACAATTTTGCTGGATGGTATTCTTCAGTAGTCACAGGACGTGGATTCTTCGATGCAGCTTAGGCGGATTCAGCTAGAGTCAGGAAGGCTATGACGAACATCATTGATGGAGTCCTGAACACCTTGGAGGCAATTTTTGCTAGACGACTGAATCCCGATGAGGTGACTACTGATGGATTGAGGAGTGGGTTGTTGCCTTTCTTTTCGGAGGTGAAGTCTTTTGTGCAGGATGACTTTGAAAACATTTCGACTTTGTCCAGCCTGATTCAGAGTACACAGTATGCTTTAGCTGCTTGGAGAAAGTCTTGCACATGGCATGGAAAGTCAGTCACAGTGTTGGAATTTCAACTTGATCACATTCCGCCGATCTCGGTTCAGGAGGTTAAGGCTGTGCTTACCATGTTCATTGATTTTGCAGCCAAGGAAAAGGAGAATGGAAATGCACTTTTGGATGATGACCTTCTGGAAGACTGATTGTGGGCATTAATTGCCTTTGCTATTTTGGGAGTGAGTGGGAATCTAGTGATTCATTTATTGTGCCACTCCCCATTTTGGCAGTTTTTAGGGTTAGGGTTGAGGTGGCTTAATCTTAGCCATTTATTTGATTGTAATTTGAGCCGTCCATTGGACTGGGCTATCTATAAAAGGGGCATCCCCCCTCATTTATACTCTGTAGAAGATTAGATTAGAGAAGACATAAGAGAGTAGACATTTTGTTAGAGCAATAGTTTGATAGCTTAGCATAGTTTGGAGGAGAAGGAAAGTTTTCCTTTTGAAAACTTTGTAAGAGATTGTTGTGAAAAACTTTCATAATAAAAGATCTTTCATTGATGGTGAAATTCGTCTTTGTTATGGATAGCTAGCAAGGTTTCTTCACCCCTTCTGCTTCAAATAGCGTAAAGTAGTTTAGAGTAGTGTAATTTTCATTTCATGCAAGTAGACGTTAGCTGTGGATTCGTGGTGTTAATCAAGGCAACTTCGTTTTAGTCCATACCACTAGCAGCTTGCTGATGGCAAGTTTGCCTTGTGTGATCAACTTGAGCATTTTATAAGCCTAACTTCAGTTATGATTCACATCTTAGTGTGCGTCGTCTTGACGGTATCTTGATGCCGGATCGTGACTTGAAAATTCCTTGCCATCCCCTTGAAGATTGCACCAACTTTGTGTAAGCTATCCCACGCGAGGCAGAGCAGAGTTTGGTTGAAATCTGTTGAGATTAATCCCACATCCCGTCTTAGAGTAGAACCTTCTTATCCTTATACTCATTTACATTCCGTTCATTTTTGGGTAGTTTTAGGAAAATTCATACCTCAACGCTAAATCATTCGCGCAAAATCCCCTTCAAATCATTAACTTGTTGTTAGCTGCAAGCCTTATGAACAATTGTGTAAGTCCCCTCGTCTAAACAGCATATCACAATGAACCTACTGAGGGTATTCCAAAGCATTTCGGAACCTTGGAGTTGAACGTGCGATCTTTCTTGCAATCTTAGCGCACGAAATTCTTTGATCAAGAGAGAATGGAGTAGCCTTTGGATTACTTTCTTCTGCTGATTGGTGCGGTCACAAAAATCACATGAACAATACCCAAATTTAGAGATCTGCACCTTGCTTACCCTTGCACCCACATACTCACGTTTTGAGGTTCTGCATAAGATGCTCTATACTGGCACCTTGCATACCTCTGCACCCATACCATCTTGCTTGAATCCATTGGACCTTATTTGAGTTGATGCTTTAACAGGGTTAAAGATAGAATTGCAGGTAACATTATATGTATAGGCATTATTCATTTGAAAGATACATCTATCATAAATTAGGTAATATTTACATTGAAGCAATACAGCCTTGAAGGGTTGATATCAAGGCAATTTATAGACTGAAACTCATGATATGATGTCATCATTATTTTCTGTACTAAAACATGGAATCTTGAAGCCATGCATGATATACTTAGATTATGATTTATTTTAATACGTATTTAATCCTTTTTTATATTGAACACATGTATTTGTATTTGAACAAAAAATATTCATTTTGTGTTTAAAAATTGTACCATAAATCGTATGATTCAAGTGTTTTAACTTTGCAATTTCAACCTTGAACAGAAATGGGGTATTTCCTCAAGCTTTAAATACATATGTAATATTTCCATAGTGAATTCTTGTATTTGTATTTGGAGAAACAGCTTGAATAGCCATGCTTCAATCAGCCATGGACCAATATTACTCTATGCATTTTATCTATAATGAAAGTTAGGAGTCATACCGTAGATTCTATGGTTCAAGTGTTTTACATTTGTATTTTAGGTGTTGAACATGAATGGAGTATTCTTTCAGGCTTTATGAGTTTTGCTCTAAAATACATCATTTGAAGTTTCTACATTTTATTTAAAGCATTCTGACATTCCTATCATCTGCAGCGCAACACAATCTATGCACGGGTTGATGCAACACTACATAAAATTCGTGACACAACAAAGGTATTGTGGGGATTTTATCCATTGTATAGCAGTGGTGTAGATGTGGGAACATTTTCATGAAAGAGATTTTACTTAGAATTCTATTTTCATTAGCATGGAGAAAGATGGCTGCAAGTTTATTTTCCTTGTATCAATAGATTAAATGATTATTAGCCAATGCAATTACTGTATTTAAATCTTCCAACTTTTACATGATATCTATAGCTTGTTCAATCCTTTGCAAACGAGCACTTGAAAACGCCTATTGGTGAGCCAGTGAAAGGGCAACGTAAAAAGACAAAAGCAGAGTTGTGGCTTGACAAATTCTACACGAAGAAAACCAACTTACCAGAACCTTTTCCACATGAACTTGTTGAGCGTCTAGAAAGTTATCTTAATGTATGGCCTTATACTCTATTGATATTCTTTTATTATTTTCTACCTGTTAAGATGTTTTAGCAGCAATATTAAAATTTAGGCTGTTTAGTTTGGTACTTGTTGATTTACCATTTGAAATTTTGTCTTTTTTGCAGAATCTGGAAGAGGAGTTGGTTGGTCTGTCGTCACTGTTGTATGACCATCGTTTGGAAGATGCTCATCGCAATTCCTCCGAAATCTTCCAAAATGCAGTATATACCCAGGAGTAAGTGTTGTACTGGAAAGTCAACTTAAGTTAGATCTCTTTCATTCATTAAACTGGTGGTGATCATAAGATTTATGACATTTTAAATACATTTTTTAATTAAGAGAAAGGAAATGCCTTTTTATTTTGAAATTCTTTTGTGGCCAGAAAGTAATGAACATGTCGGTCAGGCATTTTGAAGCTCAGATATTCACATTTGGCTAGTACAAAAAGGTTAAGTGAAAAGGGGAATAGAGCATGGGGTCTGCACATGCTTCTCCTATCCAAGTTTGCATCTGGCTCAACTATTCTATAGATTATTATTGCATGTGGGATATGTTTCACTAGGGCAGACCATGTGTAAGAGTACACTAGATCAATTGAATGTTATGTTACATGGATAATTAACGACAACAGGTTCTTTTTGTGGTGTTAATTGGCACCTGAGAGACAATCTTCCACTTAAACAAATGGGATATCAACCACATTTACTGTTCCAAGCATATTTATCAATTTCACAATGAGATTTCATCCACTTGCCCAGGCTCCAGATTTGGGTTCTAGTGATTTATATTAAGGAGCACACATTGTGACATAGCTACCAGTTGCAGAAACTAGACCTTACATCCAACCACAGTAAAGCTTGGACATCAAATTCAATGCTACCACATTATTTCATCATAAGATCACAGATATATATTGAATTAGGGATAAAAGATTTTGAGTACAGTTTGGAGAAAACTGCAGTGACTCCAGAAAATGATAAGAGTTCAATATCAAGCTATGGACTGGGAAGAATTACTAAAATAACAATATAAAAAGATTAGCAGAAGTATTTGGCATGATAGTTCTTATGTCTTAAATGATCCATTTCCTTTGATCAGATCTCCAGTTTCTTCTTGGGAATGAGCCATGGTTAGCCAGCGGGTTGGGGGGAATGCCTACTTGCATCTATTGAGGGCTGTGTGAGTTCATGGCATGGGGGTTTGGCTAGGAAATCTCCAGCCGGTGGGGCAATGCTAATGCCATAGAATGGGGACTAAAAGATAACCAACCCAACTTGCTAGAACTAACTCCAGCTGGACTGGTGCTAACAAGCTCCAGTGGAAAAAAAGCTATCTAAGGGGCATCTTTCTTGTTGAGACACTTCCTCAGTAAATATCAGAAGTCAGAAGTAAATTTTAAGAAACACCTCTGTAAAGCTTTTCTCAATTGGTACAATATGTTATTAATGGGCAGTTGGAGAAGATTCCATGGTATGTGGTTTAGCAAGAGATAGAAGTTAAGTTAGTTAGGTAGGTGTTGTGACCTTTTTCACACATCGCCCCATTGCAAATGGGGACCCCTAATTTTGGCTTTGCTTTCGGGTCATTTTGTCGTTGTCTCTATTTTCTACTATCTGTCTTTCCGGGATTGTGCCTGTCATTGAGCTTGAATTGAAGTTTTGGCCAAGTCTGAGAATTAGGGTTTTGAACTCTCCAGCCGATTTAAAATCAAATGAAGTAATCAAGTTGAAATCTAACCTTGGCATTGCTGTCAGTATGCTTCTAGCAGGCTCTCAGCAAATTTTCATCAGATTCTGACAACCTACTATTTTTAGTAGTGTGAAATTCAGGGTATTCCGTCAGCACTTTTGAAGTTTTAACAGTCACACTGCATTCAGAACACGTCAAGCTGCTCGTGTGCAAAATTTGAGCTGAAACAGACAACTTTCTATTTTTAGCAGTCCAGCTTCCAAGTAAATTTCAGGGCCTAGATGCAGAGTTTTTCTTTGCATGACTGGAGATTCCTTATGGGTTTTTCGAGATCTTCGCGATAGTATAACATGCAAAGTGAGACGATGACTTTCAGAGTTTAGTCTTCCGGGGCTATTTTTAGGGTATTGCATGTCAGGGTTTTCTTTGCATGTCAGGTGATTCTTTGTGGGTTTTTCGAGACCTACGCGGTGATGTGACATGCAAACGGAGATGGTCACTCAGTAAGGAACTTACTATTTTTAGCAGGCGCATCCCAGCAGCCGCTTCCCAGCACTTCAGAATCACGAGCTGATCGCTGTGCAACAAAAACGAGAACAAACGGAGATCATTTGATATGCATGCAGAGCAAATTAGGGTTTCCAGCTTCGGGGCCTGAAAAGAGGGGTAAAAAGTCAAAATTTTCGAAAACCGAGGTATACCACCGCGATCAGCATCCTTCAAGCTATCTGTTGGTAAAATTTGAAGACAAACGGAGCACTTACTATTTATAGTAAGTCATTTTGGAAACAGGCTAAAAATAGCAAATCAGTTGCATGCGCTGAACTCAGTAGGCAAGTCACGTGGTGAGGAGCACCTCTTTCAAATTTCAAATCAAACGGAGTTGTGGAGATATTAGAAACGAGCAGTTACTATTTATAGCAAACCACCTTCAGAAATGGGCTAAAAATAGCAGGCCAACTAAAAATAGCAGTGTCAACAGGCCAACAAGGTTGTGAGGATCTAGCGTTCAAAATTTCATATCATTCTGGGCTTCAGAGATGCAAGAATTGAAGGACTTACTATAAATAGCAGGGCACAGAGAAGCTGGCGAAAACGAAGAAAAAGTGACTAAGTCTGGAGCTTCGTTCTGCAGCTACCCCAAAATGCGCCCTCCTCACAGGCATGATTGAAAATTTTCTAAGTGGTGAAGATATCCTACTCATGCCTCCATATGCACCCAACTTGCCTTGGGAATATGAAAAAAATATTCTAAGTTAAAATTTCATCCACCTCCCTATGCCAAATGCGCCCAAGAAGAAAATCTAAGGCGAGGGCAAGAAAAGTGGCTAAGTATAACTCTCATCCACCTCACATGGCAAAATGCGCCCAGCTGCAAGAGCCAAGCATGAAAATTTTCTAAGTATCAAGCAATATCCTCCTCCTATGGTAAAATGCGCCCATCTTGAGAGAAAGTCAAAGAAGTCAAAATGTTTCATCCTTCAGCATAGGCTAAATGCGCCCACCTTGAAAGCAAGATGCTAAAAATTCTCTAAGTTAGAAACTCGTCCTCCACCCTAGTCAAAATGTTTCATCCTTCTCAAGAGCTGAAATGCGCCATGTTTACAAAAGAGGTCAACAAGTCAAAGAGTTTCATCCTTCATCACATGCAATATGCGCCCATCTTCTAGCAAGCTGAAATGCGCCCAAGGAGAAAGTCAAAAGGGTCAACAATTTTCATACTCCACCATGCCCAAAATGCGCCCAAGAGGAGTTAACAAGAAAGAAGTCAAAGGAGTCAAAGATTTTCATCCTCCACACATAGCAAAATGCGCCCAAGTAAGGGCATGTAAAGACAAACACCCATGCAAAATTTGAATTCATGCAAAGGAGGAAAAAGACAAAGTATCCATGCAAGGAGAAGGAAGAAGACAAGGCGTTGAAAGCACATAAAGACACAAGTCAAAGGTAGAATTGAAAATGTTCCTCTTCAAGTCAAAATGTGCCCAGTTAGGGAGGAATTACTAAAATATTCTAAGTAAGAATTTCATTCTTCCACACATCAAAAATGCGCCTAAGGGGGAAATGAAAATGTGCAAGGCGTTGAGAAAATATTTTCTTCATGACATACAAATGTGTTGGGCGTTGAAAATGTTCTCCATGACAGGGAAAATGCGCCCAAAGTAATTCAAGGTGATTTAAAATTTTCCTCACAGGAAGAATGAATTGGAGGATGAAATTAAAAAAAAAAGATATCTTCTAAGGCAAAAATAAATTTAAAATGCTGAGTGATATAAAATTTTCTAAGGCACAAAATGTTTTTCCTTGGGGAAAACGCCTAAGTCTGGTAAAGTGAAGAAATCTCCTAAGACATGAGCAAAATTGCCAAAGATGAAGTCAGATAGTGTCAGCTTCGTGAGGTTGATAAAAATTTCTCAAGTCAGAGCAACAAAGTACTCACAGGGATGAGGAGCTTGAATAAATTTGTTGAAAATTATTTTTCTAAGGTGCAAAATTCAAGAAAATTAAATGAACCCGTTCGTTGTGCACCCACGAGTTCGACGCGTTCTGAAGGAAATTTTCTTCTGGGTATTGAAGATTATCGATGAGGAATGGATTTTAAAGTCTTCCACGCTTCGCCAAGCCTTCAGGATGGATATTTTTGATGGACACCAGGATTGATGAGTTTTCCCAAGGAAATTTTCTAAGGCAAAGTGTGTTGTTGAGATAAAGTGTTGTTGCTGATGAATTTGAAGGTGATTGCTTAGAGGATTTTTGATCAAATTCCTGATGAAAGGATTTTTCTCGAGCCTGAGTTAGATGAGATGTCAGAGTGAAGTGCGCCAAGCAGAATGCAAGATGGGTTGCGAAAAATGACTGAGTGTTGACAAAGACGAAGTTGAAGAACGGCGTCAAGAAGAAGATTGGTAACAGTGTGAACGCTTCTACAAACGGGAATCTTCTAGAAGATGGTGGCCATTAATTGCTCATTTATTGCCCCACTCTCCATTATGGCAGTTTTTAGGGCGAATCTTGTTTAGGGCTGAGGTGGCACAATCTGGGCCATCCAGCCGATTGTAATCTGAGCCGTCCGTTGGACTTGGCCAACTATAAAAGGGGGAGTCCCCCTCATTTGTACCTCATTAGAAATTAGATTAGATCAAAGTTAGGATAGCAGAGAAGAAGTAGGGAGCAATTAGATAGTTGATAGTATATTTTAGATTGAAAAGGAAGGAAAGTCTTCCCATTGAATACTTTGTAAGAAGTTGTCATGAATGCTTTCATAATAAAAGAATTTTCATTGATGGTGATTTTTTCTTTGTTATGAGTAGTTGTTGAGGCTTTTTCGTCCTTCCAATTCACGTAGCATCTTGAAGTAGCTTAAAGTAAAGTAGATTTAATTTCATGCAAGTGCTTAGTAATTGTGGAATGTGGTGCTCGATTTGAATAGGACTTCGCTTGTCCATACCACTAGTGGGCTCGCTGGTGGTGAGTTCGCCCTGCGTGGTCAACTGGATTTATTTCTCAAACTTAACTTCGATTGTGATTCACGTGTTTGTATGCATCGTCTTGATGGTACTTGCATGTCGAGTTATAATTTGAACATCTTTCGCCACTCCTCTGAAGATTGCACCGGTTTTGTGGAAGCTGTTTGAAGTGAGGCAAAGCAAGGCTCGGTTGAAGCTTGTGATAATTGATCGCTATGTCCCACGCCTTAGAATAGATTAGAACTTCTTAGGCCCTACACTCTTTTAAATTTAGTTCATTTCCGGTTAGAATTAGGAAACTTGTGCTCACTTGCCAAATCATTTTAACTACACGAAAGCCCTTAGTTCGCTGTCTACTGTCAACTACCGAACAATTGTGTAAGTCCCCTTGAAATACCAGCAATATCACATCAAGCCAACTGAGACTATTCGCACTGAAGGAACCTTGGAGTTAAATGTATGATCTATCTAGCAATCTTAACATGCAGAAAACTTTGTTCAAGAGAGGATAGAGTAGCCGTTGGCGACTTTATTCTGTGTTGGTGTAGTCACAAAAACCACGTCAACAGTAGGTTAATGGGTAGTTAGAGAAGGTTACCTTGTGGAGCAATATATTTATGTAGCCAACTTTTGATGAAGGGTTTGTTGGGGGATTTTCACCTTCACCCTCTCTTTTTATAAATCTGTCCTTTATAAATAAGGTTTATTGTTAATCATTTCTCTTTTTTGTTGATTGTTTTGTGGGCTTGAACCAACAAGGGCATTAAATCCTGGCATTTTAGTTTATGTTGACGAAGCATGGTGGTGTGTGCATTTGGGTATATCTGTGGATAGAAGAAAATGGTGTTGTGGAGCAAATTGCTAAATTATTTATTGCAGCAATATTATCTTCCAGTCCTCATTTTATAACATACAGAGGAGGATATAGGGTGCCACAATGGGACCATAAATGGTGTTTTCTGCGGAGGAGAAAGGCAGTTAGTGTTAAATGGATCATGAGACGTCTTGCAGTTTCCGTATTGGAACATTAAATCTGAAGAATCATTTGTATCCCATCATCCTTAAGCAATCAATGAAATAATGGCATACAAAAACTAATTGGATAGTAGACTCCCATGCTAGGGAGTGTTTTTTGGCTGAGATGTTATCTCTTCATGGTATGATGGTGCTTTGCTTTTCTTTTAGAAGACGATTTTATTCTATGTAGGGTATATACCCTGCATACAAAAGTTGTAAAAGACAGTTTTTGTCAGAGTTGTGAAGATATCCAAGTTCTATTACCATCATCCAATGTTCCAACCCCAAGGTGTGACGTTTCTGCTATGGTAAATTTGATATTATGTATGCCAGAAGATGAAGAGAGCAGGAAATTATATAGCATTTGTATTTTTTAAGTAGTTGTGTGGCACGTGCCTAAGAATTTCTAAACATAGTGTAACTTATGTGTGGAGTATAAGTTCTTTTGAGAGGAAGCACATGCCACTGTAAAGCTTTTCTCAATTGGTACAATATGTTTACATATTTTGTCCTATCAGCCAAAACAAAGATGTTTAAGCATCTATTATTTCATAGGTGCTTTCATTGGTCATGCATGATTCAATTGGTATAAATTTTTTGATATGATATTTATGTTCTTTGTTCAAATCCCACCATGACTAAGTTGTCAAAATCAATTATGTTCATGAGTCGATAAATAATGCTTGTAGATGGATTGTTGGTTTGATTTTGTTAAAAATTCATTTAGAGCCCATTGGTCTCAAGTTAGAGTCCCAAACTTGTCAAAACAAAACAATCAATCGTTCTTTTTGTCAATTTACTGCTGTAAATCAGGAAAACTGCTACTGGAGTTACCTTTCTTAGTCTAGCTTTGCCCTTCATCAACATTTTCTTTAGTTTTGGCGTTTTCAGAAAGTAGACTCAGTTGGCTTTCCAACAAGTACCTACACAATGGGCTTCAGATTGTTGCAGAGCTGGAAATTTAGACTTTGAAAATTGGGAATGTTTTTGAGTTTGAATTGGTGAGGATAAAATTAGCATATTTTAAATGTGGAACTTTAAAACATCATAATTTTCTTGTACGATGGTCCAATTTGCCATATAACCTTTTGATTTGAAGTCATAAGGGGTATCCAAAACATATTTGTGATGTTTGTTTGTCATTTTAATATACCTTTTTCAACTTTTGTCAATTTCACTACATTTAGTTGAATTATTGTAAACATGCCTTCCTTTCTGGGTGCATGATCAGTGGTACCTAACATCCATTTTTTTGGTTGACCTCACCTAAGGGGCCAAGGCTCTTTTGAAATTTCTTCTTGTTCAAGTCTTTACCATATTTATGAAGGTAGATGTTTGTATGCAGGAATAATGAGTTTGAACTTTGTACCCTTGTCTATTTGTATTCAATCATTGTCAGTGGTACCCTACTTAGATCCGTTGATGATTCTTCATGACTTGATTAAATTGGAGTTTTGGTCTTGATTAGTGTAGTTGAAGCATTGGGTGGATATTTGTTCTAGTCAAGATGAGACAAATGATTGGCATGGTTGGAGCATCACACATTTGGATTAGAGGTTTAGAGTAAGTACAAGGATTAGAGGTTGATGATACTTGAGGTACACACAAGTAATGTTTATTGCTCTATCTAATAAAATAAATACATGAATTAATAATAGAGATGATGATGCATACTAGATACATGAGTAAACTATATCTTTATTTGCACATAGAATTATTACAGAAGAAGACCAAAGATGGTCAACCAAGGACCGGGGTCGATCCGACTAGATCATACTACTTTCCTTGGTGATACACAATCTATTTAAAGGTTTCGAAGGTTGCCAAGAGGAACACAACCATCAACCAATTGCCACTTATAACTACTTGAAGTCGACAACTAATTATAACTACTTGAAGTCGACAACTAATTAATACATAGTCGGATAACCAATTTTATCGAAACATAATAATAGACATTGTACACCTACTACATCATCATCATCCTCCCCCCCGAAGCAAAATTTGTCTTCCAAAAAACAAGTAAACATCAAGTAACATTAGGGAAGACTCACCAAATTGATGACGATATTGTAGACAAGGACTTGTAAACAAACTTGAACATGAAGTGTACTTGGCAAATCAAATGAGTGCGATGGGGGTTTGAGGGCAATGCCCACAACGGGGTCAAGCGGCAGCACCCTGAACCAGGTTGAGGGGCGGAGCCCTCGCCATCAAGCTTAATTTAAGACCTTCAAAACCATACAAAACATCATGGCATACATCATTTTCATGAATTTTCAAGAGGCAAAAAACCAATGCTAACAGAGCCAAAAAATAGAGGTTTTGGAGTGTTTGACCAACATATAATGGCAATTGAGGAAGTTGCCATATGATGGTTGATGGCCGTATGATGGAAAATTTCCAACTTGGAAACTGGACAACACGAAATTTACAATGAACACCAAAACTAGATCGAGGCCATACTATATTTTCTAGAGATTGGCATTCGATGCAAGGGATGTTGTGAATTGATTGTACGATGCAAGTGATGTTGTGAACTAGCAATACACTAAATAAAAGAGTGTCTTTGTGTATGATGAAAAGTGATGCTAACTTGATCGTATGGTGAGAAAATATTTTGACTGTACGCTATAATCAAGAATAGGTTGTACGATGTAATGAAGCCATATGACGTAAGGTAGTATTCTAGCGATGATTGATGTCATACAATGAAAAGTTTTGCATAGGTATGGTACTAGCAAGCAGATGACGAACGACGTACAATGGAAGTTTTTGATGTCGTACATTGCAAGAGTAAAGGATGAATTTGTTGTACAGTGGAGCGGTTGAGAATGGGCTGTATGATGTGATCACGAATATGTCATACGATGTGCACAATGAAAGGTTGTATGGTGTGCTATATGGATGAATTATTTAATCGTACTAGTTGCAAAGGCCGTATGGTGTGTTGTATGAATGAATTCTTTAGCCATACCAGTTGTAAAATATGTACAGTCAGTTGAAAAACTCAGACTTGACAATAACTCATCAAGCCCAATTTTTTTGAAAACATGGGACTTGGCTAAAACTTGGGGAAAAACTAGGCAATAACTGGACAAATTTATCGAACATTTGAAAATACACAATTTTTTAAAATATTCTTCAAAAACACACATAAACTGAATTTGTAGAACATATTACTAATTTCATCATATATAATACATATCAATCATCAATGTATCAATTGATTTCATCATATATAAACCAAAATTAGAGTTTAATACATATCAATCATCAATTTATCATAAAGCAAAAAACAAGTTCAACTTCTGAATACATATCAACTTCAAGTTTCGGTATCAATAAATTATATATCATAAATTTTTTTTATGACTGAAACTCAAAAGCTTTTGTTGCTGTTGTGTGGGTGCTGCTTAAGTAGATGGTATAGTTGTAGTGTCCTCAATGGGAGCCTCAACAGGTGCCTCATCCATAGTGATAGGATCAAGATGTGTGTGTGAAGAAACTACCTCTGTTGGCTGACCAAGCTCGCCTTCTTCCTCCTCATATGTTGCCACTTTTGCTTCCTATTCAACTGCCTCTACCTCCCTCTCCATCTCAGCTAACTCATCATCACTTATCCATGGTTCCACATCGACCTCATCAGGCTCAACAATCCAATCTTAGAATGGATCAATGTCATCAAGGTCAAGTGCTTCATGTGAACTCTGCCCTTGTACCGTCTTCTCATGCAACTGAAGGTTGTACCGCATGTAGACAAGGTCATTCAAGCACTTTTGAGTCAACCGATTGCTCTTCTTTGTGTGAATGGCCTCAAAGACACTCCAGTTGTGCTCACAACCAGATGCACTACAAGGCTGAGATAAAATACGAATGGCAACCTTTTGAAGATTATGTAATATCCCTTGCCAAATCTAGCCACAAAATGTAGAAGATATGCTCAAGGAATATTGTCAAACACTTTACACCCAACCTCTTTGCTTGCTGGTCTGAAGTTCAATCTGATTATATTTGCTTCAAGAAGATATCAAAAGTACTCTAGATGCCTGGAAATCAAAACTACAATGTGTAAACTATATCCTAGATGCATCAATGACTTAATTTCATCTTTTACAATGCTCATACATGACTTCTATATGCAAAATATGCACTTACAGCCAATTGACATTATGTCAAATAGTTGGCATACATCCTTATAACAATATTCAATATTTCAATACAACAGTAGATAACTCCCAACTGTTGATATCTTTATTGAAATGCAATCCCTTCTGTATTGATGACAATGAGAATGCCAAGACTCTTGGCTTACATTCATGAATCTACTATAATTTCTGAGTACAAATTGCAGCCTCTACATGATCATATATGCCTAAAATGAGATGCAAGATAACATTTAAAGAACCTGGTTGTAGTCGCCTTGTGTTGGAGATGAAGTAGCCAACAATAATCAATGAATGATCTCCTTGTATGGAATGGGAAATGACCAAAACTTAGCCACCCCTGCTGTGACTCTCAGACCTTCAGAATAAAACATACAACAATTGCAACCTTCAATTTCTATCATCAACATCATTGACAAGCTTCAAGGAGATGATTGCCCAAATACCCATGAGCCAAGAATGTGTGTATGAATTTCTATGAATTTATTTGTGCCCTCAAGTCCAAATCGCCCCTGTATTGCAGACCTCAGAAAATTAAATATTGACCAGCCTCTAATGATCTCATCAAGCTCCAACAATTGTCTCCAGCTCCTTGGAATTCAAGCGCTCCAAGTGAAAAACAAATTGAATGGATATTGTAGCCACAATAAGCAAAATCGTGGCACAAATATGCAGACTAAGATGACTGTAATAATATATCAGAATTCTGGAAATGACTAAATGAATGCAAATCGACCTCCTCAATGCACATTCGATGAAGACAATGAACTTCAAAATGTCTCCAATGCAAACACCAATCGATATCATACAAAACTTGGCCAAAGGCCACTAAGTTTTTACTATGAAGTACAAATAGAAAGTCTGAAGTAACTTTCTCCCAGCTGCAATAATTCAAGTGATATTTCACACCCTCAAAATTGCTATCAATAGGAAGTTTTCGTTTCCTATGATAAAGAAAAATCTACAGAAACCCTAGGCTCCACAAGATGAAATGACCAACATCAACAACAACATCAAATCTGGATGATCAATAATGAGCCCCCAATGTCTATTTATTCTTTTTCCTCAATAGGTCGGCCTCCTTCTAGAACTTTCCCAAGTCAACTTCTAGAAGAAATATTATAATATTATTTTATAATTTACATTTGCACTTTATAATAAAATAATTATTCATAACATAAAGTGCAAACATAACATTACATTATAACTAAGTTACGGATTCGCTCAGGAAGGCCCTAGGTTCGAGCCGGGTTTGATTTGGGTCCGATCCGTGGAAATTCGCTCTGGGTCCGTCTTTTTGACTGTGGGTTCAGCCAGGGTCTGGACCCATGACTGTGGGTCCGGACAGGGTTCGAAAATTTCGAACACGGTTTGAACCCGAGTTCTATTCCGCGCCCAGGTGTGTTTTTTCACTTTTTTTTTCATTTTTTTAATACTTTTTTGACTCGTTTTTTACTTTTAATGACTTTTTTATTCTTTCTAACCCTAATACTTGCCTCAAAAACATGAAATAGGTAAAGTGAAACTCATTTACCAATTTGTGAATGAGAAAAAAGGATTTTTTGCCTCCATTGCTGAACTTTCTCTTTTGCTTGCACAAGCTGGAATAGACTTGAAGGCTGATCGTAGATTGTTCAAAGTTGATTGTTGTGCTATTCCTAAGCACTTGCAAGTGTCTATTCGTTGCTAAGAAGATCGTAGAGCAAGATTTCTTCAAAAGAGGTAGGTTTTTTGAAGTTTTTTGATTATTTTTTTTACATTTTTTTTCACAAGTGAACTTCAACTCTTTTGTTTTGTTTTTTAGTTATTGTTTTGTTTTACTTTTCATTCCTCTAAATGTCTATAACACATGTTCAATTTTTTCATTTTTTTGAAATTAATTAAGTCTTTTAGTTTCAAATTCAATGAATCAATACCAAAATTTCAATATGTTGTGCCTTAGGTATTCACTATTCCGTATTACAATGGCAACCGGTACCTCCTCAGGCTCAATCCAATCTCGTTTCAAAATAAACCCAACCTCTCCCCTTTGGAAATATGTAGAAATGGTTCAACAACTTCCAGGTGGTGGAGGATATGTTTGGATTTGTAGTCATTGCAATGTTCAATATTCGAGCTCATACAGTCGAGTAAAAGGGCACTTGTGCGGGATCCCTGAAACAGGCATCAAAAATTGTCCAGGTGAAAACAACAATGGCATTCCAAAAGATATAGTGTTGAAATATATTGCTGAGCAAGAAAAGGCAGACCAAAAAACAACCAGTGGTAAAACAAGCCATCCTTTGAAGAAAGGATCTTGATCCATGAAACCCCCTACACCACCTTCTTATTTTCCACCTACAAAAAGCCATCCATTTATGGACATCCCTCAAGAGCAAACCATGCCCTCTTCAAATAAAAGATCTAAGGGACCGTTGGAAGCTTCATTTCAGAATGAGGCAAGAGAGATTGCTGATCAAGACATAGCAAGATGTGTCTATGCCAATGGATTGGCATTCAATGTTGTTCGTTCACCATATTGGCAAAAAATGGTGAAATCTATTAATGAGGCTCCAAAGGGGTATAAGGGCCCAGGTTTTAAGAAGGTGCGTTGCACCTTATTGGAGAAAGAGGTGAAACATGTAGCAAACTCTTTGAAGCCCATAAGGGATTCGTGGATCGAAACAGGGGTGACCATAGTTTCTGATGGATGGAAAGATGGAAGAAATCGCCCATTGATCAATGTTATTGCTGTGTCCCCTAAAGGGGCAATGTTTTTGAGAGCAGTGGATTGTGAAAGACAGGTGAAAGATGGTCCATTTATTGCTGACATCCTTTGCCAAGCTATTGAAGAAGTGGGCCATCAAAATGTTGTGCAAGTTGTAACCGACAATGCCAAAAATTGTAGGGCTGCTGGGTTATTGGTTGAGGAGAAGTATCCACACATTTTTTGGACACCTTGTGCGGTCCACTCCCTCAATCTAATGCTACAAAAAATTGGATCCAAAATTGAATGGATCAAACAGGTGTATGCCGAGGGCGAAGACATCCAAATGTTTGTCACCAACCACCATATGACGCAAGGAATATTTAGACAATTCTCAAAATTGGAGTTGTTGAAGGTAAGTTAATTCTCAATATTTTTAAATTTTTGAATTTTCTTTTAATTTTAATTTTTAAATTTTGATTTTGTATATTTAAATTATATTTTAATTTTAATTTTGATTTTCAAACAGGTTGCCGAGACCCGTTTTTCCTCCAACACAATTGTGTTGAGATGACTTATAAAGGTTCGTGAGGCACTATGTGCCATGGTAATCAGCCCTAATTGGGTTGTATGGAGGCAATCTAGCAATGAAAGGGCAAATAGGATCAAGCAAAGGATCCTAGATGATGGTTGGTGGGATCGTGTTGAGTATCTCGTCAGTTTCACCGAGCCCATACTGAGCATGATCCGTTACACTGACTTGGATAGACCTTGTTTGGGCGAAGTATATGATGGTATCGACTCAATGATTGAGAAGATGAGATCCATCATCAATGCAAAAGAGGAAGATCCTGAAGAAAAATTCTTCAAAGAGCTACAGGAAATCATGGTTGATAGATGGAACAAAATGACCACTCCCTTGCATCTTCTCGCTTTTGCATTGAGTCCCAAATATTATAGTCCTGAGATACTTTCTGCTTCATCAAGAGTTGCTCCATATAGGGATGGTGAAGTGGCCCAAGTGTACAAGGCAGCAATTCGTAGAATCTTCACTGATCGTGACCAACGTGATCGAGTGAGGGCTGAGTTTATGGCTTTTGCATGCTCTGGGAGTGTTGATCAGAATATGGATGCTCTTTGAGACAAGTGCAGGGTGGATGCTCATAGTTGGTGGTACTTCCATGGGCAAGAATACATGCACCTCCAACCTATTGCAATAAAAGTTTTATCCCAAGTAAGTTTTATATTTGTAATTTTAATTTTAATTAATAATTTTGTTTAGTTAAATTTTGTAACTCTTAACTATTTATTAATTTAATTTGGTCTTAATAACCTAGTTCATCCTCTTCTGAGAGGAATTGGAGCACATACTCCTTCATCCACTCAATAAAACACAATAGGCTACATTCAAAAAAGGCTAAGGACTTGGTGTATGTGCATTCGAACTTGCGCCTCCTTACACACAAACATAGTTCCTACAAAGAAGGAGACACAAGGAGGTGGGATATTGAGCCAGAGCAGCTTGACTTGGATGCTTCCACAAGTCACTTAGCTGCACTTGATATTGATAATGACTATCAGCCTGAAGCAGCTACTACTGAGCATGAGAACGGTAGTGTTAGTGCTAGTGGCAGTGCTTGTGCGAGTGCCACTAATGCTATTTGTGGTTCTACACAAAATGTAGCATCTAATGATGCTGATGATGCTGCTTTTTTTGATGACCCATATGATTCAGATTGATCAATGATCAATAATTAATAATTATTAATGGCTGATTGTAAGCGCTTGACATTTTTATGTTTGAAGTTTGAACTTTAATTTATAATTCTATATCATGGCATTTTTACTTTTGAGTATAAAGTGGTGGTGTATTTTTGCTATGTTATTTGACTATTAATATGGTGGTGTATTATGAACTTAATTACTGCTGCAAATATGTATATATTTATGATTTTTATGTGTTTTTGTATTACCAAACCCAAAACGAACCCAACCCCAAAAAAAAAATTTCCTGAACCGGCGAACCGGGTTCTCGAACCTGAACCCGAACCCAAAACCGAACCGGTAACTTAGCATTATAACATGAGGTTTCTAAAAATAGAAACATATCAAGAAATCATTAGAACACCTCCATATGTAGACTGAATCACGAAATGAGCCAACCAATCAACTGGGTATCTGCCAAACGACCTTCTGATCAAGTCCCATTAGCCTACGAGGATCAGGAATAGGCTAATTCCTCAAAACTCCAATGCTCATGAAAAGGGGACATTACAGATTAGGTGTTGTGGCATCATAATCTTGCCACCACAAATCTACAAGGATAACAATTGCCATTTATAACTTTTTAAGGATTTAATAAACTCAAACATTAACATAAATAGTAAAATAATATTAAACACATGGATTTCTAACCTGGTTCTAGAGTGTCTCTCTTACGAATGCAATCCTTGGAAGAAAACAATGGCCCTTCAACCTTCTTATAGCTCTGTATCTCATCAAGTATGAGATCTTGAAGGTCATCATTACTAACCAATCTCTCAATACATGTGTTGAGGCCAACAAGAACCTCTACATTAGCTCTGAAGGTAGGAGAGAAATAAAACTTGGGGTTCAAAAAGTAGGCAACAACATGAATATGTTGGAGTTGTCGGTTCCACCTCCGATCTATTATGCGCCATATGGGTTCATATTTGGTATGAAGTATGACTATGAACTACGAACAAACTCAAAGCATAGAAACTTAATTCAGAAAAATCGCACAGTGAATGAACAATGAAAATTTATCCAGAAAAATCACATAGTGAACAATGAAAATTTATTCAGAAAAAAACTTGGAAAAATCGCATCACAAATCTCAGTGAAGTCACGTCCTCCTGTGCCCTAGTCTTGTCACGTTTTGCTGCAAATTGTGTCTCAGAAGGGTTCAAAATGAAATAAAATATCACGTTTTTCCCTTTGCTCACTTTTAGACTTCATTAACTGCAATTTTTTGCCTTAAAATGCATGCGTTTTGGTGCGATATGCACAAAAAGTCGCGGCAATTTTTAATAAAAAATGGCAGAGTATAGAGGTGATTAACTTGCCCTTTGATCTTGCACGCGATTACTTGCTAGTTGCACAATTTATTGGTGCGTTTTTCATCTTTGCGTATAGTGTGATTAAGAGGTAAATGCTTTATTCACTTCATTGAGCTTACTTTACACTTGTGAACGATGATTTTTCTTCCCTTTCTTAATTGAACTTGTACTTTGTACATTTTCCATTATTTAATTTTTCAATATCATATTTTTTTCGCCTTTTCCAATTCCAATTGTTTCTTATTTTCGAATTTCATTTTTATTTTTCTTTAAGTTTTCTATGAAGTTGATTTGTCTTGACCAATATTTGTATGCTCCAGATTAAATATTTTACTCTTAGCACTTTGAGATGTACCGTCATTAATTTTGCATTCTTCTACAAAGTCAGATACCTCTACTACAACTTTCATCTTTTGCAAACCATGGACTGCATTTGGCACACATAAAATTTCCAAAATTTCAAAATCATTTTTCACTGGTTGCTCTTTACTGAGAGTTGTGGCTTCAAAAAAATTATAGGTCGACAAAAATACCTCAAAGTCCTCCATTGGCCAATGAAATAGGCCATGGAGGGAATTTGTTTCATCGTTTGAGCATGACTGTAATTCGAGAATCCCTTCGTTAATCAGCTCTATCAGACCTAGATCATGCTTCTCTATCCATTCTTCGTTAGAGTCAAAATGTGATGAATCAGAGTAAGTGCTTCCTGATGGTTTGATTCTTTTAATCAATTACATATTTCCGACCCTTGTTCTCAGTGGAGATTGTATTCTTTTTCCAATTGTGACCAACTTTCGTTGCTACTAGCCAACCCTAACCTAACAATGCATTGTATGCTTTCTTCCTTAATGAAATGATCACAAATTTAAACAAAAATGATTGGTTTCGATATTACCTTTTGTCCCATTAAAACTCCAAGTACCTTAATACCTTGTTGATTTGCACACACCAATTGAAAATTTGGAGGCCAACTAGTTGGCTTGCCCAAACTTCTTCAAGTGTCTTAGGGAAGTACGTTCACGGTAGACCCACCATCAACAATTGTATTGGTGAGATTTCTTCCAAGGATTTCCATATTCACCATTGTTAGTTTCTTTGTTGTGTTAATTATCAGTAACATTGGATCAATCACTTGGTCGCTTGAAAATGGAGGTTGAATTATTGGTTCTTCATTCTCACCATATTCCAATTGGGTTGTAGCATCCATTGTTTAATTCTCCCCCGATACTATAGCATTTCAAATTTCATGAATACTGTAATAATTCCATTACTTTAATTGGTATAGTAGCTTGAAGCACTTGCTGTGCAATATTTTTTTCAGATTGTAATTGATTTGTTACCATACTTGCATTTGAATGGCATCATTCATTAGCCATAGTATTCTCCATTTCGACCCTTGCTTCATGAAGCCTTTCTTTTTCTGTATGTGGTCTAGGTACATAGCCTTCTTTGCTTGGTCATGTGTAATGGCCAATACTTCATTATGCCTTACATCAATCATGTTGACATTGGTCTTTTGCTTTAGACATCCAATCTCTTCATGGTCTCCAAGTCCACACCATTCGCACAATAATTGCACTTTGTCCTGCTTGTTCTGGTAGTCCCTCACAAAGTGTCGACATTGTATGATAGGGCGTCCTTTGGGGTCATATTGTATTTGGCTCCATCCTCCTCTTTGATTTCAATAACCGTTTGGAGATACATTTTGTGGCTTTGATGGAGTGGACTCCCCTCCCTGCGAAAAGAATATTTGTGTACCCCTAGTCTTCAAATTGTATGGGCACTCCTTTATTGAATGAGACATAACTTGGCAGAACTCACAAAACATTGCTTTAGGACAATCACCTTTTGTAGGCCCCTCAATTTCGCACTTAGTACACTATAGTTCATTAGTTTCTTTGTTCGTTTCTTTCTTTGTCTTCAATTCTTTCATCATTTGGAGCTTGTCCTTTCGGAGTGCTTGTATAGTGCCTGATCCATCGTTGCTATTGTCATACGAACTTCCACCTTCCTCTATTTTTCTTTTATTGTGTGTTGGCGTAAAAACTAACACCTCTGGAGTGCAAGTTGGTACGGACAGCTATGCACACTGCGTAATGAGTGCTCTTCAAATTAGGAGGGGAAGCTCCCTCATATGCTGAAATACGTGGAAAAGAAAAGTAATCTAAATCCTATCTTTTTGTTCTCAGCTGGAAGAGGCACAAGGTTAAGAAAACCAAGAACGTTGCAGCTAAGGATTTTCTAGTTATGCAGATCATTACGTACAACTAAACTAACTACTTTAAATCTATCCAGTTTCCTCAAGAAAACAGAGCATGAGGAAATGGAACAAGAATGTTCTATACGATAAACTTCAGGTACAGTTTCACAAGGTGAAGGCAAGATGGGCACAACTATTTGCTCGGCTGGGAAGAAGTTTATTGGAAACGACAAATATATGATAAATCGGGTACAACTTCACAACATGAGGGCAAGGTGGGCACAACTATTTGCTTGACTGAATAGGCTTATTAACACACACATCAAACGATAAGCTTTAGGTACAGATTTGTAACATGAAGGCAAGGTGGGCACAATGATTCACTCATCTGAATAGGCTTATTAAGAACAAACAAAGAATAGCTAACTAGGACAGCAAATTGCATAGGCGAAACACACATACAATAAACGATCAACTAGCCACTATATCTAACTAAGATAAGCATTCACTATAATAATTGCTTGAAACCCGAGTGGCATAACAATTCATTATCATAATAAATACTCGTGAACTGATACATAATATGTTAAATTTAGTGATCAGATTAAATGCACAGAAAATTAATTCAAAATCAGACACAATAACACAGCAGATACCCTGGGAAAACCCTCCTCTTGAGGGAGAAAAACCCAACAACAATATATCACTTATATATTGAATCTCAACAAAGAAAGTCTCCTTTTACAATAGGCCAATATGAAGGCCAAATATGAGCACGAAAGAAGGATGCAACACAGCCAACTCAAGATAACAATTCGCTGATACAAAATACAGTCTCAATAGATATCGAACTGCCTTGAAGAACTCACACTTGATGAAGGATAATCAATAAGCGATCTGAAACTAATAACTCGAACTTTTGCTCTTGAATTGAACTCGCATATGAAGAACACGAACTGAATGAATGAATAACAAATGGACGAATCAATGAGAATATATACAAATGATTAGAAGAGACGCATCCCTTCTAATTGATCATGTCGGCCTCTAATCAAAAGTCGTGACTTTTAAATGCATGATGTCGGCTTTAAGAAATTACATCTCTTCATGGACGTCGGCCTCAATAAACAAATCATGATCCTTCTTAACAAATGAAGTCGACCTTAAATAAATTGCATCTTCTTAAGAATACGTACCTCTTCATTAAATCACAATATATATATAAATTAGATAGTTAAAGACTATCATCTAATTTATTCAAATATGTAAGGTAGATCGGCTGGAAGTCAAGACCGACACTGGTATGAACATCAACACTCCCTCTCTGCTAGGGAGAGTACTTCTAGCTGCACAAGACATATCACCTCAACGTGATCTCTACCACAATGGCTACAACCAAATGTGGAAACGAAGAATATCACCTCATCGTGATATCAGATATCACCTCAACATGATATCAACCATAATGGTTACAACCATATATGGTATGTACAAGTGTTCATCACTTGCGTGATGTTGTCACCTCAACATGACTTTTCACCACGGGTCTCCCAGAGGGTGAAACACAAGTACAACAGAATCATCACGAATTCTCTCACGTGATGTTGTCATGGAGTCACACACATGACATCCACCATGACTCTCTCAGAGGGTGGAAACAAGGGCTTTCACCTCAAATCTCAAAGAGAAATGCATTAACAAGGGATTTCACCTCGAACATCTCTCACGGAGAAGAACTCATTAAACAAGGGATTTCACCTCGAAACTTCTCTCCACAGAGAAGAACTCATTATAGGCTATCACTGATACTAAGTCTCTTTCTTAGTTAAGGCTCTGGATTCTCCACCATACCAAGCTTATCTCGAAAGTACACAAACTTTATTTTGGAGAGAGGCTTGGTGAGAATATCTGCCGTCTGCTCATCAGTGCTGATATACTTCAACTGTATAGCCTTCATCAATACCATATCTTTGATATAGTGGTATTTTATCTCAACATGCTTGGTTCTATCATGAAACACAGGATTGACAGAAATCTTCACGCAACTCTGATTATCACAATGAATGATAGTAGGCTCCATTGATTGTCCAAACAATCCTGCAAGGAGCTTACGAAGCCATACTGCTTCTCGAGCTGCCATACAAGCTGCAATATACTTTGCCTTTGTTGTACTCAATGCCACATATGACTGCTTCCTGCTGCACCAGGATATCATAGCAGAACCCAAACTGAAGCAACAACCAGAGGTACTCTTCCGATCTGTAACACATCTTGCCCAATCAGAATCAGTATAACCATGCAACTCCAAGTCAGCATTTGAAGAATATCTCAACCCATATCCAACTGTGCCACGCAAGTATCTCAGGATATGTTTAGCTGCAACAAGATGTATCTATCTCGGTTCACACATGAATTGACTAAGTGCACTCACAGCATAATAGATATCTGGTCTAGTGTTAACTAGATACATCAAGGACCCAATCAGCTGTCTGTACATTGTAGGATCCACCAAGTCTGAACTAGCTGTAGCCTCCTTCAATTTATGTAGGTTGGTCTCCATAGGTGTAGACATGGATTTGCAATCCATCATACCAACCTCTTAAGTACATCAATGGTGTACTTCCCTTGACTCAGAATCATCTCATCTGGTTTCTGCCAGACTTAGAGTATAGATTAGAGTTAGCATCATTCTTCAAGAAGCCCAAACTTGACAGGTAACGATCAATTCTTTCGTACCATGCACGAGGAGCCTGCTTAAGACCATACAAGGCCTCTTTAGCTTGCAAACATGAGACTCCTTCCCATGTACCTTGAACCCATCAAGTTGCTTGATATAAACTTCTTCCTCGATCACACCATTTAGAAAGGCTGTCTTCACATCCATTTGATGATTCTTCCATCCTCTAGATGCAGCAATGGCAATGATGGTCCTGACAAAAGTGTAGCGAGCAACAGGAGCAAATGTTTCTTCATAATCAACTCCCTCTTTTTGTGAAAACACACGAGCCACGAATCTCGCTTTAATGCTCCAATCAGCTGCATGCTTGATCTTGAAGAGCCATTTCGAAGATACCACAGATTTGCCTTCGGGTCTAGAAACAATGTCCCAAACATCATTCTTGAGAATTGATTGGTACTCCTCTGTCATAGCATCTTTCCAAACCTGTTGACTGGAAGCTTCTTCCACACTAGAAGGCTTAGACTCAATAATCTGACTCATCAAGGCAACATAACTGGAGAACTTATGTGGCCTTTTACTTTCTCTGAATGTACCTCTAGGAGCTGCGAACCTTTCAACCTCTTGCATAGTTTGTCTAGCCCAAAGAGGTCTCTTTCTTCTAATCACAATATCGGTAGGCCCATCAGTAGGTTCCAAGGGCTCAACTGTATCAACATCTTCCTTTGGTTCAGAAGTCTCCCTCTGAATCTCAGGAGTATGGTCAACTTCCATATTCTGAGGAGGCTCATTATAGTCAATCTCCACATTAGTTTCCTTGGATCTTCTAAATGCAACATCTTCCTCGAATGTGACATCTCTACTGATTTCAATCAACTTCTGACCTGGAACACATAACCTGTAGGCTTTTGATGTCTCACTATAGCCCACGAATATTCCCTTCTTGCCAGAAGGCTCCAACTTAGTTCTCTTCTCTTTTGGAACATGAACATAGACATGACATCCAAAGATCCTCAAATGACTAACCTCGGGCTTCTTCCCTGTAAAGGCTTCTCCCAAAGTCATATTCTCCAAGACCTTGTGAGGACTTCTATTCTGAACATATACTGCAGTCCTAGAAGCTTTTGCGCATAAGAAGGTTTGTAGATCCTGGTCATGGGTCATTGCTTTTGCTGCTTCCACGATCGTCTTGTTCTTTCTCTCTGCAACACCATTCTGTTGAGGATTATAGGGGACACAGAACTCCCTCTTAATCCTAGCATCAATACAGAAATTTCGAAAGCTACCAGAGGTGTATTCTCCTCCATTATCAAATCTGAGGATCGTGATTCTTTTATCGGAGAGATTCTCTACAAGAGCTTTGAACTCCTTGAACCTTTCTGACACTTCCTTAGACTCTTTAGTTTTCAAAAAATAAATCCAAGTCTTTTTAGAGTGATCATCAATAAAAAGAACATAATACAAGAAACCACTCGAAGAAGGAACAGACATAGGTCCACATAAATCAGAATGAATAAGGTCTAAAATACATTTAGATCTACTTTCTCTACTGTGGAAAGGAGCTTTTGAATTCTTACCCCATAGCACATCCTTTGCCTTCGTGCTCCTCATTGAACTTAGGAAGTCCCGTGACCATCTTCTCCATGATAGGCAAGGCTCGGAAGTGAAGGTGAGCCAATCTTCGATGCCATAGATCACATAGGCTTGAAGAATCATGAAGTAATACTTGTAGAGGACGCGTACATAGCCTATAGATGCTTTGATGTCTAACACCAATTACTTGAGCATCCTTGAAATTTGAATTCTCCATCCACACAAGAACGTTGCCTTTGGAGAAGGCAACTTGATATCCTTTATCCTCTATAGCTAAAATGGAGATGAGATTGCGCTTGATTCCTGGAACATAAAGAACATCCCTCAACTGAAGTGTAATGTCCGAATCCAAATGAAGAGTAGAGGTTCCAATCCCTTTCACAGAGTAGCTAGTATCATCTCCAATAATAACTTGTTCGGAAGAATCTTTCTCCACCAAACTTGATAAGTGCTCCTTAAATCTGGTGATGTGTCGAGAACCACCACTATCAATCAGCCAAGTGTTCGTATCTGTAGGTACATTGCTTGACAATGCTGAATAGAACAAGTATTCACATGAATCCTTCTTCGGAGAAGCATCATCAACATTTGCAACGGTGGCTTGTTGTTTAGATCTAGTTGGACAATGTTTAGCAAAGTGACCAAACTTATCACACCTACAACTTTGAATCTTGGACATGTCTCTCTTCTTCTTGGAGGCAGGTGCATCATCATTTCCCTTATCTCGATTCCTCTTGAAGAATCCTTTCCTTCCATCTTTTCCTTTCTTCTTTGAAGCATGGGAGGCGAGAACATGAATATCTTCATTCTTTGAACTTTGACCGATGCCTCTAGCCACCAACCTTGATTCTTCTTGAATGCATTCTGCCCTTAGATGATCGAACATAGGCAATTGTGATCTTGCACTGATTCCCTGAATGAAGGATTCCCAAGAGAAAGCAAGGCCATTGAGAGCGAGCATAGTCAGGTCTTTGTCATCAACCATATGTCCAATTGTCGAGAGCTGATCTCTCAAATCTGAAATCCTCATGAAATATGCAATCACAGATTCTCCTTTCGCCATCTTCACATGGTGTAGTTGTTGCTTCAGTGCAAGTGCTTGGCTGGTATTGTTGATTTTGTACATTTCTTCCAATGTTTCAAACATGTCTCCTTCCGTCTTCAACTTAGAGACAATAGGAACGATATGATCCTTAACGGAATCAACCAATATTTTCATTGCCTTGATATATTTCTTCACCCACTGTAACTTCTCTTCTTCCTCCTCAGGTTCAAGAACACTAGATTCCACAAATTCACCCAAGTCATTTTCACGCAAGGTAAAAATGATCCTAAATCTCCATGATGTGAAGTTTGATGCTCCCTCGAGTCTATCCTCAATATTCAAACCATTCACCATCTTGACAAAAGTAGAGATAGACAAGAAAATGTAAAGAAGAGAATAGAGTATTGTTGTATAAACAAATCTGATCACGATCTCCTGAAGCCCGCTTTGATACCATGTTATATTTAGTGATCAGATTAAATGCACAGAAAATTAATTGAAAATCAGACACAATAACACAACAGATACCCTGGGAAAACCCTCCTCTTGAGGAAGAAAAACCCAACAACAATATATCACTTATATATTGAATCTCAACAAAGAAAGTCTCCTTTTACAATAGGCCAATATGAAGGCCAAATATGAGCTTGAAAGAAGGATGCAGCACAGCCAACTCAAGATAACAATTCGCTGATACAAAATACAGTCTGAATAGATATCGAACTGCTTTGAAGAATTCACACTTGTTGAAGGATAATCAATAAGCGATCTGAAACTAATAACTCGAACTTCTGCTCTTGAATTGAACTCACATATGAAGAACACGACTGAATGAATGAATAACAAATGGAGGAATCAATGAGAATATATACAAATGATTAGATGAGACGCATCCCTTCTAATTGATCATGTCGGCCTCTAATCAAAAGTCGTGACTTTTAAATGCATGATGTCGGCTTTAAGAAATTACATCTCTTCATGGAAGTCGGCCTCAATAAACAAATCATGATCCTTCTTAACAAATGAAGTTGGCCTTAAATAAATTGCATCTTCTCAAGAATACGTGCCTCTTCATTAAATCACAATATATATATAAATTAGATAGTCAAAGACTATCATCTAATTTATTCAAATATGTAAGGTAGATCGGCTGGAAGTCAAGACCGACGTTGGTATGAACATCAACTGAATAAGCAATATTACAGGCAAGGTGGGAACAACATATATTACTCTCTCGTGCAAAAGTTATTTACAAATGAGCAAAAGCTCTTATTTATAGACATCGAAAGGTGTAGGGAACCCAAAAATCACCTGGAGTCAACTATTGTCTTGCATGCATGCAAGATTTATTGCTAAACCCTAATAAAGAAAACTATACAGTTAACTGGAAAGCTACGGTCAGTTAACTGAAACATCTAATCTAAAAATGGTCAATGTGTAAGCATGCATGTCCCTAGTGAAAGCAAAATTAACTGGAATACTACCATCAGTTAACGAAAACCCTAAAAGAAACTCCAAGTGAACATAGATAACCCATAATAGACATGTATGAGATGTGAGACAACGAGTTAACTCAGTAAGAAGTGTCGAGTTAACTGTTATGTCTAATGTCTATACTGAGAGGTGGGAACTGAAGTCTACTGGTGGCTATCTCGAACAACCAACCCCTCCACAAGGTTGTTGACTGCGTCACTGTCTGGAGCATTGATACTTTGCCGAAGTATACTGTGTTTGTGCAGCATGTGCTCACCAGTTGTGATCTGACACTGAAGTTCACCTTTGCTCTTGATAGCTTCATCAAACAGCGTTGACATGACTGTAAGCTGATTCATCTTATAGCCAACAGTCTCCCCACTGAAAATGCCATGAATGAGTGCCTGGAGCTCTAACTGTACGTCAGCAAGCTTAACATACGCACCACCCTCAATCTGATATTGACACGGTATGTGAGACACGAGAGTTCTCATGTACCGGAGTGCACTAGTGACGTGCTCTCTACTCTCAGCCAACTTTGATGCCATGGTCTCCTCTATCTTTGCCTTGAAAACCAACTGTGTCTTCCAAGCGTAGATAGCCTTTTTTCTTCTGCATCTGTGACTGATTCATATGCCACACTCAAGTGAGAAATCATAATCTCATCCCGGGGTCTGCTAATCGCCATCTCTCGCTCCTCATCTTGGAGATGTAGACGGAGTTCATGTGCATTGTACCGCAACTGATATAACTCTGCAAGCACAAAGCGGCCTCTAGTAACGAAATCCTCCTCCCAATTCTCCAAACGCTTGTCGTATGCAACCAAATGATTAAGTTGGCTCTGTTCTACTAGTGACTCTAGCATCGGCGGGAGTGTAGCAGTGACATTTGACTTGTGTACAAGGCTAGAAATGAATTGACAAAGTTGCTTGATTTCAACCTTGAGGGCTGCCTTGTCTTCTCCGTCTTTGATTATTCTATCCCTTGCGCTGTCTGTAGCAACCTGTAGGAGATCAACCTCTGTCTGGCAAGTGCTACGACCAAGGTTAGCTGTGGGCACCTCAAAGTCTTGAACTTCAATCTCGTCCAAACTCTTCCCCTCTGGAGGTGTGGCTGTCTCAATGACAATCTCCATATCAGCATTCCTCTCTACATAGACCTGTTTCTTAATCCTCTTGTTTGGCGCATCCTAGTAAGCCTGATCAAAATCAGAATGATCAAGGACGTAAGATGGTTGCCTTCTCTTCCTTCCCAGTTGAGCCTCAATCCAAGATTGATCTCGACTAATGCCACTGGAAGGATCTATACTAGCAATGAGAGGCTCTGACGAGAGTGAACGTGTAGAGGTGTTACTGCGAAGTGGCGAATCTAAGTCCAATTCAATGTGAATTGGGACCAGAGACTGTTCTGGTGTCGGTGATGGAACGTGAATCTGAACCACAGTTTTTGGCAAACTCTGAACTGGCCTTTGAACTGGCTCCATGTGTGTATCAATGGCAAGTGCCTTACCTTTTGAGTTGTTAGGCGCTTGAATTTTCTTAGGAGGGTTACTCTTCTTCTGTTTAGATTTAGACGAGGATGGTAGTGAAGCATCCACCGGTGGCGGCTCTGTTCTAGGCACGACTACCCTCCTAGTCTTCTTGCTGTCGAGGTAAAGTATACTGTTTTGGATAACTCTACTAGATCTCTCCTTTACTGATGTGTACTCCTTGGCGTACCAATCAACAGTAGGCAGTGGTTGTGTATCAACCTGCTCTCTGAAAAACTGAGGAAGTATATCTCCCTCATCATTTGATAAACCTCCCACATCTTCTGCCAAGAAGACAAATCTACGAGAGAGAGAACCAGCCATAGCTGCGTCTGCGCACCTCAAAATCGTCCTCGCAATTCACCTAATAGTCCTCCATTGTAGGCTTATGGTATGAGTGACCACCGAGGAATGCTGAATAATGACCCCAGGGATCATAGGCGCGGGCATCAACAAGGTACTTGAGACGAAACTTCTCTAACTCTTGTCCTGCAGCTTTAGCATCAACTGCCTTTTTGCACCAATAGATTTCGAATTGCATGGGAAAGATGGCAGCCTGTTTATGTTTGCGGCGCAAATGACGATGAACATCATGTAATTGCCTCAGGAACTCCATGAAGACTTTCCTATCCGAAGGATAGCGTGGAAGCATGGATGGATTTCCTGTAAATCCATATATGCGGACGTAGGTGTATGTAGGGAACTGAATGAACCAGTCCGCCCAATCAACCATCATTGCTCTAGTAATCGCTGAGATACTAACATGCAACTCCCGGTCCAAGTTTCTCACTGTTTATGTCAAGAAAGCCTCGTGAACACGCTTTAAGTGACGTTCAGCCTTAGTGAACTCAAGCTAGTCATAGTAGTGATAGATTTTCTGAACACTGAGTACACCCACCGTGTTCAACCCTCTAAATTGACCTTGATAAGTGATCAAGTATACGAGGTAAGAACACATGTGAAACTCGTGGGCAACTAGAAAACCGGTAATTTGCTCGTGGAGAATATCGCAGATGAAGGATGCCCAGTCATAATGCTCTTGCCCAGAGATGATCTGACCAATGATGTAATACATCCAAGGCTAGAATATATTTGCATCTGCATGACCTGAGACATGATTCAGGAGTGTAATTAGAATCGCGTACTCATCCTTGTATTCACCACGACCCACATTGTTTGGCAATTTGTTCTTTTGCTTCAGCCATCTTTCTGCCATCTTACTCTGACACTTGTCCATATTAGCGTTAAATGCTCGCTCACACTGCTCCATAGAAATGACTAGACTGCTCAGGTGTTGAGGAATACCAAAACATCTTTCGACGTCTAGGGGCTTGAGACTGCATATAACTCGTCCATCTACTGACACAATCTCGCGAGTAGTAGAGTTGTAATGCTTAACATAAGACATTACGAACTCTACGAAATGAACTGAGATAGGTATGGAAGTGGCCTCAAGTAACCCGGAGTGCTGAAAACCTGAATGTTCTGAAGTATTGAATCTCTAATCTTGACTAGATCCAAGACTGCTTCTGGAAGCACCTTATGTAGATTCATATCAACTGTCCCGATGAAGTTGTGAGTAAAGATTGACTTGGTCTTGAATTCGAATTGAGTGTATTGCATTTTGAAAAACTTGCCTATTGACTGTGAACACGGCTATATTTTGACCAGTTTTCTGGAAAGCTAAAAATAGCCTATCGAAGAGCAGTTTTCATAGAAAAAATTGAGATATGGGTTTTGTCCATAAAAAGATTCTAAAACAACCCAAAACGTTAGAAATGCAAAAATCTGACTTCTACTCAACCATGCAAGGAATTTTCAGTTGAGAAAATTAGAGCTTCAAGAACTGACGCTCTGGAGTAAATTTTCCTGAAAAATTCTAGCACACGGGTTTTACTGAGGAAGCTATTCTGAATCGATCCAAAAGATTTGTTTAGCCAAAATTTGCTTGTTCTTGCACATGCGAATGAATTTAAGACGAGGTTTTGGAAGAAGTTAAGAAGAAAGACATTTTTTATGCTCTCTTTTGTCAAAATTGCCACTTGTTCTTCAAATTCATTGATAAATCTGGACTTGCACCTGCAAATGGAATATTTTTGATGCCTTCACCACTAATATCTGATAAAATTCGCCCAACTCTGGAAAGAAATTCGCTTTACTGAAGCTGGTTGAATGAATTAATGATGGACGCCATGAATAAATACAGCAAATTCGCACCATAAAGCATGATTGCAAGATTTTAAAACCCTAACTGAAAAAGAATGTTTCTGATTGGACCCCCTACAGTTGAACTGATACTTACTCGGAGTCTCGGATTAAAATGATAATAAAAATATTCATCTTGCCTTTACATGTGAATTTAAATCTCAGCATTAAAAAGGCGCCAATAATAAATAATTGGGAAAAATCGCCACCTTTCATGTTGTCATGCAAAATAAATATTAAACATTATTTTAATTCAGTTGACAAAAGAGTAAAGCATCTGAATGCACTCGACAAACTTCATTGAATCCAGAAAGTCGCTATTTGACCCTCTAGGCGTCCATTTGCACGAGTTATTAACTTTTTTGCTAACTTGCTATTTTATAGTTGACTGCAAAGTTACAGTTGCCCCTGTTCACCTTTGATTTCCAGATGACTGAGTGATGTCGTGACCAAGCTGTGATATCCACTGCGAAGCTTGCAGAGCAAGGATGAAATGTCTGCTGGGAGCTACAATTGCTAAAATCAATGTTTGACACCCCAAAAAATTAGGCGTCTTTGATTAAATTGATGCAAGGTTACCAGACTTAGCCATTTCTCCATTCTGCCATCTGATGCCTCAAACTGCCGCTGACGGCGAACGATGAACCCCACGAACTAGATGATAGGCTCACTGTGTGACTGGAAGTATTCTGCATCCGGTGACTATATGTAAGGCACCTGAAAACTGCATTAAGGACTCCAAAAGCAAGGGCGCCCCTAGCTTGTGAAGGCTCAAACACCATTTTATCAAAAATGTAACTTTCATCTGGATACCCTATTTTGACCCCTGACATCAGGAGCTGGAGTGCTCCGATTTGTGTACCGTCAATCTCTATGCGTAGCTAGATCATCTTACAAGAAATGTCTCTGGAGGCGACGAAGCAAGAAAATTGCTTCCAAGACCTCAAAGAGAAGGGCGCCTTTTCCAAGGGGAAATGTATTCTCTATACTAAGTCATTTTCCGACTGTCTTCACTTTTCAGCGTTCCACACAGACCTCGCATGTACGAGTGTTTGCCAAATCTCGGAGGTTGATGGCTGGGCTTGTTGGATAGCTGGAGTAATTCCGCACAAGTCTCATGAAGACTACGAAAGCTAAAAACCCCATCTGGCAGGCCTAAAGGCTGGGCGCCCCTGGCCTACAGAGGTACAAGTGTGTAATACTACATTTTTCCACTCTTTGATTTACGTGTTTGGTAGAATCTCTGCTACAATCACTTAGAATGTTGGATTGACTTGCAAACCGGTGTCTTGCGAAGCTAGACTAGATTAGAAAAGATCTCAGGAAGACAGCATCTGATTCAATGATCTGAGGGACCAAATTCAAGGGCGCCCCTGGGTTACAAGGGCACAAAAAGTTGTGGACTGACAACCCTCTGTGACATGCAACCTCTCATACCTTCAGCTTCTGACCTCAGTTGTCGGAGTTCTGCAACTTGGACGACTTCGCTTGATAGCTTGTCGGAAAGCTAGACTAATTGTGAAGAGATTGAATGTATTTGCAAGCACATGAAACCAAACCTGGGCCTTCAAAGAGAAGGGAACCCTTGAGCTATAGGGGCGTAGATTTGCTTTTTGCTAAAAATCTTCATCTATTTCATGTTTTGTAAACACCTTTCTTGCTACTGAAATGACCATGTAGGGGTATAATTCCGTTGTGAAGCACTTCTCCATCATGATATATCTCGCTCTGAGTCCCAAGTTCAGGGTCTGAGCTCTAGGAACTGACCAATTGCTGCTGACGATTGACATGACACTAACCAAAGTCCATGCTTGACTTGCCCAAAAACTGTATTTTGACATCATTCAAGAAGGTTTAAACTCTTTTAAGCAAAATGCCTTAATGAAGCAAAAAATTTGGTTTGGGTACAACATTGTGCAAGGACATTTTTGAAATGACCCCCTTACAAATTTTTCAATATTTTTTTGCAACAACACTTCAACAATGGCACCCGTTAACATTAGCATAATCAAATCAGTTGATGAAAGTAACCCTACTCCAAGAATGTTCACTCAAACCCAAGGTGGGTGAGGTGATATCATATGGCGTCGGGGATCATTAGTAACAAACTGAATGGAAGTACAATGTTGGAAATGTAAATTATGCAACTCGACCACTTATTCAGTGGGAGTGATTTTGATGGCTCAGCTGATGAACATGATGTAGAATGCAAGTACAAGGAAAGTAAATGGGCAGCTTGCCGACCCCTTCCACTTGTTCAGCGGGCAGTACAAAAAGTAAAGACGGCGAGGCCCGTCTCTTCCACCAATGGTGGGAATGATAGAATATGCAAGAAAGTAAATAAGGCGGCGAGGCCAACCTTCTTCTACTAATAGTGGGAATTACAATAGAAATTTGTAGAGATATTAAAGAGCTGATCTGAAATATGCCCCTTAATTTTTTCTTGGAATTTCCACAACACAAATAAGCACTTAATTAGCATTTGCTTCCAAAATGAAATCAAACTTAATGAACTCAACGCCAAGAATGTTCACCAAGATCCTTTGAAAGGTGAGGTGATAGCATATGGTGGAGGAAACTGAACAATAACTGGAAAGCAAATTACAACTGAATGTAAACAGGCGGTGAACCAGCCATGAGAGATTTCCTCACTACCACTTATTCAGTGGGGGGAAAGATTACAAAGCAAAACTAATTCATACATTGCGGCGGGCATCCACTCATGAGTGGGAATTCGCCACATTTCAGTGGGTAGAAAATGAGTGATTATTGAGTTTTTTCTCCACATTGGCGGTAAACCATCCAGGGGTTACAAATATGAAAAATTAAGCACAAGTAAATGCAGCAAAGGAATGACTAGAACAGTACTACTGTTTACAGTCTTACAATATAAATAACAGCTGCTAATTACAAGAGATTTACAATAGAATCAAAGCACAATTGATAGAAGATGATCTCCACACTAATTATCTCTCTAATGCTGAAAACATAAACCAAAATTTGAACTTCTAGAGGTCTGATAATAATAACCAGCAAACTGAAAATGATCATCCAGCAAACTGTAAACTAATAAAATGCTCACAACTACTTCAAGATACCTCCAAATGGAATGAAACGAATTGCAATGACTCTTTGGAGGATAGGCGCCCAATGTGCAATGACAAAATTGCATCCAAACTCCACCAATAATTTAGCATGAACTCCAATGTCCTCTTGAAATGGTACGGCCTGTTGAAAGGGGCGATTTTGGAAGATAAAATAAAATACTCCAAATTAAGTTCCAATCTTTTGTGGAAAGGGTCGCCCTTGGTCTAGAATCACAATGCATCAATACCCGGAACAAGATTAAATTTATTCAGAAAGCTGCTAACAAAAATCTACTTCAGCTATATGAACAACAGCAACATAGAAACTTAAAATATCACCAAAATTCTCCAACTTTGAAGCTCAATCTGCTAGTCTGAATGAGAAGCAGCCATAAAACCAACTAGGTGTTATCTTTCAAACGCGAAATTGGACAAGTGTTAGGAGGTAAGCATTCCTTGAAGCCAAATTCACAATGTCATTTTGACAACATAACTTAAGCATAAACAATGGATGGTAAATGCTGGAGCAAACTCTCTCTTTTATAGAATTGAAAGAGACTTTTCAAATTCCATAACTCCTCCAAGAAAGGGACGCCAAAAGCTCCTTTTTGAAATATTTGCAAATTCAAAATATTTAATTCTCCTCTAGGATGGCGTCCAACTTCAAGGCATAATAAAACTTCATTAATTAATAAATAACTCCATGTGGCGTCCCCCCTTAATGACCACTTTTTAAAACAACTTCAAGTTAATGCATTAGGCCAAGGGGTTAATTAAAAAATATAACATTAATGCCTTGAGATAAATTATTTCTCCAAATAATGCTCTTAAAAGCCAAAACCAAAATTGCACAACTGCTCCAACAGAAATGGAAACTCACTGACTGTTGATGCTACTGCCCAAGATGGCACTGCCAGAAATAGAGCTTACTAAAAATAGTAAACTCTGAAAAGTTGCCCAATGCCTTTGCATGATATATCACTGCGAAGCTCTTTGAAAACCCAGAATTCCACCAGACATGCATCAAAACTCATACATGCTGTTACACCCCGATTGTATAGCTACTATTCATAGGATGTACATTGTAAATGTTGAATCTTTCTGTTGAATAAATTGAATTGTTCTTGTGATCAATTGGATGTATCCTAAATGATTGTCTCTTTATCTGATGCTTCTATTGGTGTAAATCTTGAATGAAAATAGCATATGAAGTTATGAAATAATGTTGTTCTAACTTTCTACAATGCTTAATGTATATTGTTTTGGTCTTGAGCAAATAACTTCCGTTACCATGTCATGATTTGCAGGAAACAGGTTTGTACCTCGAGACAGAGGAGAGATATCACTCGGGGAAGAACTTGGTCGGGTAAACAGTAATGGATACCAACTGGACATACACACACAAACCTTAGAACTGAGTAAGCTAAGTCATTGTTTTGGTTAAAGGTAAGTCATCCGTAGGCTTGTCTCGTATCATTAGGAGTTGTGTCTTCTTCTGAATGTGTAATCAAGTGATGCTTGCCAATATAACCTTAAAAATAATAAGTTCTGGTTAGAGGTGGATATGTGTATCTGTACATATAAACATACGAATACGATACGTACAAATATCCATAAGTACATTCATGTCGATACAAACGTAATAAGCAGATGGATATGCCATACGTATGTGTCGATATAAATGTATTTATTGATACTTATACGTATAGTATATATATATGAATATATATACAGGTATACATACCCACAGCTAACATGATAAGTGAATTATATTAAATAACGATATTTTGTCTCCGAATATTATACATGCACATATATATACATATACAGGTTTACATATAGTATGGACTGGTACACAGTATATTGACGTATAATGTAGATGTATATATATGTACAGGTATAAAGAAATATAATTATATATTTAATATTTTATTAAAATATAAATATAATATAGTTTATAAAAGTATACGATATTATTTAAATTATTAATTTAAATAATTATACAATTAAAAACTATATTATATAAATATTTTAATAGAATAAAATATATAAATATACTTGAATAAAAGTTTTAAAATCAAAGTAAATTATGAATTAGCATTTTATAAGACTAAGTCTTAGAAGAGAATAAAATCGCGATTTCTCTAAAGTGCTGAAATACTCCATGGCGTCGAATTATCAAAGCTTCATGAGTTTGGAGAAAACGCATTAAAGTAATGTCGAACTTTATTAAAAATATTAAAGAGTTGCAAATTCGAAATAAGGAAGAAAAAACGTGAAAATGTCTTAGTAAAATGAAAAACGCGCAGGTAATTCGCGCGACTAGGGCCAGGCGTCTGAAAATGGCCGATTTATCTCTTGCTTGGTGAATAAAATGAAATCTGGACGCCATTAGAGCAAGGAAAAAGTCTTCAATAAAAACTTGGCAAATAACCTAGCTGAAAAAACGCGTCAGAACAAGAGCTGTCACGTTTTAACAAACTGAACAAATTCAAATTGAAATAAGCTTTGTTGCTATCAAAAATGGAGGTCGAAACCCTCGCCTTATTGCAACACGTTTTTAGTTTGAAATATTCCACTTCTTGTTGGCAGTTCTGGCGCCATAGAAGGTGGAAAACAATTCAAATACCAATCCTATAAATACCTGGGTTTGGCATTCATAATCTCACGAATTTACAGTCAAGTTACAGTGAACATTTTGTAAGCCAAAGAAAGAGTTCGCCCTATTGTGAAATTGTTAAGTTTATTCTGTTAATGTGAAGTAATCTCTGAACAAGAGAACAGTAGTTTGAAAATTGCTATTTTGAAGTAATCTCTGAATAAGAGAGGAGTAATCAGGAAATTGCTAGTCTGCTGTGTTGGAGTATTTGTTTCAAGTATCCAGCTGAAAGCCATCTGAGTGAAGGCAAGTGAAGGAGCTACCTTCCAAACTTCTGGAAAGCTAAATCAGGCATGCTAAATTCTTTCTTTACATATTTTCCTAATTTTCCAGAGTAATCTGATAGGTCTCTGAATTATAGTCATGGCTGGAAAGGAAAGAGTTTGACTGTCTGGTAGACTTAAATTGAATTCAAAAAGAATGTCAGTTTCTTAAACATGTGATAAGTTGTGATATAAAAGTATCATGTAAATAGTCATTTCATGGTTTTGTTGTCAATAATGTACGGTTTACATTACTTAATGGAAAGCAATCTGCGTAGTATTTAATGGCTCTATATAAGAGCATATGCTTGTGTATAGATAATAGTTACTAGGATTGAATCAAGAATATTTGCAAGTTATTTACTACAACTAGATACAAACAACTTAGTCAAGTTATTGTATCCCTAGGATGTGTATATCCTGAATTAGGGCGTCAGTTGTAGTATCTTGTTTAATAGTCAGTTGTAGTATCAGTAGTAAAATGTTGTAGGAAGTCTAGGGTACGGACTACCCCGATAGACCAACCTACGCGTAGAATTAAGATAGCCTTAAGTCAAGTTGAACCTGGCTAGTGATTGTGACATATGACCTATGTTCTTCGTTGAACGTAAACACTTTGGCCAAAGTAGTGTAAGGAACCATTTAGTTGTTGTACTACACTGTCAGTTCACCGTGATTCCGAAATACAACCTAGTTTGTGATTTGCCGTTAGCACGAAAGCTAGTTTTGTAGAATCACAGCACTATGTCCAGTTGGTAGTCATTAAAGGTTACCCAACCAATCTCTTCTTCGAAGGGAGGGCCGTTCATTGAAAAATGATCGTGCGGGGGACCGCATTATAAGTCCGTGGTTGGCGGAAAAACGCTCGAGTGATGTTTCTCCTCCACGAACACCCGACGGATGCTCCAAAGCTTGACAGGACGGATTCCTGGACCTTCTTATTTCTATTGGTGTCAAAAGCCTACGGGCTATGTATGTATGTTTCTCTTCATGCTTTGTAATTTCATTTGAAATGAAATAGTTTAAAGATGCAAAAGATGTTTCTTATTTATGTTTTGAAAAGAAATTGTTTAATCAAAATGGTATTGTTCTTACTTTTATGTATGAATTGTAAAGTTTTAATTTTATCGTACAAGTGTGTTCGTTACATGTGGTATCAGAGCCTAGGTTTAAAACACTAGGAACCTATGAGTCCGCCAATTTTCCTCAGTCCAACATTATCTAATGTTGTGAAATTCTTGTGACAGGATGGTACGCGTACGATTAACAGCCAGGAAGACTGTAGTCGGTAACGAACGATACCTGAAAGCCAAGAAGGAAAATGAGGCCATCACTAGAACTATCTTAGGAACCAATCAAGAAAATGCAATTTGGTTAAGCGACACAGAAACAGTCAGTCATGCTCTTTCCCGTATCAATGAAGTAAAAGGTAGACTAAAGATGGAAGCTGCTTTCAACCGCCTACCCAACACTTCTCCGGGAAAATCTGATTCCTTACCATTATCGAGGGACATGCCTTCCGAGGAAAGCACGAGTCCAGCATTCATTTTCCGGGATCCTAGAGTTCTTCCGTTGGCTGAGATCATAACCATTTCTTCCAGTGATGAGTCAGTAGGATACACTCCGAGGACTCCACCAGTTGAGAATGATCCTTACTTTCAAATGATGGATCCTATTGTTGATGAGTACCATATCAACAACACCCTTAACTATGTATCTGAAGATAAAACTGATGGATATTATCCTTTTTGGGATAGAGAAGAGCAGATTAGAGATGAGGAAAATGATAGGTTTCAGCAATATTCTCAATCTGTAGGATATACTCCTCTTAGCTATACTTCTGAGACTGAATCAGAGGGATATTCACCTCTTGACTATCTCAATAGTCATTCTATGTAATCGATGGATGATTAAATCCTTTTGAATAAATAAAAAAATTCTGTGTTTATCAAAAATTTGTGTATGCTTCAAAACTTGCTTGGTATATTATGTGTTTATATCTTGAAAGCTTTTACGTTTTCTAATTTATCATAAGTTAAATAATCTAACTTAGATAAGATATCAGGTATAAATCAATCATAAAATCATGGTGAAAACTTACGAAAGGATGCGTAACAAACCCGGAACAAGCAAGGATGATGAACAAAGAGACATAGGAGTACAAGCAACCCTAGACCTGATTCTAGCAAGGTTGTCCAATATTGAGAGTGAAAGAGAAAGGGATAAGTTGGAAAAAAATTAAACATTGATAACACAGAAGCTGTAAGTTCTTCTCATGGACGTAATGATGAAAGGGAGAAATCACCAACCAATTCCGCCGAGAGGAATAAAAAGATAATTTCTACTGAACTATCAAGGGACATGAAAAAGATAATACCACCTAAGTTTGATGGTAGTGCGGGAGGTGATGAAGCAGAAATTTGGCTTGTCCAAATGGAAAAATACTTTGAAATAAGAAATTATGACGAAGTAACAAAGGCAGCTTGGGGAGCCTACCAATTAGCAGGGGAAGCCTCAAATTGGTGGATGAACAAGAAATTGGAGTTGGATATAAGTTCTTGGAAATTGACGTGGGGAGAATTTGTGGAAATCTTCCGTAAGCGGTGGTTACCACAATTATTCTATGATCAGAAACTTTCTGACTTCCAAGAATTAAAACAAGGAACTATGTCAGTGCATGAATACTGGGAAAAGTTCACAAGACTCCTTCGGTATGTTCCGATTTACCATAAGGATGAACGATTCCGCATCAGAAAGTTCATACTTGGGCTAAATGGCAAAATTGGTGGTGAAGTGGACATGCATGGTCCAACTACCATGGACTTAGTCTATGAAAAGGCTATAAAGCAGGAGCAGAAACTCAAAGCTGATTCTCATCGCCAAGAGAAAAAGGAGCAAAAGAAGGACAGCGAGGTCATGGCCAAACAAACCCCAAAGAAGGATGAACCTGTTCGGGAAGCTGCTAAGTCAAAAGGAAAGAGATCTCGCTTCGGTGGGAAAGATTTCCGTAAAGATAAAAAAAGGAACAACTTTAATAGTGGGAACGCTAACAAGTTCAATGATGGAAACAATAAATCTGGAGAGACTTCCGGAAGAAAAGGACCTCCTACAGGATGTTTCATATGCAAGGGTGATCATTATGCTAGGGAATGTCCAAACAAAACTTCTGGGAATTCTTTGCCTCCACAAAAGGCTATGTTCCAGCAAAGGATACATGCAGCAGTTGATGATAGGCAAGCTGACTATCAAATAACGCCCATCGAAACAACAGGTAAATTATTTGGTTTACCTATCTCTGTTCTTATAGATACTGGTGCAACTGAAAGTTTTGTTTCTCCTAGTATAGCAAATAAATTGACTAGAAAGGCTGGGCACATGGCTACATCATGGAATGTAGAATATGCTAATAGTACAAGAGCAAAGGTGGACCAATGTCTCTTCGAGGCTAACTTAGAATTGCCTAGTTTCACCACTGAAGTCAATCTTTATGTCACACCATTAGGATCCTATGACGTCATCTTAGGAATGAATTGGTTGTGGAGACATAGAGCCATAGTTGACTGTGAATCAAAAACAGTTAAATGTTTAGATGACTATGGAAATCAAGTAAATCTTCAAGGAATACCTAAAGAGGTTAAAATTAGACAAATCTCAGCAATGCAATTGCTAAGAGCCAAAAAGAAAGGTTGCAAACTTTTTGCAGTGAAGATTGAAGAATTAAGTGACCCTGATGATGAAAGCACACAAGAGATTGAAGATGGAGAAATTGATGAATTAGGAATCTCAGATATAGAGAAATATCCGGTTTTAAGGGAGTATGCTGATGTATTTCCTGAGGAATTACCTGGTTTACCCCCAAAAAGAGTCTTTGATTTTCCTATAGACATAATTCCTGGATCCGAACCTGTATCCAAGGTACCATATAGAATGACTACTACTGAATTAGCAGAACTCAAGGCTCAGCTAGATGAGTTGCTGACTAAAGGACTAGTAAGACCAAGTGTATCACCATGGGGAGCACCTGTGATCTTCGTTAAGAAGAAAGATGGAACAATGCGGCTTTGTATTGATTATCGCATGCTTAACAAAGCTACGATAAAGAACAAGTATCCATTACCTCGAATTGATGATTTGTTTGATCAAGTCAGAGGAGCAGCCGTATTTTCTAAAATTGATCTAAGATCCGGATATCACTAGCTTAGAGTTAAGGATGAGGATATCTATAAAACCGCCTTTAGAACTCGGTATGGACACTATGAATTCACAGTATTGCCATTTGGTTTGACAAATGCACCTGCAGCATTTATGAACCTTATGAATAGTGTATTCAGAGATTACTTGGATAAGTTTGTGTTGGTGTTTCTAGATGACATATTAATCTATTCTAGAAATGAAGAAGAACACAATCGGCACTTAGGAATGGTTCTACAACGTTTGCGTGAGCATAAGTTGTACGGAAAGCTATCCAAGTGTACCTTCTTCCAACGTAAAGTACATTACTTGGGACATGTGATTTCAGCTGAGGGAATTGAAGTTGATCCAGCTAAGATCGCAGCAATAACTCAGTGGCCTGTACCTAAGAATGTACCTGAAGTGAGAAGTTTTATGGGACTAGCAGGTTATTATAGGAAGTTTGTTGAAAACTTCTCCAAGATTGCTTTTCCTATAACTTCCCTACAGAAAAAGGGAAAAAGATTTGATTGGAATGAGAAGTGTCAAAAGGCATTTGACCTACTCAAAGAAAAATTAACTACCGCACCAATTCTGAAAGTGCTATCTTGAAAGGAGTTTCACAGTTGTCGCTGATGCTTGCAGAGAAGGACTTGGTGGAGTACTTATGCAAGATAATCAAGTAATTGCTTATGAGTCAAGAAAGCTAAAACCTTATGAGATGAATTATGCTTCGCATGATTTAGAGTTGGCAGCTGTCGTTCATGCATTGCGAATGTGGAGACACTATTTGCTTGGGAAACCCTTTGAGTTAAAAACTGATCATAATGGTTTAAAATACCTTTTTACTCAACCAAATCTAAATGCCAGACAGAGGAGATGGTTGGAGTTGATTGCTGATTATGATTTCAATATCAGCTACATCAAAGGAAAAGAAAACAGAGTTGCTGATGCATTAAGTCGAAGACGCCATATAGCTTCTATTGTTGCAATTCATACTGATTTTAAAAACCTAGTGCTCCAGAAATGTGCAGAAGATGAGTATTATTTGCAAGTTAAGCAAGCACTTAAAGAGAATCCTGAAGATTCAAGGTATGATGGTTTCAAGTTTGAACCAAATGGAATGCTTAGGTATAAAGGAAGGATGTATGTACCCAACATAAGCAACTTAAGAAATTTGGTGTGGAAAGAAGCACATGAGGCTCCATATTCTGGTCATCCAGGAGTAACAAAAATGATGGCCGATATAAAGCCATTATATTTCTGGAAAGGAATGAAGGGAGATGCTGCTAATTATGTTGCAAAATGCTTGGAATGTCAACGAGTAAAAGCTGAGCATCATCATCCAGCCGGTTTGCTATACCCTCATGATATTCCAGAGTGGAAGTGGCAAGTGATAAGTATGGATTTTGTGCAAGGATTGCCTATGTCCAGAAATAAGCACAATACCATACTGGTAGTAGTTGATAGGCTGACTAAAGTAGCTCACTTTATACCTGGAAATCTAACTGATGGAGCACCAGTTATTGCAAGAAAATTTGTGCAAGAAGTATTCAGATTGCATGGGATACCTGAAAAGATCATTTCTGATAGGGATGCAAGAATTACTTCTAGGTTTTGGCAAACCTTATTTTCTGCACTCGGAACTCAGCTAAATATCAGCTCAGCATATCATCCGGAAACGGATGGGCAAACTGAAAGAGTAAATCAAGTTTTAGAAGACCTACTTCGAGTATATTGCATGGATCAGCAATATAAGTGGGAAGACTATTTACCTTTAGTCGAATTTGCCTACAATAATTCATACCATTCTGCAATCAAAATGGCTCCGTTTGAAGCCTTGTATGGTCGAAAGTGTCGAACTCCGATAAGTTGGGATAAACTTGAGGATCGAGTAAGTCTTGGACCTGTAATGTTAGCAGAAATGGAAGAGCAAGTAAAGAGTATAAAGCAAAGGTTAGCCGAAGCTAACAGTCGACAAAAGAGTTATGCTGATGCAAAGAGAGTACCTCGAAATTTTGCCATAGGTGATAAGGTTTTGTTGAGAGTCAAACCTCATAAAAGCTCCATTAAATTTGGAAAGTCATCCAAATTAGCTCCACGATATGTTGGACCTTTTGAGGTTTTAGAAGAAGTAAACCCAGTAGCCTATCGAATTGCATTACCACCTGCTCTTGCTCGAATGCATAATGTCTTCCATGTGTCCTACCTTAAGAAGTATATACCAGGTGATAACCATGTTATTGATTGGACTGCTTTACAGGTAAAGGATCCCGGGGTAGTAATGCTCGAGCCTATTAAAGTGCTTGAAGTCCGCAAGCTACGCTTACGGAACAGAGAAGTCTCTCAATGTAAAGTCCAGTGGGATCAATATACTGAGGACTCAGCTACCTGGGAAGACTATGAGGAAATCCGGAGAAAATTTCCTGACATTCTTGAGGCATTCAAGAATGGTGAATAAAGTAGTGTTTTGTTGTTTTTATGCTTTAAATAATACCTTGTTCATCGGGGACGATGAATCATAAGGGGGGGAGTATGTTACACCCCGATTGTATAGCTACTATTCATAGGATGTACATTGTAAATGTTGAATCTTTCTGTTGAATAAATTGAATTGTTCTTGTGATCAATTGGATGTATCCTAAATGATTGTCTCTTTATCTGATGCTTCTATTGGTGTAAATCTTGAATGAAAATAGCATATGAAGTTATGAAATAATGTTGTTCTAACTTTCTACAATGCTTAATGTATATTGTTTTGGTCTTGAGCAAATAACTTCCGTTACCATGTCATGATTTGCAGGAAACAGGTTTGTACCTCGAGACAGAGGAGAGATATCACTCGGGGAAGAACTTGGTCGGGTAAACAGTAATGGATACCAACTGGACATACACACACAAACCTTAGAACTGAGTAAGCTAAGTCATTGTTTTGGTTAAAGGTAAGTCATCCGTAGGCTTGTCTCGTATCATTAGGAGTTGTGTCTTCTTCTGAATGTGTAATCAAGTGATGCTTGCCAATATAACCTTAAAAATAATAAGTTCTGGTTAGAGGTGGATATGTGTATCTGTACATATAAACATACGAATACGATACGTACAAATACCCATAAGTACATTCATGTCGATACAAACGTAATAAGCAGATGGATATGCCATACGTATGTGTCGATATAAATGTATTTATTGATACTTATACGTATAGTATATATATATGAATATATATACAGGTATACATACCCACAGCTAACATGATAAGTGAATTATATTAAATAACGATATTTTGTCTCCGAATATTATACATGCACATATATATACATATACAGGTTTACATATAGTATGGACTGGTACACAGTATATTGACGTATAATGTAGATGTATATATATGTACAGGTATAAAGAAATATAATTATATATTTAATATTTTATTAAAATATAAATATAATATAGTTTATAAAAGTATACGATATTATTTAAATTATTAATTTAAATAATTATACAATTAAAAACTATATTATATAAATATTTTAATAGAATAAAATATATAAATATACTTGAATAAAAGTTTTAAAATCAAAGTAAATTATGAATTAGCATTTTATAAGACTAAGTCTTAGAAGAGAATAAAATCGCGATTTCTCTAAAGTGCTGAAATACTCCATGGCGTCGAATTATCAAAGCTTCATGAGTTTGGAGAAAACGCATTAAAGTAATGTCGAACTTTATTAAAAATATTAAAGAGTTGCAAATTCGAAATAAGGAAGAAAAAACGTGAAAATGTCTGAGTAAAATGAAAAACGCGCAGGTAATTCGCGCGACTAGGGCCAGGCGTCTGAAAATGGCCGATTTATCTCTTGCTTGGTGAATAAAATGAAATCTGGACGCCATTAGAGCAAGGAAAAAGTCTTCAATAAAAACTTGGCAAATAACCTAGCTGAAAAAACGCGTCAGAACAAGAGCTGTCACGTTTTAACAAACTGAACAAATTCAAATTGAAATAAGCTTTGTTGCTGTCAAAAATGGAGGTCGAAACCCTCGCCTTATTGCAACACGTTTTTAGTTTGAAATATTCCACTTCTTGTTGGCAGTTCTGGCGCCATAGAAGGTGGAAAACAGTTCAAATACCAATCCTATAAATACCTGCGTTTGGCATTCATAATCTCACGAATTTACAGTCAAGTTTACAGTGAACATTTTGTAAGCCAAAGAAAGAGTTCGCCCTATTGTGAAATTGTTAAGTTTATTCTGTTAATGTGAAGTAATCTCTGAACAAGAGAACAGTAGTTTGAAAATTGCTATTTTGAAGTAATCTCTGAATAAGAGAGGAGTAATCAGGAAATTGCTAGTCTGCTGTGTTGGAGTATTTGTTTCAAGTATCCAGCTGAAAGCCATCTGAGTGAAGGCAAGTGAAGGAGCTACCTTCCAAACTTCTGGAAAGCTAAATCAGGCATGCTAAATTCTTTCTTTACATATTTTCCTAATTTTCCAGAGTAATCTGATAGGTCTCTGAATTATAGTCATGGCTGGAAAGGAAAGAGTTTGACTGTCTGGTAGACTTAAATTGAATTCAAAAAGAATGTCAGTTTCTTAAACATGTGATAAGTTGTGATATAAAAGTATCATGTAAATAGTCATTTCATGGTTTTGTTGTCAATAATGTACGGTTTACATTACTTAATGGAAAGCAATCTGCGTAGTATTTAATGGCTCTATATAAGAGCATATGCTTGTGTATAGATAATAGTTACTAGGATTGAATCAAGAATATTTGCAAGTTATTTACTACAACTAGATACAAACAACTTAGTCAAGTTATTGTATCCCTAGGATGTGTATATCCTGAATTAGGGCGTCAGTTGTAGTATCTTGTTTAATAGATTCATCATTTCAGTAGTAAAATGTTGTAGGAAGTCTAGGGTACGGACTACCCCGATAGACCAACCTACGCGTAGAATTAAGATAGCCTTAAGTCAAGTTGAACCTGGCTAGTGATTGTGACATATGACCTATGTTCTTCGTTGAACGTAAACACTTTGGCCAAAGTAGTGTAAGGAACCATTTAGTTGTTGTACTACACTGTCAGTTCACCGTGATTCCGAAATACAACCTAGTTTGTGATTTGCCGTTAGCACGAAAGCTAGTTTTGTAGAATCACAGCACTATGTCCAGTTGGTAGTCATTAAAGGTTACCCAACCAATCTCTTCTTCGAAGGGAGGGCCGTTCATTGAAAAATGATCGTGCGGGGGACCGCATTATAAGTCCGTGGTTGGCGGAAAAACGCTCGAGTGATGTTTCTCCTCCACGAACACCCGACGGATGCTCCAAAGCTTGACAGGACGGATTCCTGGACCTTCTTATTTCTATTGGTGTCAAAAGCCTACGGGCTATGTATGTATGTTTCTCTTCATGCTTTGTAATTTCATTTGAAATGAAATAGTTTAAAGATGCAAAAGATGTCTCTTATTTATGTTTTGAAAAGAAATTGTTTAATCAAAATGGTATTGTTCTTACTTTTATGTATGAATTGTAAAGTTTTAATTTTATCGTTCAAGTGTGTTTGTTACACATGCAAACCTTAAAAAATGCATCAAAAACCTCCTATAAAATAGGAAACCCTAATTTGCACTTCTGATCAGCTTACGGATTTCCGGAAATAAGCTATCAGTCACAAAAGAGCTTATGGCCAAAATGGGGACATTACATGATCAATACTAGTGAATCAGCGTTACAATATGAAATAGAATCCTGCATGAGCCAAGTATTAGAGAAATCCAAGTGCTGCAAAGGATATAGAATGTCTCTCCAACTCCAAAAGACTCTCAAACATGAAAATCAAGCCAAAACTCCAACTCCTAACAAATTTGATATATCAGACCAGCAAACTGAAAACACACACCAACAACTAGAAAACTCACTAAAATGTTCATAACTCACTCAATACTTCGCCAAACAACATGAAATCAGCTACAAATGAAAGCTAAGATGATGGCGACCAAGTCTAAGTGAACAAACTGCATCAAACACCCAACCACAAATTAAACGCAATTTCCAATGCAGTGACAGACAAGATACAACCTTCAAGATGGCGACCCACAGGATAAAATCATAGGCTCCAAAATAAAATCTGAAACTTTGGGGCGCCCTAGATAGACTCAAACAATGGGCCAATACCTAGAGCCATCAAAAATTCGTGCACAGAGCTATGATTGAAAATCACTTTCAACACTTCAAAACCAGCAACCTGTAAAACTAAGAAACACATCAAAACTTCAACAATAATGCTCAATCTGCTATCTTTGAATGAGAAGCAGTCTCATATCTAGCTAGGTACTATCTCTTAAGCACGAAGATTGGAAGGAAGGGACTAGGAGGTATGCATTCCTCAAAGCCAAAACCTGAAACAATTTCAACAACATTTCAATATGAAAGATAATGGATGAAAAACAAAGATCCCAGTACTCTTATTTATAGCCTTTTCTCAACTCCAATTCAGATCTTCTTTTCCCTCTAATTAGGGCGACCAAATGAGATTCTCATTCACTTTTTAATATTCTCCAATTTGCATTTCTTTTCAAACTTCATTCTCCTTCATAACTTGGCGTCCAACATAAGGAGGGGGTGACTTTATTAAAATTGCCAATAATTCATTAGTTAGGCGTCCCACTTTATCAAGTGAAAATAAACATTATAGTCACTTAAATATTTTCCCCTTAAAATATTATTTTCATCAAATAAGGCCTCCAAAATGCTAAACATTATAAAAATCACTTATCTCTCCTAAGTGGCGTCCCAATTAGCCTTAGTAATTAGTTAAATTTAAAATTTCCAACTCATGCGTCTAAAATTGAAAATCACTTAAGCCACCAAACCTGCCAAATCAGGCTCCAAGATTGTTGGAGACCAAACTGCCAAAATTGCGCTGCCAGAAATAGCCACTACACTGAACTGCCGAATTGCTGCTAAAAATAACACTACCAAAAAAGTACTTACTAAAAATAGCATACTGCTAAAAATAGTAAGTTGTTCTAAACTCATGTTGAGCACAAATCGGGCAGCCGTCGTGACTTACTAAAAATAGTAAGTCCGGAAAGGTCCTTTGTTTCAATTGCATGTCACATCACCGCGAAGCTCTCTGAAAACCCAAAAGGAATATAGAATCAGAACTATAAAACTCCAACATGCAAGCCTCCAAAACTGCTAAGGAAACAACCAAAATTGCAAATCATTATCTCGTTATGAATGTTACCACATCCCAAAGCTCTCCAAAAACCCAGAAAGCTCCACCGGACATGCATTAGAAAATCTCGCATGCAAGCCTTCAAAACCTCCTCTAAAAGTGGAAACCCTAATTTCAGCTTCGAACTGGCGTACAAGCTTGTGGAAATAGGCTATCAGACATAGAAGAGCGTATGGCTAATTTTGATGCCAATAGTTGACAAGGTAATAGTACTTATGAGAAACTCAGTTTATGGGGGACCTTTTTTGCGCTAAACTGAGTGACCTCCGGATTTTTAAAGAAGCCGATTTCTTCTATAATGGGGTTTGGAAAGGGAAAAGGAAACATATATATAAAATAAAATCTAATCTAAGGCGATGCGCTGAGACTTAATGATAGGCATAATAAATCATAGATCTAAGGGCCCGATTGGTATTTGCAATGTTTCAGAAAGGCAAAAACTGAAGATTAAAGTATAAATAATCCATTCATTGACATAAAATAACATTGCATACATTCCTACTGCCAAGAAGAGTCATAAGACATGATCTAGATCAACAAACTTGCATTCAGTATATATGAAGTTCTCAAATGAAATATCCAGACAATAGCAACACAGTTTAAAGTTTAATCAAATAGCAGAAAAGAACAGAAAGGCCAAACAATTGGCACAGTCTGAAAGTCTTTTACCATAAAAACAAAACAATAATAAAGGCCTGGTGTCTTTTCCTAAAATCAGTGTTCCTTCAAAATCCGGACCCTTCCCTCAAAACAAAGAGAAGTATATATAGTTGAAAACTCCCATTGCCTCGGAGAGCAGTAACGGAAAAGATTTGAAAATCTTTTGCAATGATGCAGAATCAAAGATACCCTTTGGCCGTTGCAACAAAAAGACTTCAAGCTAAAGGATTTGGTCGCTCTGGTCCAGGTGCATCCTCTGCTAATGATGGCAGTGGTCCAGCAGAAGCCCCCGCAGACAAGTTTCGCCTTTTGAGGTAGGCGGTTAAAAACACGTGGTTGAAGTTGCAGCTTGTGGTTCACTCCATCCTCGGCACTGAAGTAGTGTGTGCAAAAGAGACGCGTGGCAGCATTTCGTTGCCTGCGGTCGCTATTTCATCCTCTCACTAAAAGCTTGCGTAGAGCAGACACGTAGCAAAAGTGCATCGCAGACGCCAATCGTGGGGCTCGCCAAATTTCTTTGGGAATGAGAGCTACGTGGCACTCGAGCGGGAGCCGATGAGGAAGCAAAAAAAACGATCAAAATGGCCCGCAACTACGACACGTGGAAGCATAGTGGGGATTCCCGAGATGCGAAGGAAAGGAAACCTCCGGGGAGAGCAGAGCAGACACATACCAAAACCAACCCTAAATGAGCCAGTTTATCTTGCAATAGCTGATGCGATTGCTTCTTTAGCAGAGTCACCGTTTTGAAATTCTTCGAACAAGTGAAGAATCCTTTCTTCTTGACACTTTGACTGCTACAGAAGGTATAATCAATGATACACACCTGTCGATACATTTCAAGCGTGAGCACCCTATTTGTGATGCAGGTAGGGAGTAGGAAAGGTTGATCGGTGAAGCCCCGCACTCGGAGAATCGTGAAATCCACTCCGAAGAACCAGTCACAAGCGGGAATGAAACTCTACATATATCCGGTCTATTCTATGTTGAGCCGGACTATGTCACCTCCTCCTTGTAAATCTTGCAAGACCGGAGTTATATAATAATCCGAAAATGCATAGTAATCATATGTCATGGAAAGAAAGGGTGTCCATGTGGATACTGGCTTCCTCTTCTGCTTCTCATAAAAAATTGACAATTCAAAATATCTGCCGAAGAAATTAGGGTTTTGATGCAGGAACATGTGAACCAGGAAGGAGAGAAATCTAAACTTTCCCTCCATTGGGTAATTTTCTATTTGCCGTATCATTTCCTCCATTAGGAATTCGGCGAAATCATACTAGAAGATATTGTGTTGTTTGTGGAATTGGAAAGCCGGCCCTAGTTGAAAGGCTTCCACCATCCCGTCGGAGTCCCGACCGCACACAAACGCTAGCATTGACAAGGCATCTTGCATGTCTTCAGGAAATGAACCCTGCAACAACGGGATACTCGACAACTTAGTGCCTGGGATTCCCTTCTTGCCAATTTCCTCCATTAGGAAATGTGAGTTCTTTTTCATCGCCTTCCATGTATTTTTTGCTTTAGCAGGAGAGAAAGAATCAATTCGATCCTTTGTGGTACCAAGGTCCGGGATACATAGCATATGCCAAATGGCTTGTGGGCTGATGTTAACACATAAGTTTCGACCCTCGATGCAGTGGGTGCTCGGGTTATAACACTGAATGGTGGCATCAACTATTTCTGAGCAATAATGTACCAGTGGGACCATGTATTCCGGAAGCCCACCGTACCATACCTTTTTTGCTGTTGATATGGTCTCCCGAGATACCTTCATCCTTGCACAGGCTGCTTCTCTTAAAGACTTAGGGTTTTTTGTGAGGCGTTGGTCATGACTATTATCCCATTTCTCCTCAACCCTTTTTTGGTTTCTGCAATCTTTGGGCCTATCCAGCTGTATTGTATTTGCCTTTTTCGGCTTGCCTGGTATACCAAGCGTAGCATATGATAAATCTTCGTAGACATACACAACTTTTGACGACTGTATAGCACTAAGCAAGTGTTGGCCAATCTCCCCCTGAATTTGCTGTGATGAACTCTCCAACATTTTTCTTCAGATGAAAGCTTTTGTAGGTTTTGGATTCTTCGTAATTTTTACTCGAGTGTGGATATGCTAAAAACTTCTCTTCACTTAGCTTGGCGTATTTCAAAAGACATTAAGCATTAAAAGCTTTTTCATGCAAAATTTTAGCTATCTTTTCTCAAGGTGGTAAGAGGAAAGTAGGTTTTTGCATTTATTCCGGCATGTACTGCTAATTCCTTGGTTCGTGCAAAAATGAATTACTTGCCATTTGGAAGTGGCAAGAATTCATTATTGCGTTGGCAACCGTGTGATACATTGTGATTTCCTTGGAACTTGAGCCAGCGATTTGCCTTCTAACCTTGCATTAGCATGCGCTGGCAATTAATATCCCGGACGGAATGATTAAGCCAAAACAAACGACCACCGCCTGCAAAGATATGAATCCTGCCTTGGGTTTTGGGAAGCGCTTGTGAGGTGACACAATAGCCTACGGATCGTGCAGCTTACTGCCGATGAGCGCCACCATTTTAAAGCTAATTAATTAGCTCTTATTAACTTAGCACGCATTGAACCGTACTTTTACAGACGCAATTGGTCAAGAAATGCGAGCAAATGCAGGCACGCCTTTCAAGTTGGCACTTGGTTATCATCATGTTTTCTCAAAACGGATTAGCATGCTTTTTCTCATTTTTTCTATAAATAGGCCTCTAAATAGTGAGGGAATCAATTTAGCATTTGAGCAAATTTTTAGCAATAGGCCATTGGCACAGTATTTATCTTTAGTAAGCGAGTTTTCTCATAGGCTAGGTGGTAGGCAAGTTTCAGGAGTAGTTAGAAGGTAGTAGCATTGTGTCAGTACCATGGACACTCCTATTAGGCTAGTTTCTTACAAGTCGCAGACAACTTTCCTCGGAGAGATTTCAACTAGACACTTGGAAAGGTTGACCAAAAACAAACACTCACTGGCTTTGATAGCCATGAAGTGGGTTTTGGGTAGGGATTGCATAGAGTATGAGGACAAATACCGCATAAACATCAACATCTGTTCGCACTTTGTCGTGTCAATGTTGGATATTGGAATCCCCAGGCCTCTAATCCTGAAGTTAGGCAAGGAAATTTTTTCGAAAAAGTATCTAAATGGTTTGGGTGAGGTCGTCGCTCATGCTGCATATGGGGTAGGCCTACCAACAGCTAGTGACCTTCGGCGCTATATCGAGGAAGAAGCAGTCGTTGCATGGCTGCCATTTCTTAGTGGATTCCGCCTCCAGACACACGACGAGCACAAGCAGAGGGTTACCTAGGCTTTGCACTTTCTATTCCGCATCTACAACGTAGTGTCATTTTACAACATTGATTGGCACACTAACTTCAGGAACCTGGTGTTCCCTCCGCCAATGGCGGTTGCTTGAAATGATTTTGCTTCTGCTGTTGAAGTACCTGCTAATGAAGACACAATAGGCGCTGCTGTTAATGCGTTGATTGTTGCTGCCCATGCTCTTGGATGAAATGCCTCCTTGCCTCTTTGTTTTTTTTGCAAAGAATACACCACCCGTTTCCAATTTTTGTATATATGCCTTAAAAAAGGCCATAGATATAGCATATATGAAAAGAATAGCACGTGTAACCGTATACTTTTTAATTACAGCTCTCTTAGCCATTTTCTGCCATGTAAAAATGAAAGCATATATATAATGACATATACCTTTATAAAATCGACGGCTCTCTTTTCTTTTTGCATATCTGTTGTATGGGTTCTTTTTCATTAGCATATTTGCTTATTTCCTTTGCATATGGGTGTATTTTCCTGATTATCTTTGTAAAACAATTTTACTGCTCTATTCTCTGCAATGATAGGTTGCTTTCCGCTGAAACACGAATTAATTTCTAAAAAGACCGGCCAACATGAAGGGAAAGAAAATAAAAACATATTAACATATGTACAATAATACAATTTGCCACTTAATGGAACAACTTAAGATGAATCCTGTTTACTGGAATTCCCAAGGCTTCCTGTTCAATGCTTTCTAACTCGAAAGCATTATGGTCTTTGCACTGAATGATTTTAAATGGACCTTCCTATAGGCTATCAAATTTCCCATGCTGACCTGGCTTAGCAACCCTTTCATTATATTTCAGCACTAAGTCTCCGCACTTTAGGCCTTGGTCGGAAGCCCTCTTGTCAAACCATCGTTTGACCACCTGTTGACGGTTTGTCATGGCTATTAGGGAATTCTCCTTTTTTTCTTGTACTTCTAACAGTTTGGCAAGATGAACCTTCATGGCGCCATTTTGTTCTATCTCGAGAGATTTCAACAGTTGAAGCGCTGGAATCTGCATAGATATAGGCAACATCACCTCTTTCCCGTATACCAACTCACAAGGCAAAGTCTTAAGGACTTGCTTAGGAGTTATGCAGTTTGCCTAAAGCGCCGCTCAGAGGTTTTTGTGCCATTCTCTCTGGTGCTCCGAACCAATTCTTTTGAGGAGTCGGATCAGGTTCTTGTTTGTTGACTCAGCTAGGCTGTTTCCCTGCGGGTAATAATTCGACGATGTTTTAAGGAATATACCATTTGTTAATGCAAAATGACATACCTTTGAGCCTAAGGAAGCTTTGGCATTATCGGAAATGATAGTCTTCGGAGGGCCGAACCTTGTCACTAGCTCTTCGAGGAAATCCACTATTTCTGCCTCTGTTGTGTTTTTAAGCAAAGCGGCCTCTATCCATCTCGTGAAGTAATCTGTAGCAGTTAGAATCCACTTGTGTCCGGCACTGGAAGCGGGATTGATCATCCCGATGAAGTCCAAGCCCCATTGTGCAAATGGTTCATCCGCCACTATAGGCTTGAGAGGCATTCCAGAATTCTTCCTTCTGCCCGTGAAAAATTGGCAATCTTTGCAAGATTTCACCAAGGAGTGAGAGTCGTTGAAAAGTGTGGGCCAATAGTAACCTGTGCACATGATTTTGATGGCGGTGGTCTTAGCGGAGAAGTGTCCGCCTGCAGTGTTGTTGTGAAAGGTGTCGAAGATTCTCTTCGCTTGCTCTGAAGTAACGCATCGCAGGAGAAGGCCATTGAAATTCCTTTTGAAAAGGACTCCTTCCACTAACGCATATTTGCAATTCTGCAGTCGACAGTATCTCCTTTTTTGGGAGGAAAGGCCTGACGGATACTTTCCTGATTGCATAAACCTCACTCTATCTGTTAGCTAGCAACCCTCGGACCTTGGCTCATTCATTAGAACAAGCTCCGGTTGCTCTTCCCCGGCGGGTATTTCTTTGTCACACGCCATGTATTCGCACAGTCCTCTTCCACAAACGGTTTTAGTGGGTCTGACCTCAATGTCATATTCAAGGATCTTGGTGATCCAGTTAGCTCTTTTTTCTGTGATTTCTCCCTCCATGATATATTCGTGCACATTGGAATGTGCGACATAGACAATCACTTTGTTGTAGGAAATTAGATAGCAGAATTTTTTAAGTCCCTTTACTATTGCAAAGGCTTTCCTTTCGACGAAATTATAATTCGTCTCATATTCCTTTAGGGTCCGGGAATAAAATGCCACCGGATGTTCTCCTTTTCCTTCATCATCCTTTTGAGTTAAGATAGTAGCAATACTGGACCTGCTACTGAATACATACATTATGAAGTCCTTAGATAAGTTTGGGTTAACCAGTACCGGAGTTGAAGAAATAGGATCCTTAACTTTTTCAAAGGCTTCTCTGGCTTCCTTTGTCCACTTAAATGTTTGATCCTTTTTAAGCATCAGGGTGATTAACTTAATTATTCCAGCGAAGTTGGAAATAAACTTGTTAACAAAATTTACCTTTCCAAGGAAATACTGAACGCCTTTCTTGTTAACCAGAAGGGGAAGTTCCTTGATGGCTTTTACCCGGTCGGAGTCGATTGAAACTCCTTCTTTGGACACTACGTGTCCTAATAGCTTGGCTTGCGGCACTTCGAATACACATTTTTTTGGATTAAGGGAAACCCCGAAATCCTGGCATTTTTGAAAAACTATTTCTAAGTGATCAAAATGATCATTCTTAGACTTAGAAAACACAGTAAGATCATCTAAATAAATTAGGATAATCTCATTGATCAGCTCGCTGAAAGCGATGTCCATTGCCCGTTGGAATGTTGCCCTTGCATTGGATAAACCAAAATGAATTTTAGCATATGCGAATGTTCCCCACTTTGTAGTGAATGTAGTCTTGTGCTGATCCTTTTCTTTAACTCGGATCTGATTGCCATCAAGCAGAGAAAACATCTTCGATCTTGCTACTGTTTGTAGGATTGTCTCCATAGAAGGCAGTGGATAATGATCCTTTAGGGATGCTCTGTTCAGGTCTCAGAAGTCCACACATAAGAGGATATCTCCATTCTTCTTTCAGACTAGGACCAGATTGGATACCCACGTGCTATGCTTGGTTGAGAAGACAATCTGCGACTCGATTAGCTTTGTTAGCTCTTGCGCCATTAGTGCTTCAATTTTGGGGTTTACTTGCCTCTACTTTTGTCGGACTGGTTTTGTACCTTCTTTCAGCTCGATCTTGTGCTGGATGATGCCAGGACCGTATCCCTTCAGGTCATCATAGGACCAGGCCACTACATATTTCTTGCAAAAATTGGCGAGCCTTTCTTTATTATGGTGCGAGACATCTTTCCTGACTCAAAGGTTTCTGCCGTTTGAGACCTAAAGGTCTATATAGTCGCTTTTGTCTGCCACAAACTTCTGTCTATCATTTCTTGCATCATCACAATCAAAAAGGTTTTCAAGAGTGACCAATCCTTTCAGAAGCTTGTTAGATTTGAGCTGTATGATTTGTCCTTCATAAGCCTCAGCGATCTTTAATTGTAACTGATTGGCAAATTCTCTTGATTGCTGGATGAACGAGGCAATGTGTTCATCACTTTCAAATACTTGCCAGCTTTGATCATTATCAGGATTTGCCAGTCGGACTATCACTCGTACAGAGTGCTTGTTGTGTATAAGGTCGGAAGCAGAATCGAACTAGGATCCAATTGATGCCATGCAATCCACGTCACTGTTTTGGTCTTGGGGAACAGTTTGAATGTTGAAGGCTTCAAAACCCTCAATCAGGTCCTAGACCCGATGCCGATAGGATCTCATGCAGACATTCCTTGCCACGGAAATTCTCCGGACTTGGTTGACCACCAGTTCAAAATCTCCAAACACCATTAATTGCTTAATGCCCACTCGCTTCGCAAGGCTTAAACCCTGAACTAATCCTTCATATTCAGCTTCATTGTTCGAACAAGCGAACTGGAAGCGGAAAGACCTTAGTATTTTTTCATTTTGTGGGGATATCAAACATATCCCCGCTCCAACGCCTACTTTGCATCTTGCCTCGTCAAAGTACAACGTCCATAGCTCAGGTGTTTGGCCACTTTCGAACTCTTTGGCAACCTTTGGGAGCACTTGATCTTCATCATAGATTACATAGGTGTCCAATCCTGTAGCATGGTAATTGGTGAAAGGGTCGTTGTCCATGTGTTTGCTTAATAGAGCATCCTCTTGATCATTCCGGTCTTCGGTAACCTTTTCTTACTCTAGTAGTTCAACGCAATACATTTCTTGCTTGTTGATAGAGGTATGTGCGGCTTGAAAATTGATCATGGCTTTATCCGCTACATGTTCATAATGTAAAGTTTCTGATTCTATCTTCATTTTTGCACCGTGCTTGGTTTTGAGAATTAGATGTGACCAATCCAGGGACAAGTATCCACCCACCTTTAAAGTAAATTCTCGAGATAGACAGAGGCCGAACATGGGAGGAACATCTATGATCATAGTGTCTTGCGGCACAGTGATACTAGGACAAGCAAATAGAGTTAAAGGAAGTGCCTTGATCATACCTACGATTTCAACTCTGTTCCCATCTAGTTGCATTACTCCTCTTTTCATAGGTTCATAGCTGAGTCCTAAAGCTTCAGCTATTTGTTTGGGCATAACCATGGTGCTAGCACCAGAATCAATCATAGCATTGTGCAATAACTTCTTCCCTATAATGAGAGTTAAGAAGAAAGGTTGGGGCTTTGACTTATCTCTGACTACAACAGGGGCTTCTGTTGTGTTGTTCATAAGGACTTTAGCAGGAGATAGTTGATCAACGGCCTTTGCATTGGCTAACTACTTCGTTGGCGTTGCACTGATCTCTGCTTGAAGAGCCTTCTGTAATAGCGTCTTCTGCTTCGGGATAGCTAGAATGTCTCATAGAGACACATTAGCAAATGATTTCTTCAATTGTTCCACCACGTTAAAAGGGGCGAACTTGGCGGTTTTTGCTCCTTTGCTCTCATTATGGTAATTTCCTTCCGGGACTGATATTGCGGCGGTGCAGTGGAAGTGCCAGGTATTTGATTAGAAGCACTTTTAGGTTGCGGACTTGATAGTTGCAGGGCAACTGATTCGCCGATAAATCTCCTCTTTGAGTGAGTGTTATAGTCGGATTGCACTTGCGGTGTTTTGGATACGAATGTATCATTAGCAAACACCGTTTCTTCTTCTTCCATCCATGAGAAGAGCCCATGATCAGGAGCAATGTCAGATTCTTGTTCTAGGGACATTCCTTGCATTTGCGCTGTAAGAACTGCACTCTCTATTTGTGGTGAGACATATACATAACCTCCGTGGTCCGAAGTCGCGCCTTGGTTGCGCTGTTCTACCACCTTTTGTTGTAAGTTGCCACGCAGACAGTTCCAGGGCATGTGCGCATCACTGCAAAGGAAGCACCACAGATTGATATCATCAATGAGGTTATTCTATCCTGTGGTCAATTCCCTACTCGAGCTTGGTGAAGCGCTTGCCAGCGGAGTAGTACCGACACTATTTGGTTGGCTGTCGGAGTTGGTGGATTAGTGTGAGAACCGCCTTGGTACTAATTCTGTTGATATGAAGATCGTCTGCCTTGATAATTCTGATAGGCAAGCTTCAGAGGTGTTGATTGGTTTCGTTTGAGGGTGGTTATGTCGTTTGCCATAGTCCGCAACATTTATTTGAGATCACTCATTTCATCCTTGGGAGAACTGGATGTAGAGGCAACATTTTGTGGCGCTGCCGCATATGTGTACACTAATTGGGGAGGTACGGGCGCACTCGTTGACGCGACTGCCTGTGCGGGCATCGATATTTTAGGAAATATCGGCATGATGGGCCGAGGAGACGACTTTCCGCAATCTATCAAATGATTCTCGGCTTTAACGGTGACACTGTAAGCATCTGACAAAGTAGTTCCTCCCAAAGACTTGATCATCATAGAAATGTCGGAGTTAATGGACTTCAAATAAAATATGAATGCCAACTCAAGAGTCGGGCGTATAGCAACAGGGATCCTCTGCTAGTTTGTGTGGAATCGGGCATTGAAGTCCGTCATAGCCTCTTAAGGAGCTCGTTTTATGACAGATAGTTGATGGTACAGCGAGGAGCGATCTTTGTCATTTGAAAACCTCTCATAGAACGGATCTCCGAGCTCATCCCAGGTACAGATAGTGCTAGTTGGCAATGTTCAGAACCAATCTAGCGCTTTTCCCTTGAAGGATGCGGCGATGAGCCTTAGTACTACATTCTGCGCGGTGATCCCAAGCACCAGACACACGCTTGCCAAATCTTGCAGATGTTTTGTCGGTGTTCTCGAGCCATCTCCAGTAAACATGGGTATAGCCTTCATAGCTGAGATCGGGATAGCAACCCAGATAGTAGGTGCTACTGGAACTACTAGGGGACTTCTGACATCCCATGCCACATAATTTCTGTTGGCAGCTGGCAACATGGTTAGAGGAACGGGTGGAGGGAGCGGAACAGTTACCAACTGACTTGCAGCCTGCACTGTTTCTAGTGGTGGTACTAGAAGACTAGGGTTCTTTGCAGTTTGGGATCTAGTTATAGGCCGATGGCTCATACACCTTTCTTAAGCGCAAATTCATTTAAGCTTAGGTCCCACCGGGCGTGCCAGAAAAAGAAACTGTTGATGCCAATAGTTGACAAGGTAACAGTACTTATGGGAAACTTAGTTTATGGGGGACCTTTTTTGCACTAAATTGAATGACTTCTGGATTTTTAAAGAAACTAGCTTCTTCTATAATGGGGTTTGGAAAGGGAAAAAGAAACATATATATAAAATAAAATCTAGTCTAAGGCAATGCACTGAGACTTAATGATAGGCACGATGAATCATAGATCTAAGGGTCCGATTGGTATTTGCAATGTTCCAGAAAGGAAGAAATTGAAAATTAAAGTATAAATAATCCATTCATTGACATAAAATAACATTGCATACATTCCTACTGCCAAGAAGAGTCATAAGACATGATCTAGATCAAAAAACTTGCATTCAATATATATAGTTCTCAAATGAAATATCCAGACAATGGCAGCACAGTTTAAAGTTTAATCAAATAGCATAAAAGAATAGAAAGACTGAACAATTGGCATAGTCTGAAAGTATTTTACTATAAAAATAAAACAGTAATAAAGGCCTGGTGTCTTTTCCTAAAATTAGTGTTCCTTCAAAATCCAGACCCTTCCCTCAAAACAGAGAGAAGTATATATAGCTGAAAACTCCCACCACCTTGGAGAGCAGTAACGGAAAAGATTTGAAAATCTTTTGCAATGATGCAGAATCAAATATTCCCTTCGGCCATTGCAATAGAAAGACTTCAAGCCTAAGCATTTGGTTGCTCTGGTCCAGGTGCATCCTCTACTAGTGATGGCAGTGGTCCAGCAGAGCCCCCCGTAGACAAGTGTTGCCCTTTGAGGTAGGCGGTTAAAAACATGTGGCCGTAGTTGCAACTTGTGGTTCACTCCATCCTCGGCGCTGAAGTAGTGTGTGTAGAAGAGATGCGTGGCAGCATTTCGCTGCTCGTGGTCGCTATTTCATCCTCTGGCTGAAAGCTTGTGTAGAGCAGACTCGTAGCAAAAGTGCATCGCAGATGCCGATTGTGGGGCCCGCCAAATTTCTTTGGAAATGAGAGCTACATGACACTCGAGCAGGAGCCGATGAGGAAGCAAAAAGGAACGATCAAAATGGCCCACAGCTATGACACGTGGAAGCATAGCGGGGATTTCCGAGATGGGAAGGAAAGGAAACCTTCGGGGAGCGCAGAGCAAACATGTGGAGGGGCAGTAGACTTTGACAAAAAAGGCCGAGTGGCCTATTTGCGATGCGTGGGCTAATACTTAGAGGAAAAATATACCCAAAGGGAGTTTGCTGAATATTTATTCACAGCTAAAATGGGGACATTACAATTTTATCGTCACTTTCTATGTCCATTGCCCAATTATAGGCTTTTGAAGAGGAGGGTGGTACTACATTTTTTTCTTAATGATGGAAGTAGACCTTCAATGAACCATCTTTTCTTGAGATTGTTGGATGGTTATGTTTCTAACTTTACAAGCAATTTTTTAAGTCTACAATTATAAGCTTGTATGTTTTCATGCTTACCTTGTTTTGTATTGTAAGTTTTTTCTACTATTTCATATCATCACAAAGCAATTTAAACTCTTCTTTGAAGGCCTTCTTTAATCTCTCTAATATTCTTTGAGAGGCTTGGTCAATTTTTGTATATCAGTAAGTCGCTAGACCTTGCAAGGTGGCTAGAAAATATCGTAGCCAAATTGCTTTATCATCTTTGCCCATTTGTTGTGCAAATTGTTTCTTAAGTCTTACAGTGCCGAACGAGATCCTCTGATCCGTGTTGATGATGTTTTCTGCACAACAACAACTCAGACAGAATATAATATCCTATCTCACTTGGAAGGTAAATCTCTATCAGCAAGCCTCAAGACATAACCCCAAGGTCTCTAATGTCAGGTCTTGACAATGCATAAACAACTCAGTGATAAATATGAAAATGCTGGTAATCACAATTGGACCTTACTACAAGCAAAATACTGATCTGCAATGCTTCAAACCACTCAGTATTTTCAATCTGCCTCCTCTGTTTGTAAATCTTCCTCAGAACCTTTTTCTTGATCTGCAATGCTTCAAACCACTCCCAAGGTTCAGTAGCTCCGGAGGAAGGAAGAATTTTATCACTTACTAGCTTATCCCTGGTGTACTCCATGAGAGTTTTGGTTTTCTGCAGCAGGAGATCTGTATGTTCCTTATCCTGAGCCAACACCTCCTTCAACCAATCAACTGCCCTTACAGCATCCTTCCCTGTTGACAGAATATCTTTAATGGCCTCATTTCCTTTGGTTCGCACTCCTTGCAGCCAATTTGCAGTAGCAAGATTGGAAGCCTTCATCTTTTCAAGCTCGGTGATAGTTTCCTGAGGCGAAGGATTCGCAGCAGAAACCGTGGGGTTGATTGATTGCAAGGGTTTCATCAAATCCCCCAAGCATTTCCTGAGATTCTCATTTTCCTTTTTCAGCTCATGCTTAGTCGTCATTTCCTTCCTCAATCTGCCCAAGATGACCGCACTAGAACCCTGATAATCTTCGATATCCTGTTCAACAGAAGTGGGCCCTAAATTGAAAGTCTGCACATTATAGTCTTTTGCAGATACCTCATCTTTGTTCTTATCCTGGGCAGGAGTTGCAATGTGAACAACTCTGTTACTCGCCTCATCTCTCTCTATCTTCGAAATCACCCTAGCCTTCTTTTTACCTTTGTCCTTTCCAATCTTGGCTAGCAGCTCATTCCAATTGGGTGGGGTGTCCTCCACAACAACCTGTTTCCTCCTTATCTCCTTGTCTAACCACTCAAGGACAGTGGATTCAAATTGTACTTCAGCCTGTTTCTCCTCTTGTTGACCTTTAGGTGCTTCCTCATTCAAACCCTGTTTCTCAGGAGTTTCATCTGTTTTGCTCTCCTTCTCTTCAGCATGTTCTTCCTTGTGCTCAGGTGATGGAATCCTTTCTGCCTCTTCTTCTCTTGGAGGGGACTTGATCTCCTCAGTTCCGATAGGTGACTCTGCATATGCAACCAAGGGAGATTGCATTATCTTTTCCACTTCAGCTTCTGCACTATGAAGATCACCATCATGAAATTCCTCCCCTTCAGTATCTGGATGATCTTCACCTTTCTCAGATTCACTTGGTTTACTTTGAGCCTCATGGGCGGAAGGAACATCATCATGCTGCTCCTCATGAGAAACAACTGGAGGAAGGTCAGTTTTAAGCACACTATCCTTGGGAGGAGTCCTAGGCCTCCTTGTATATACTCTTGCCTTCTCCGCTGAGCTTTCTACATTTACCACCGGTGGGGTAACTTCTTCCTCTCCTACTCTGGAACTTGCCTTCTACGATATTCTTACAATTCTTCTTCTTTTGGGCACAGGAACATCAACTTTAGGACCTTGCCCCTCTGTTTCTTTCTGCTCAGACCTCCTAGTCTTTGACCTCTTTTTAGCTATTGGCTTTCTCTGTTTTTTTGTTTCTTGGACTTCCTCCTCCTGGACACCTTTTATCTTGATCTTAAATGGAGAATCCAACTTACCCTTGCCCTTAGGATCCTACTCAGTTGACTCTTCAGAAGTGGAGTGAGGGTCCAAATCTCCCATTAGCTCATAGGTGCACTGTATACTTTCATTTTCCAACTCCCACAGTTTGTGCCTTAGCCACATTCTAGTGAACTTGGTGACTGGATCCATAATCTGTTTTAGTTCTGTCTTTTCTTCCTCTAGCCAATCCACATCACCAATTGGCCTATCCTTTATTGCCTCATAAGCATGATCCTGAATCAAGTTTCCATCATCCTCGAGCTGATCTGGGACTGCCCTCACATTGTACAATCGAATTGACCCCACTGGCAATCGAGAAAACTTCTTCCTTCTGACCTCAAATTCATCACTGCAGTTGGCCCAGTAGTCCTCCAAATCAACCTTATGGCTATACTCTCTACTAGCCCTCTTTTGCGCTTCACCTGTGATGTCAAACCTGGTCCTCTTGGAATGGAAAGACAAGCCAAGAGCACTCATTTTCTCCTCAGAAGCTTGGGCAGAACCAATGGAAGGACAAGCCTCTCCAGTGCCAATCCTCAAGGGGAAGTGTCCACCGAAACCAGTCTTATGCTTATCCCTCTTGACAATGGCATCAAAGTCACATATCTGTCTAGTGACCTCCAAAAGTAAAATGTGATCGGTAGGGTACCTTGGAAGTCTGAAAGGGGCCTTTTGGCAACCATCAATCCGGATGTATGAGAAAGTTGGAAATTGAATAAACCAAGCCCCATATTTCTTGATGAGCTCCTTGGCCTGGTCTGAAATCCTTACATGTTCTGCACCCTGCAGCAATCTGGTGATGTGCATGGTGAATGCGTCATTCACCCTCCTATAGGTCGAGCTCCCCAAATGCAACTGAGGGAAAACCTCATAGATAATATCCTGTCCAAAGGTGCCTCTGGTACTCAATCCCTTTTATGGATGAAACCTTGCAAGAGCATAGACCAAGTATGAGGTCATTGTGAAAGTCTTAGTCTGCAGCACATTGGACAACTGTTCGTGAATCACTCTGCTAATGACACCAGCCCAATGGTAGTCATTCTTCTCCTGTTCCATCCTCACAATCACATGGCACATCCAATTTTCAAACACACTTGCATTCTTCAATCCAACCACCCTGCTAAGAAGAGTGATGGCATCATAATACTCCTTCTTGAACTTTGTTCTGAAGAGCTGCTTGGGCAACTTGGAATAATGGGACTTGGGCTTCTCTAGCCAAGAATTGATAAGCTGTTGAGATTTAACATTTTGTTCATCATAGAATTCCTGAGCTGCCTTCATGTTGAATGCCACCACATGAGACCTATCTGGCATATCAAAAGTTTGAGCAATGGAAACAGGGTGGAGATTCGCCACAATCCTCTCTTGAGGACCAATTATTCTTTGTGTATCACTGTCATAGTGCCTGACACACTCAAGGACCAGCTCATAGCACTGCACCGTGGAAGGGAAACCAGCTACATGCGCCAATCTTGATTCCAACATCCTCTTTGCCACCAGAGGAAGGTCTTGCACCGCCATTCTTCCTTTGAACTCCTCGTAGTCCCAGAGGCCAACATTTGTATCTGTTACTTCTGACCAGACAGAAGTGATCTTACTCTCAGGAATTCTGCTTTTGATGTCCATCTTAATCTTTTCTGCATCAGTCATTGAAGATCCAGTTGCTGCCCGACTAGACTCAGCCTGCACTTGACAAAGGAAACATAATAAAAACCATAGGAAACCTATGTTAATTCATTAAAACATCGTTAGAATGAGCCTCATACAATCAAGGTGTTATTAAAACTCATATAAAATGATCTTGATAAACTTCGGGTTTTAGGACCATCCGCGGAATCTGAACCAGAGAGGAATTTCGGAAAATTCTGGGCCAGACGGATTCTAGTGGAATAATCATGAAAGCACCTACTAATAATTAAATCCGATCATTATCAATCAATAAACCACATAGGAGATCATAAGATAGCATAATTAAACATAAAATGCATTGAAAATCACTAACACATCATGCTATTCCATATTTCCCTACACTTCATCAGATTTCGGGAAAATCCGCCAGAGATGGATTTCCGCGAAGGCAGAGACACTTCGCAAATCCGGAAAAAACAGGGAACCGAGGACTTCAGGAAAATCTGGAGTCGACGGAAATCCGCGGATAAGGTAAAACTCCGAAAGCATGCAGATTCCGGGAAATCAAAGGAAATCGGGAAAACAGAAGAGATCGGGAAAATCTGGGGTCGACGGAAATTTGTAGAATGTAGGAAACTCCGAAAACGACAGCGGATTCCGGGAAATCAAAGGGAATTGGGAAAATCCGCCAGAGACGGAAAATCCCGAGGTGACTGCGAAACCCGAACTGTGACATAAAATCACGATTTCGCTCAAACCAAATGATAGATCATGAATTTCAAAGATTTAAGCCCGAAACAAGTCTGATATGAACCCTCCATAGATTTTCTTAGCACTCTAGGCCAATTGGGAGGCGAACTAGGGTTAAATGGTGATGCCCTAAGTTTCAAACCCTATACATCCGCCATTAACGCATATGCAAGCTCATAATTTAAACATTTCAACAGCTAATTCTCGACTAGGGGAAAATCATGGCTCTCAGGCAAGATACATCCAAAATGCAAATAAACAAATGACCTCAAAACTCACTTGGGAGATGACAAATAAAGCAATGCTGACAACCGTAGCATGAAAACTCCTCAAACATGTAGGAATTCGAACCCCAAAAGTATTGTAACATCAACGTGCTATCCATAATCATCAATCAAAAGCAAGGCAATCAAAAACATACCATTGATGAAGCAACAATCGGTCTCAGAAATAACAAACGTGAATTTAGTGGCACCCACAAAGAATAGCGGCAGGAATGCACTAGAAATCGCCACCAAATCGAATAACTCAAACTCAAATGATTCAAATCCAATCAAACACTCGCAAGAATGCACTCCTCAGCTCAATCGATGGCAAATAATAAGCATAATGGCATAAATGACCTCAAAGATTGATTAAATACATCATTCAAAGCTCGTATGAAGACATTAATGCTGCCAACAAGACGTCTAGGAAAATCCGGGAACCCGACAACAGGACGGAATCCGGAAAAATCTGGCCCACGCGGAATTCTGCGAAGATTGAAAATCTCCTAACCAGAGTGCTCAGCCGGAGTCCGAACATGATCCGGGAAAATCTGGCCGAGGCAGAAAGTCCTGAAACAGGGTGAAAACCCGAACTTAGCTCAAAACTAAAGATCTTCAATGAATAACTTAGGGGGATCACTTAGGCAAACAAAATAAACATTTAAGCACATGCCAAAGTAAGGTAAAACCTCAAAATGAAAGGGCCAAGACACCAAAACCAAAGCAAAAGAGGGTCCCTGCTTTCAGCGGGGCGTGTGTGCAAAAACTGCACAACAATCCGTTCCCTGTAAACTTGGCCAACTTTTTTTTTCTCCATTAGGGCTTACCATGATTTTATTTTGATGCAAACCTAGCGCCTAGAATGTTCTTGCTAGGGAGTTTTGATTCGGATGTTCTTGTGCTTCTCTTGCACTCTTGGCCATGTAGGAATCCTCAACTCTCCCCTCGGCTTCATCATTCCATGCACTTGTTTTGCCTTCAGATTTTCTCTTATACACCCTTGGCTTGGCTACTTCTCCTTCGATTGACAACTTCTCAATGCCTTGAAGGCTACTCTTGTACAATCTTACGAAGGAATGGACTTCGTCTCCCAACTTCCCCCGTCTAGACAAGGTTGTCTTGACTTTTCAACTTGACTACGTTCTCAGCTTTGACTTGGGAATCCTACGGTTGTATTTTTCTCAAATGTTTCTCATAATCTTCTCCTTCATTCCCTTTGCTCGATGATCCTTAAAGATTGCTTGATCTCTTGATCTTGACCACATTGTGGTCTCTTCCCACCTTTATAAGGGTCTAAGGGCATGTATCTCTCAAATCTGACTTGATTTCTTTAAGGCAATGATGCCAAATGTTTACTTTCTATCAGATAAAATAAATACATGAATTAATAATAGAGATGACAATGCATACAAAATACATGAGTAAAATATATCTTTATTTGCACATGAAATTATTACAGAAGAAGACTAGAGATGGTTAGCCAAGGGTCAAAGCTGATTTGACTAGATCATACTACTTTCCTTGATGATACACTATCTATTTAATGGACTTGACGATTGCCAAGAAGAACAAAACCATCAAGCAACCAACACTTATAACTACCTAAAGTCAACAACCAATTAATACATAGTTGGATAACTAATTTTATGAAAACATAATAATAGACACTGTACACTGACTAACGCAACAAAATGATTGTCTTGGGAGGTCAGAGAGGAGGCAATAGATAGGGCATAGATTGCAAACTTGCAAAGTACTTATGATTTTTTATTTTATTTTTAGTTGTGAGTTTTTGTAGGTTTAACTCATGAGAGTTGTCAAGTACTTGTGATATTTATTTGCTATGCGAGTTTTTGTAGGTTTAACTTGTGAGTAGTAAGGGATGAGTTTTAGAGAGTTGCAGCACCAAATTCATGGTGCATACTCTTGAGTACTCAACAAGTTTGCAAGAGAAACTTGTGTATAATGAGTTTTTGCCAAGTTTTTTCAAGTTTTTTAAGTTTTGAATTTAAATATTTTTTAAAGTTGTTGAGTTTTTCCAAGTCAATTCCTTTTGGCTCGTTGAGTTTGTGTATGCGAACTATGAGATAGGGAACATGAGGTTAGGCTACAGTGAATGTAGTAAACATGTTGGCATAGGTTCATTATGGTGTTATTTACAATCTCCCTTTTGGATCAAATGGATGTAAGGGGTATGCTTCTCTTTGAGACAACCCCTTTGTAAATAAATTAGGAGTTAAAAGTAAATTTTATTAAACACCTCAATTAACCAAAGATTATTGTTTAGGTCATTAGCATGAGATAGAAGTGCGTTTCGTAGGTAGGTTAATTGGTTGTTGGAGAAGTCACCATGGGAACAATGCATTTATGTTGCCCACCTTTTGGTGAGGAGTGTGTTGGGGATTTTTCATCCTGCCCATCTTCTTGTAATCTTTGGTCTATGGTTTGGGCCTATAGATTGTCAATCATTCCTTACTTTTTGTCAATCTTTTTGTAGGCCTTAACCAACAAGGTTTTGTGTGTGTATGGAGGAGGAAGCAAATTTTTTATACATGAAGCAGAAGGGATATCCATTAATTTGGGAGGACAAAGAAAATGGATACTAAGTTTATGCTCATCCAAGAACATGGTCCCATGGTGATTAATAGCATGCTACACGAAAATAATAGTATCTTAAACAAGTTTGAATAACATACAAGCCAATCAATCAAAGCTACAATTTACATGGAACCACAAACTCATCTCAATTTTCTTTATTCATTCTTTGAAGTAGTACAAAGCTATGCTCCCCAAGGATGCATCCCTTGCCAAATATGACCCCGTTTCCCAAAGTAGGCATTTTGGGGATGTGAGGGCAGGTAGGAAACATTCCCTTTTGTCCCATATTTTGCAAAAAAGTTGAAAACATCCTCCCATACTAAATTTTTTTCAAGGGATGCCTAGGTATATTAGAGGATGGGTAGGTATCACCTAATGTATCCAAACACATTTTGGTTACTTTTTTCCCTAAAAACTTAGAACCTTTCAATGCTTGTTTGATTTATGACATGGCCATCTAAGATTTACAGAAAATTATGAAAATGGTGTGCATCATGAAGGTTTGTGTGGTTTTGAAGGTCTTCATTTGGGTTTGGTGGTAGGAGTTCTGCCCTTCGACTCCATATATTGCTAGGGGTGCTTCCCCAAACCCCGTGGGGGAAATGCTGCCCTGTAACAACCACCTGATTTTTTTTTGGAACTGTTTGCTGATTGTGATATTTTGCTGATGTGGGTGCTGTTTTCATCCCATACGTTGAAAAACAACCCATTGCTTTTCACATTGCATTATAGATTTTTTTTTCACCAACGGAATTGCTGGAGTTTGGCTGATTGTGATGACAAAATTTTGCTGATGTAAGTTTTGCCGCTACTAAAAATATGAAGTGCCAGAAAGCACCGAAAACCACCACAGAGCCCAACACTAGCTCTAAGTTCCCTAACCAACTCCACTTAGCCTATGAGAACCATAGAATAGGCTAATAGAACTCTCCAATTGATCAGGTGCAAGAAGGGGACATTACATGCCCCTAGATCCCTTGTCCTCTACTATCCCCGTCCAGGAAACTTGGGGGAGCATAGGTACAAAGGATTGATAAGGAGCTAATATAAAGGCAGATTCTTCTCACTAAGATCCCTAAATCAGCTCCAATTTGGGAGAGACCCTAAAAGACATGCTATGGTTTGTGTTTTGACATGGGCTGGGTTCATTCTTCTCATGGTATCTTATTTCTAGGTTGAACAAGGTTATGCGGGTGGCAATGTGCTTTCCCGATAAGAGGTTGAATCTAATGAGACATTTATTCCAATATCAGAGAGGGTCAATATCTGGTTGTTTGTAACTTGTAACCGTTGCTTCATAGTTTGGATAGATGTCTTACAACATGGATGTAAAGAACACATTGCATGCAACCAGTGAAGGCTCTTTATGGTTCAAATCAACTCCATGATCTTGGTATACAAACCTTGATCTTACTATATTTGATTTAGGAATGCTTTTTATGCCAAATAAATGGGTCAAAGACTCAAAAGTTTATGTAATGTCCCCTTTTGGGATCACCTTATATTTTGCTCTGAAATCACAATTTCAAATGAAACCAATAGCAGTGTAGTTAGAGACATGATTCTCACTTAAAATTGAGATGATGTAAGTCTGGTTATGGAAACCTGCAACCATGTTAGATGAATATGACAGACATAATCCATGAAATATATTTACTTCTAAGTCTAAGAAAGATTATATATATCAATACAACAAGTCCCAAGGACTACGTGGGCTCAACCATAATGAGGACATGATGAAGTGCCCCAACTATCCTCTACCCTAGGCCCAACAGCAGGACCTTATCCTTTGTGGCCTCATGTGGTCCTTAATCGATGGTCCTTAACCATCAACATGAGGTGGTGTACTTAGTGAGGGCTTTACACCGTTCTCCTCCATCATGTCAACCTCTCCTCTTCTGATTGAAGACCTTTCTTTATTTACTTCAATAATTGATTCAAGCAGGGATAGTTGGTAGGCTGCAATAGGGTGTCCTACTCACAGTTCTCCCTTCTTGTAGTCCTGCCTCATTCCTTTGTGACCAATTATTGCCAAACACAGAATCATATCACTGTTAATAATACCAGTAAATATATGCTACATAACTTGCTATTATATCGGTGTTTAATATCTATATTTTTTTGATTAAATAAGCATTATACCACATGATTTGATTATGCTATTACCCTGATTGAATCTGTGTATATGTATAAGAGGCTATGCTGTTGATCGGTTATTTCTGTTGTATGCTTTAACTACTATCAATAGCCAGATCTGCTCTTAACATTCAGAAGATATCATTAGTGTAGATCAAACAAATAAGAATCTATTATCCATACTTATATTAAAGAGTCAATTACTTATAAGGCTCAATAATTGCTGCAAGCATCATTATTGCATAATCATGTGTGTGTGTAATTTTATTAAACTTACTTCCCTTATTGATTTATCATTTATCCTCATTTGAGCTAACTCTTCTTCCCACATATTTCTGCAAATTCTGAGTATATCGTATTAATATATCTGCTGCCATGCTCAAGAAATACTCCTCCCATTTCTGTCCTTAATCGTTGTTCATATATCTGCCTTAAAATCTGATTATATTTCATTCTATATATTTCTGCTCCAATGATAATCATTCTTCTTTATGGATATGTCTTTATTTCTCTGCTAGATCTGTTTGTGTATATTCCAGATATATTTCTGCTGCTGTAGACTTCTTTCCATTTATTCTTCCTTCCATGTTCTGCTCTTTAATTCAAATTTCTCCTTCATTTCCATTTCCTGATTTTCTTTCACCCTACTCCTGAATAAATTTTCTGATCTCCATTTCTTCTGTTATATAATATATTCCTTCCTATATCCTTTATCTTTATTATTCACACCCCTTATATATCCTCACATGAGAGGGAGACACGCCCCTTCATTGAGGCTTTGATCTTGCAAGGGATACATCCCTTCATAATTCAAACTTTGCCTTTATATGACTGTTTCTTTAATCGTCGTCTCCCCATTTCCATTAACAAATATTAATGGTTGCCTCTTATGGTTTACTCACTGCCTCTGAATGAACTTAAAACCTTTTTTAAAACTCCAATCGGTGCCTCTTTGGAACATATGGAATATGTTCATTGCTGTCTTTGAATAATAATAATTATTATATGATTAGTGAATGGATCGCTGCTTTCTTATGTTAATTGCTGCAGTTTATTTCTTTAATATATACAATATATATATTGTTTCTTAATATTTATTTTTATATATGTATTTTATTTTACTAATATAAATTGAATTTATTGTTATATTTGATAATTATAATTATAATATTATCTAATGATAATTATAATTATAATAATATTAAATTGTTAATATTTGTTTTTATTTATTTTTTTAATGTGTATTTGGTTTATTTATTTATTTGCATTTCAATGCTTTATATCTTAGTGTTACAATTTCGAGGGCATGGCAGTTTAGCAGATGATATAGCTTCTCAGTTTGTATGTGGACAAATTGATCATCATAAGCAATGAGATAAGCACAATCTGGTAGGTAAAATCTAATTTTGCTCCAATTTTGGTATGATAGATTTTGGTCTCCTGTGTTGTTGGCAAGGTGTGATATTTTGGCAACTAATGATCGAGTTTTCATTTGTTGAAAATGAAATTATCAATCTATACTTAGTGATTCAGAATAGGCCAGTGAATTAATCAGTCTTCCAAGTGTTTTTCCATGGGCTAGGTAAAAGCAACAAATAATTGCTCTTTATTATGGTAAAAGGGTTGGCAATCTATAGCAGGATTTTTTCTCATGAATTTTGAGATTGTTGATTACAGTGTACATTGTATAGTGCATTGCTACATAGCGTGGCTTCAAAATAGTGCATGCTCGTTAAAATGCCATGTTCTATATCCAAGCACCTCATGTGAAATTTGAACCCTATTAACCCATGTACCTTGATAACACCTCCCCTGCATTTTCAGACTCCATCCACTATAGGGGATATTTCAGGGACATGGGGATAGGTTGAAACATCCCCTAGCTGTCCTTGATTTGCAGAACTTTTAGGAAACGTCTCCAGGCTGTTCTTTTTTTTTTCACGGGATGGCAGGGGATTTCCTGGTCATCCTAAGGATGGCTAGCTATTCCCTATGACCCAGTAAAAAGAAAAGCATATTTAAAAGAAAAAAAATATGAGAAAAAGGAATATCATTGGCTTTGTTTTAACCCTATAGTGTGAGGATGAAACAGTATCTGCACCTTACCAGTAGCTTGTGATGTAATGACACTTCCTTATAGCATTCAAAATGTAATGTTTTTGAAAACTAGCGATTGCCAATCAACTTGCCACAATTCTTGATTCGAGTAAATCTTGGTTTCCATGAGAACACCAGTTGCTTCAGCCAAAGAGAGTTATCGGCAATGTAAAGGAAACTGCAATTTCAGTGGACTGTTGATTTCAAATCATTAGACATACGTCCTGTAACTGGGAAATTTTGATACTTTATTAAAATACAATCCATATGCTTGATACCCATGCATTGCTTATGATAGTGTGTAAATCATTTTTAAGTGCCAGTGTATTTTCAAATTAAATTCGCTCCAAGTCTAGCTGAAGTCAGACAAGATGATTGCAAAGGCAGAAAGTATTCAATCAAACTCTCTTATCAGTTGTGTGAGCACTTAAACTACAAGTGCTCTACAAACCTCGAGGTATTTATATAATAATATAAAGGTATTACTTAAAAGTTAAATATGAATGAACAAACATTTGACTGTTGCAAGGGGCAAGCATGTTCAATTTAATATATATGCATGCCAGTTATTAATATGGATTAATATATATGCACATTAACAATGAAAGTAATTGAATTTTGTTTGTTTGTGTAAAGATTAGTGAAATCTCAATTCAGCTCTAAACTTATGTATTAAGGTTCTATAATGTTATGATGAATGCTTTATGAATGTTGTCATATGAATATTTGAAATTTCTTATTTTTTAAAAATTTCCCTATTTTTTAATTGCTGCACCCTGCTGTCCTTTAAATAATAGCCTCCCAAAAAATCTATCCCAGGAATGCGTCCCCGTCCCTTGCTGTCCCCATCCCAAAAACTTGGTGTAACATAACTACTAGCTTATTGTCTTAATTTTTTTGAGGTTAACTAGAAGAAATTTCCTAAAATGCTAGTACCTGCACCACAGTCCATTTAACATGCTGCTGCAAAATATGCAATAGCTCTTTCAGGAAAGCTGAAGATATTTTGTTAAACAGCTGAGCTTTAGAAATGAGAATCATTAAAAGATGAAATCCTGGCTTCCTTTGGAAAACAGAAATTAGGATAAACCATGAAGAGAGAAGTTCGGACAAATCTGGCTGGAAGGACTAAATCAATATGTCAAACCAATTTCGTATTTAATTATTTTAATGCATCAGATGTGGTATAAATATAGTTTTGTTCCCAGATATGTTTCTGCATACAAATTTCTTTTGCTGTATCATGATGGAGGATTAGAAGATATATTATACATGATGAATATTTGTATTCTGGAATCACATTTGTTTCTTTTGTTTTGATTCAGATATGTGTACCGTGTGCTACTATCCGAGAGGGACAAAATGAGATGTTGTTCAGTAAAATATGAGGTTCCTGTACAATCATCTCAAGCATTTATGTATGGCGGAATTTTAATCTCTGGGTTTATTGTGTACTTTGTGGTTATATTTTTCTCATCCCCCGAGCGCTGACGTGTTAAGTACTGGGTTCCACCTAAATATTTTGGAAAGCATACTGAAAAATGCGACTATTGTAATCATTACGGATTCCATCTTCCAATTGAATGGATGGATTAGTTTGCACAAGAAATAGAGGGTTGCGAACAGACGATAGCATTTTTTCCCTTCAGCAATTGGGATTTATACCAATTTTTGGCAATCGAGCAACTATTAGTATTTTTCTAACTAGAAATTGTATAGGTAAATTACCACTGAATCCTGAAAGTTGAATTGCCTCGTAAGATCTCAACAATTTTCACCAGCAATCCAGAACATAGGCGGGAAGTTCGTTGCATACAAAACTAGTAACATCCAAATGTCTGTATCCCACAGTTCAAATTGTTCGTTTCCCAGATTGTACTGTATATTGAAAATTTGGCAACGATAAAATTTTTGCTGTTATTTTAATATAGAAATAGCTAAATAATATTTTCCCTTAAGGGGCATTTGGTAAAATAGAAATGAGTTATTTCTACTCGGCTTGACCTCCTGGTGAATCTGTGAATTGTAGATTTTAAACTATCCCCTTGTTATTAGCATTTACATTACAGTGTCTCCTGCTCCAATATCAGGGTAATTATATGGCTATGATACATTTCAGTCAAAGTAACTTGTTTCACCATTGGCAGTGCATATAAATGTTTCAGTTCACTTCATGAATTGGTCAGCACGTGCAAAGAACTAATTAGATCGTTAATTGTACCCAGGAATACTCCTCTGTGATCTATATTTTACCACGAATATTGAATATATTTTCTGTATCTTTCTTTCTTCATTTTTCAAAAAGAAGTGTGAAAACATTATATAAATGTTTTAAATTTTAATAATGAAAATACAGCATATTGCCTACAAAAATAAGCAACCTTCCTATTTAATGGATCTAGTCAATAACCTTCAATCCTTCCGAATATAGTGGAATCTTTCTTTGATTATTAAAAATATTATTTTGAGGAGATTTATGGTGGACTTTACAGAAACCATTGCGCCAAGTCTTAAAATGTTGAAAAAGGGATAGAAATTTGAATGAACCAAGGCTGGTAAGGATGCACTTAAGAATTCAAGATAGTTTTAACGGAGGCATCAGTGACGGTAAGTCTGGATCATGTAGCACCTTTTTAACTTGTTTTCTTTTGGTTTCAAATATACAACAGCCATTATATTGTTGCAGAAGAATGACCAAGTGTATGCAGCAGGAGATTCTACACAATAATGCTTTTAAATTGGAGGAAAATTTATGCCTCTCCTAGCGTGCACCGAAATGATTTAGGAATATACTGAGTGGGAAATAAGTGGGGAGTAATCACACATTATAGGTGAACAGAAAAACAACTAATACGTGCAATAATTTTTTAAAAAAAAGGCGTTATTCAAAACTTTAAATTTGGCAATATACAAGGCAATAAACGAGTAATCAATATTGCAATGGAGTAAATTTGAAGTATGTCCGTCAATGAAAGTAAGAAACACAAACAAGGTGGAGGGTAGAAACAACCATGGAGAACTTGTTGGTGCAATGATCTTTATTTTTTACTCGAGTTTTCGTGTTTGCGTGGGGTGATGGCTTTGGTTGGAATTTTGGAAGGAAAGAGTTATCCTTGCAATCAAATAGGTGCTTCTCCCTAAGTTATTTGTATGTACCTATATGTCTCTTGTAGGTGAAGTCCTCTTTAGGCTGTTAAGGAGATTTGGTGTGTTGTATGGATTAATGTGATGGTAGAGATGATTGTTTGATTCTCTCTTTTAGAAATGGACTAACAATTAGGGTAGAAATGGGTATCCTAATCTTGAAAGTTTATAGTTTATTAAGCAAGCTATGACAATGTGAAATAAATGAATTGGTGTTATTTTATAGAAATGAAATTATAGAATTGACAAGCAAAAAGTAAAACTAGAAATTACTAACAAAAAGAACTTAGCAGTGAAATTTGGAAGTTTTTGGCTTGGACACTTGCACTAAATGTAGACATATATTTGATGTGCTATAATCCAATACAATGAATTTGTCTAAAAAATATTTTGTTTTGAAAAACATACCTTTGCTTACAGAAAAATAAAATAAAAAGTCCTAAGAAGACCATTAATGATAGAAGTAAAATAATAGAGATTTAATTAATCTATTGCCATGAAAATGATAAAAATGATAAAGAAAGAAGAAGAGAAAGAAATTGACACTCTCAAATAGTTAAATATTTTATTTGAGAAATTGTAAGTAGAGGAGAAGAAAATGTATTAGGGCTATTTGGGAGCTTTTCAAGAATGTTTAAGCCTCTATGTTGTTCTTTCAACCTGCACATGCAACCAATGATAAATAGGGTAGAAAAATAATGTGCTCTTATCTTAAGTGCATTTGAGAATTAAGAGTAGTGACAATACTAAAATGAAAGAGATTGTATGATGTGAATATTACAAGGTACTTAGGGACACAAAAAGATGTTGCAATAAGTTTTCAAAACAAGACATGTGCCAAGAAACTATTAAGTTAAGAAATTTTTGTTGTAGAAACGGTTCATTAACTAAAAATTTAGCCAAAACTAAGTGTGTCTTGGTGGATCAACACATTTGTGAATTGGAGAATTTTCTAAAAAGGTTTGTTAGGTGGTCATCCCACAATAATGGGTTACACTTTTTGGCCAAACTCGACATTGAAATCAACATTTTGAACAAAATTTTCACTTTTTGACACCTATAGTAGCTAAACTGTTAGGAATTCAAAGATGATGTGAACTAGTGATTTGTGATATTTTGTTTATAGATTTTAAATGTATTTTTTTCTAAAATTGAAATTAAATTGTAATTTTTTTTGTGTCTCTTTTGATAATTAGTTTTTAATAATAAACAACATTTTAAAAAAGGGATGTGTATTATGTTCTGCATAACTTTTTTTTTATGAAGGATAAAATTATGATTATTTTTAATTTAGGTTGGTAACACCGATATCTAATGCTTGTGTTTTGTTTCATAAATTTTTTTTCTTTTAATTGAGTTTTGAAGTCAAACCAATTATAATTTAGACATAGGTGTACTAAGTCGCGCATAACTTTTTCATGTATTGAAATTCATTTTTTTTGTTGGAATAAGGACATCAATACCTAGTGAGTAGATATTTTTCAATTTTTTTTCACTAATTTACTATTTTTCCACGGGTAGAACAAAGAACTTAATGTTTGGTGAAAATCCTATGTTTAGTAAAACTAAGAAAAAATAAAAATAAAAATTAAATATATTAAAATTATGGTTGTGGGAAAGCTTGTTTCAAGGACTACGATCTTGCAACTTGGTTTATCAAGTTGATTCCATTTAGACCTTCAATCTGGGCTTCAAAAGCTAAAAAACTACACATTTTGAAGGGGAGAGCAGAAGGTCAAAAAAGGGGCCTTTGTTCAAAGGTATTTCGTTCCCATAAAAAATAGAAAAAAAAACCTTCGAATGAGGGTAATTTCTAAAAATGGAAAAAGGGGACCTTCGAAGAAGCTCTCTCTCTCTCTCTCTCTCTCTCTCTCTCTCTCTCACCTAGAGAGATAGCTCATCAAAAATATTGGAAAATTTGGATAAAGGACCATAAAGGGAAATGCATAACCAAAGGAAAAATAATCAACCCATTATGAATTACCTCAGGTTGGCTCTCAACTTGGGTAAAATAACTTAGGAAAGGAAAAGGAAGATGACCAAAAATATAAAATCATGCAATATGACCCAAAAGAAATTCCACATATCAGTTATAACTGATGAGCTAATATAACTAAGACACAAAATAGGAAGCAAAATTTTGGGGTGCCAACGTTGGCTCTAGTTGGGGACGTGTGTCTCTTGTAGGCATAACGAGAATCTAGATCTCTAGGTAGGAAAAAAATAAACAAAAATATGGGATTGAATCTTAGTACATACACATATGTACAAGACAAAACATAACAAAAACAATCTATATTACAAATGTTCTCATAACCTTACCCTCAAGAAAAGTAATGCTTTAGGTGTTGACCACGAACTGAAAACTCCATGTAATCTCCATCCATACCTCTAAGGTAAAATGCTCCTTGACTGCATCCTTCACTAATTTGATATGGCCCAACCCATAATGCATCAAAATTTCCATGTTTTCCCTTATCTTTTGATATAGAATTACACATGAGGACAATATCCCCAATTTTTGAAATTCTCATTTGACAACCCTCTTATGAAAAAGGTACTTCATCTTTTTTAGTTTCATCAAGTTCCTTTTGTAGGAAACCTTCTTGTTTCATCCAATTCAGTCAACTTATATTATTTGGGAGATTGCACTTTCTTGTTCCCCTTCAATCTACTACAACAATTAATACATTGAAAACTCAAGGCTAATTGGAAATTTGACCTCAATACCATACAACAATTCAAATGAGCTCTTCCCAACATCCTTTTTATAAGTTACCCTATCTTTCCAAATAACAAATTTTAATTTTGATGATGTTCATGATGCTCTTGTTTCTTGATTAAGTTTATCTATTTCCTTGTGGATGATAAGCTGAATAATGTGTTAAAGAGATTCCATATTGTGAACACATATCAACAAAGTCCTTGGATATGAAATATATTATATTATTAGCAACAATTATTGTTGGCACACCAAATATGGTTACTATTTTGTTTACCAAAAATCTAGTCACCACCATTAAGTTTGCATTCCTTGAAGGGATTTCCTCCACTGTTTGGTAAAATAATCAATGGCCACCAATATCCACTTGTATCCATTGTATTTTTTTGTTATTCCCCCTATGAAATCAATACCTCACTAATAGAATGGAACCTTTACTAAAATAGTTGTAAGGGGAAGTGTACCTATAAATTTTAGCTTGCCTAAAAATCTTTGGCAAGGATCACACTTCTTTACAAATTTGGCCACATCCTTAAATAATATAGGCCACCAATAATTATTTCTCATAATCTTATGAGAGGTGGTCTTTGACATATAGTGTCCACCTCATAATCCATGGTGGAATTCTTCAAGAACTCTTGTTTACTTCTCTTCACTTAGAAAACTTAGGAGTTGACCATATAGGCTTCTCCACATCAATTGTCCTTCTAATATTATATACCTCTGAGCTTCAAGTTTCATAGTCCTCTTTTTCTTATCATTCTACTCAGGAGGACAATTTAATTCACTAAATAAAATATAATGTTCGTATACTAATTGGAAAATACTTTAGTTGACATGGGACACAAGTTGGGTGTAAGTTTACTTAATTTTCTTTAGTTACAATTAAATTTTTCTCAGCCATCAATTTTGATAGGCCTTGACCTTTGACCAACTTTGTAGTTTGCACCTCCATTTATACTCTTGGATCTTGTTGATCCATCTACACCTTTTCTTGATGCCTCATGTTGTACAAATATGTCCTTGAAAACTATGAGGCACAAAATCAATGATCTTGATCCCTATAAGGTAAGGTTTGAAATTTTTCACAACATTTACAAGAGCATATGCATGCTTCTCCATCATAGAATAGTTCAATTCAACATCTCTCAATGATTTGTTGAAGAAAAATATTGGCTATTTATAACCATATTCATTTTTTTTGTAATAGAACAACAATAATAGTATATAAATATATAAAACAAAATAATTGGAATGGTTCAGAATAGTTTGGAATTTTTAGCGTCAATGCCTTCTTAAGTACATCTTTTATCTCCAAGAAGAAATTAGTTGATTCCTTATCCCAACTAGAAGATTTCTCTTTCTTCAACACTTTAGAGATGGCCATTGTCTTCTCAACAAAGTTGGGAACGCACCTTCAAACAAAATTTTATCTTTCCAAAGAAAGATTTGACCACCTTTACTATTTTGGGTTGTGGGATGAGGCCAATGTATTTGACACATTTTGGCTCAATCCTTACCCCTTCCTTAGTCACAATATTCCCAACAAGCTTACCTACTTCTACATCCAAGATGCACTCCTTGGGATTCAATGATATCCCATATTCCAAACATCTTAGGAAGACTAACTCCAAGTGTTTGCAATGATCATTTTGATTATAGGAGTAGGAAATCAAATCATCTTGGTAGACAACCATTATTTAATCTATAAGGCCAACAAAAGATATGTCCATGACCCATTAGAATTTTGCTCCAATGTTTTTCAATCCAAATGGTATTCAAACATAAAAAGAAGTTCCCCATGATGTAGTGAAGGTTGTCATGTGTTTCTCATAATCTTTGAACATGACTTGATTGTAACAAGTGAGAAGTCATCTATCATAGACATCAACTTTGACCCTGTCACTCATTGTAATAAATGGTCCATACTAGCCAATAGATAATTGTCTTTGAGGGAATTGATATTCAAATTTTTGAAATCCATGCATAGTCTAATATATCCATTCTTATTTCTTACTTAAACAAGGTTGGACACTCATTTTGAGTGTCTGATTGGTCTAGTGATATCTCCTCCTTTAAGCTTCATCAATTCCTTTTGCATTTGAGGGACAAAACTAGGGTTGATAGAGCATTTCTTTTATTTGAATGACTTTGCATCATGTTTCAATGGAATGTTATGCTAAAAAGATCTTCCATGTAAGCCTTTAATTCATCATAAGACCAAGAAAAACATTTTTCATACTTTCTTAATAGTGCTATCAACATTTGTTTCTCGACTGGTTTAAATTCTTAAATCGATATAAATCATTTTATAAGTGAAGAGCACAAAAGATTTACTAAGAGGGGGGGGGTGAATAAGTAAATCTATGCAAACTTTTACCTTCTTAATTTTTCACCAAACTTAAATTTTTATCAACATCAATTTCTGATATGAATCAATGAAAGCAAGTTGACACCACTTTATTGAATTGATTAAATGATTTTACAAATGGAAGTAGGCACCAACCTACTTGATTTACAATGGGATGATTTTGTAGGCTACAACCTACAAGGAAACACCCAATCCTTTACAATTTTAGCAGGCACCAACCTACAAGGAGCACCAACCCCTAATGCAAGGCACCAAACCTTGACTTGATGGATGAAGTAAATGTCTTCAATTAGATCTGCACTCTCCCAATCCTCCAATCTGCCTTTGTGATAAAAAAATCTCACTTAGCCCACACAAGAAGATGGGCTTCTGATGTAGACCACTATCAACTTCACAGCCACACCTCCATATTCAAAAAGAATGTCAATTATATACCTCATTCAAAGCTGGCATCTTTTGAAGTAGGGGCACAACCTTTGTTAAATTCACACGTCTTCATTTGTGTGTGTATTAGTCTAAATTTAATTTTCCTAGATTTCTAACACATTTTCACTTTACTTATCTTGTAACCGCACTTTTTCAGAAGCTAATTGAGGAACATGTCACTTGATGACCACCTCACTTGGTGAAACATGTCCTTTCATATTTCAAAAATGCGTCTCATTGGTTCTTCTTAAACACATCAATTGAAATATGTTTTTTGTTATCAAGAGATCACATACTGAAGTCACGTCTTTTATGAACTGCACTTGTTTGTGAGTTACGTCCTTTCAATCCTTCAGCGTATTTTCAAAAACAAAAGATTAGTTTGATTCACATCCATTCAAAGATGTCTTATGTAAAAGACACGTCATGCTCTTTAAAACAAACTTTATTTGTGTCTCTTTAGTGAGTGACACCATTGCATTGGTTAATGACTTTTAGATTAAGTTTGTTGACTCTCAAAATACGTAGTAAACGCATCATGAACCGATATTTTGAATTTATATTTCCCTTTGTTTTAGTCAACCCATCACTTAGTAAACCTTTTAACTGAATTTAGAACTTTTCTTCAAATCTTCTGACTTTGATTAGAACACAACTTGCGTCCTGTAGATGATATTTTATTTAATCTTTAAATTTGATCTCAGATTTATTTAATCTTTAATTTCAATCTAAACATTTTCTCCTTTCATGAAGATAATCTGATAGATAACTCCACTTTGAGTGTTTGATAATTGACAAGCACCATTTAACTCAACAACCTGTAACTCTGGAATAATATACTTTGCATTAATATGAACTTATCAGATTGAATGAGTGTTGAATGATAATATGATCTGTAGCCCATCAAACTAAATGATCTTCAACATGTTCGACCAAGCATTCTAATTGTAAATTAGATGACTATGACCCTGAATTTTATCAATCTGGTCTGATTCTCCATCTGATCTGATTATTAATCTATTTTGAACTAGCACCTTGAGCTTTATGATAATCCTATTTAAGTCTTGCATAATGATTCTGAATCTTCTCATCAATAACAATTTCTTCAACACTATCTTCAGTTAGTTTTGTTCTTACTCAATTATGCTTATGCTATCTTCAGTCATGCTTATCTTGACACAAATGACTCCACCTTTTTCACTTAACATGAATGCCAATATGAACCATCTTCCTTCACATTTTGACATCAATGACAATATCTCCAACAATCTCCCCGTTTGTCATTGATGGCAACATATCCTTCCTTATCACTTCTAACTCTCCCCCATTCTAGATCTATCCCCCTTTGACATCAATGGCAAAGGGACTTTCAACAAACTCTTGCTTGTTCCATGGAGCTACAAGATACTATGTATAGCTCCCCCTGAAAGTATGCTCCCATTTACTAATAGTCATCTTTCTCTCTTCATTCCTTGTCTTCTAAAATAATTTTCCTTCATGGAAGCTTCTTCATTTTGACATCAATACAATTTCCAACAATAGAGACCAATTCATTAGATATCAAACCATAAGTAAATTTCCCTTCAACATTTTGAGGTACTTCATTTTTCAGTCATCTCCTCCAAGGGGCTGAAAGAAAATGTTCAACTTAGCTCCCTCTAAATTCATGCTTCCTCTTAGAAAAGGCATATAGAATTTGCATTGGATCCTTCATTTCTTGTATCTATATTCTTTCTCCAAACTTTTGTAAGCTTTATCTCCTTTTCCATGGTGTTCTTCTTCACATCTTGTAAGGGTGATTCCATAAAACCATATATACAAAATCGTGCTATGTGTCCAAAGTTGTTGCACTTATAACACATAATGTCATGTCCAAAAGAATTATAATTTCTCCTAGTGAAGCTTGAAGTATTTCTTGCTTGAAATGTGCAATTTATTGCTTTGTGGCCAAAATAGTTGCAAGAATAGCAATATCCATAAAATTGCCTAGAGTTAAATCTTCTTTCATATTCCTTGAAATTTGTGACATTCTCAACAACCTTTGTACATTTTAGCTTTTCCAATTCATTTTTCAACATGTCAACTTCTTGTTCCAACTTGTCACAATCTCTCTCTTTTGCATTTTAAAACTTTTTCTTTATTTCATTTTCAACTTATTCAGCCTCTACAAGTTGAGTCCTTAAATCCTCAATCATTTTGTTTAATTCTTCCAAGCTTTTTGTTAATTCCTTAGTTTTCAGTTTATGCTTGGTGACCTTCTTCTTCAATTCTTCATTTTTCTTGTATGCATAATCAAGTTCTTCCTCAAGATCTATTTCTTCTTCCTCATCACATTCTTGATCAACTTCTTCTTCATCATCACATTCTTGATCAACATCTTTTTCTTCATATTCAGCCATGAACAATATTTCTTCTTCGCCATTGCTTGAGCAACCTTCACTTTGTTCTTTAGAAGTACTGCTATCTTTCTTTGAGTAGAAACTCTTTTTGTGCTTTTGGAATTTCTTCTTTGACTTGTGCTTAGGATTTTTCTTTCCCTTTTTCTTTGTGTATATATCTTCTTCATCCTTTCTTGTGTCACTTGAGTTGCTATCACTTTGAGGAAAATTTGAAGCATAATGTCCAACTTCTCCACAATTGAAACATTTAAAAGGATATTTCCCTTTGTACTTTCCTCTTCCTTTTTTAAGCTTCCTCATGAAATGGGCTTCTACTTCATCATCACTTGAATTCTTATTTGATGTATCATGTTTGGTTTTTTCTTTCTTGGATGCTTTGAAGGAAATTTCATTTTGTGGTGTTTTCCCTTTGATCCTCATTTCACAAGCAGCAAGAATCCCATGTAGTTCATCTTTTGTTAACTGGTCTAGATTTGTCAATTCTTCCAATGTTGCAACTTTGGCTTCAAAATTTGTAGATAGAGATCTTAAAATCTTATCAACAATAAAAACATCATCAATTTCTTCGCCAAGTCCTCTCATGATATTCACTGTTTCATCAACACAAAGAAAGTATGAAGCAATATCTTCATCATCTCCCATCTTGAGAGTTTCTAACTTCCTTCGATGAGTTTGCAACTTTTCCTTCTTTACTTTTGCATCTCCTTCATAGATGTTTTGAAGCTTGTCCCATATCTCTTTTACTGATTTGCAACGCATGACTTTTGTGAATTCAGAATCCGTTAGGATGCAAAGAAGAGCATGCTTAGCTTTTGCATCGTTCTCACTTTTCTTTTTTTTGGATTGATCCATTGGAGGGGTTGATGGAGGTGTATATCCATCAACAACAAATTGCCACACATCAAACCCAAGTGCATTCAAATATGCTTCCATCTTAATACTCCAAAAGGCATAATTAGTCCCATCAAAGATGGGTGCTTTCACTGTGTTTTTATGATCTGACATATGTGCTCTTAAGGATCTCCTTCAAGTGGTTAGGCTTTCAAGAAGGACCTTGCTCTGATACCAATTGAAGAGCACAAAAGATTTACTGAGAGGGGGGAGGGGGTGCATCAGTAAATCTATACAAACTTTTACCTTCTTAACTTTTCACCAAACTTAAACTTTTATTAACATCAATTTTTTATATGAATCAATGAAAGCAAGTTGACACCACTTTATTGAATTGATTAAATGATTTTTTAAATGGAAGTAGGCACCAACCTACATGATTTATACAATGAGATGATTTTGTAGGCTACAACCTACAAGGAACACCCAATCTTTTACAATTTTAGTAGGCACCAACCTACAAGGAGCACCAACCCTTGATGCAAGGCACCAAACCTTGACTTGATAGATGAAGTAAATGTCTTCAATTAGATCTGCACTCTCCCAATCCTCCAATCTTCCTTGGTGATAAAAAATCTCACTTAGCCCACACAAGAAGATGGGTTTCTAATGTAGACCACTATCAACTTCACAACCACACCTCCATATTCAAAAAGAATGTCAATTATATACCTCATTCAAAGCTGACATCTTCTTTTGAAGTAGGGGCACAACCTTTGTTAAATTCACACCTCTTCATTTGTGTGTGTATTATTCTAAATTTAATTTTCCTAGATTTCTAACACATTTTCACTTTACTTATCTTGCAGCCACACCTTTTTAGAAGCTAATTGAGGAACACATCACTTGATGACCACGTCTCTTGGTGAAACACGTCCTTTCATATTTCAAAAATGCGTCTCATTGGTTCTTCTTAAACACATCAATTGAAATTTATTTTTTGTTATCAAGAGATCACATACTGAAGTCACGTCTTTTATGAACTGCACTTGTTTGTGAGTTACATCCTTTCAATCCTTCAATGTATTTTCAAAAACAAAAGATTAATTTGATTCACATCCATTCAAAGACGTCTTATCTAAAAGACATGTCATGCTCTTTAAAAAAATCTTTATTCGTCTCTCTTTAGTGAGTGACACCATTGCATTGGTTAACAAATTTTAGATTAAGTTTGCTGACTCTCAAAATACGTAGTAAACACGTCATGAACCGATATTTTGGATTTATATTTCCCTTCGCTTTAGTCAACCCATCACTTAGGAAACCTTTTAACCGAATTTAGAACTTTTCTTCAAATCTTCTAACTTCGATTAGAACACAACTTACGTCTTGTAGATGATATTTTATTTAATCTTTAAATTTGATCTCAGATTTATTTAATCTTTAATTTCGATATGAACATTTTCTCCTTTTAAGAAGATAATCTGATAGATAACTCCACTTTGAGTGTTTGATCATTGACAAGCACCATTTAACTCAACAACCTGTACCTCTGGAATAATATATTTTGCATTAATATGAACTTATCAGATTGAATGAGTGTTGAATGATAATCTAATCTGTAGCCCATCGAACTGAATGATCTTCAACATGTTCGACCAAACATTCTAATTGCAAATTAGATGACTATGACCTTGAATTTAATCAATTTGGTCTGATTCTCCATCTGATCTGATTATTAATCTATTTTGAACCAACACCTTGAGTTTTATGATAATCCTATTTAAGTCTTGCATAATGATTTTGAATCTTGTCATCAATAACAATTTCTTCAACACTATCTTTAGTTAGTTTTGTTCTTACTCAATTATGCTTATGTTATCTTTAGTCATGGTTATCTTGATACAAATGACTCCACCTTTTTCACTTAACATGAATGACAATATGAACAATTTTCCTTCACATTTTGACATCAATGACAATATTTCCAACAATAAGTTGACTCAATTCCTATATTTATACCTTCTACATCTTCCTTTATAGACTTACTTCTTGTTTTATAAAACTCAACAATATTAAACATCCTCTTTAAGGCAACAAGACCCCTAAGAATTGTATTATTTTTTAGCTAAATGATCTCATTTTCAAAAATAGTCTCCTTACCTTCTTCATCCTTCTCCACCAAGGGCTGCTAGTCAATCTATTGGTTCTCAAAATGATTTATACAATTCAAAAAATAATAAATCTATTGGTCATCATTGACAAACTACCAATTGTATATGTTATCCGAAATGCTAGTCCTAGTTAGAATATCAACATCATACCTATATAATGACGAGGAACAAAAGAAACATCAAATTTAGAAGCTAATGAAATAAGTGCATCAATACTTACATTACTTTTCCTTTCTACCCAAATGATGTAGAATGCATCAAAATCCTCAATTAAATCCTAAATTACATTCCTATGTAATTCTTAAAATCATTTCCTTTGCATCATATGTGCCTCTAACTTGAGACACTACAAGTTCTGAATCACCATATATTTTAAAGCCTTCAATTCCATATTTTAAAACCACATTTAAACCAAGACGTAGAGCCTCATACTCTACAACAATTTTGGTGAACTAAAAATTTGGTCTAAAAGTGAAGAACTATAACCTTTTCCCTCAAGGGACACCAATATATTCCCTAGATCATTACCTTCTTTTGAACATTCATCATCAAAATTCATATTCCAAAGTCCATAATTTTTTGGATGAAGATGGGCCACAAAATAAAAAGTAATTTTATCAAATTCAACATCGTAGTATCCTACTAAACAATTTGGTTCTACATCAAGATAACAAACCTTATTCTCTAGTTCACTAGGATTCTCTACAATGATCATAGTTTTATTTTCTCTCTGTAATTGGATATCTTTCCCACACAAAAAAATGGTAGCATAAGTTAAATCCATTTGAAGGCTACAACCCATTGAAGCTAGCCACTTCTTGAACAACAACATACCCCACTTAGCTGGAAAATTAACTATGATTTAACGTCCATTGAAAAGGTCTTACCTGGGTATGCAAAAATTTGCATCAAAATATTATTTACAATTCCAATCACATTTACCTCACTAGAATCCATGGTATACCACTTACCATAGGATTTCAAAACTTGTAACCTTAAGTGATTCTTAACTTCCAATGACATTAGATTATTGGATGCTCTAGAATATAACATACAATTATGAACTAAACAACCATTTATTAATAGAGATGTATACAATGGATCAATGGTTTGGTTACTACCTATTGAAGCAATACCCATATATATCTTAAGGGCCTCTTGCACATTAAATTTGTCTATCCTATCATTGGGAACAATTTCAACTTCATCTTGTAGATCAAATATGGTGGGGGCATTGAGGTATAACAATGTTTTTTTCTTATGTTTAAGGATACATGGGAGCTAAATTTGATTGAAACTTGAAATTTTAATCAACTTAAGGCTTGAGCCATGACAATTAGATAATATGCAAGAAAATGAGTAGAAGATGTAGCTTATAAAACTAGTGTTAGGTATGAAAGGAATTACCTGTGTATCAATAGAATTTTTTTTCTCATTGGTTAGCTTCCCAACCTCCTTTTCCACCCTTTATTTTACATCATCACCAATGGTTTATTGATTTCCCACATTGTTGATAAAAACATCAACACCTTTTTTTTGGGACATATACCTTTTGTAGGGGTGCATTTGATAAATGCATCTTCTTTCTCAATGGAAAATTCCTTGCAGACCCATTTGTTGTCTTATTAACATTATGTTCCTTTTTATTTACTTTATTCAAAGGTGAAAATAACACATCTGAAGCAACTGGACCTTAAACTTTTTCCTTGACACCTACTTGCCTATTTCTCAGCTAAAATCACTTTGCACTTGAGTGACAACAGCTTTAGTGGGATTTTTAATGTCCCCACTAGAGGGATTTGCTCTATTGTACCTCTGACTCATCTGCTCCTTGATTTGTTCAAAGTATTGTTTTGGAATCTCATATGAACATGATGACAATCATAATCATTTTGAAAGAATTCATGACCCTTATAGGCATCTAAATGATCCATATTTTCATCATTATATCATTTGGGCATAACCTCATGCTCTTAGATTTTTTTAATAAATTGTAGCTACAACAATGCACTTGGATTGGTCATGAGGCAAGTAACATGTGTCACACCAAAATGAATCATTTTGAAGATTCACATGATCCATCCTTAGGGGATTAGGGGTATGATTCTCTTGGTATCATTGGTTTTAATTACTTGGGATCATTTTTCTATCATTACCTCCAGGTCTTATAGACCAATCATATTTATAAGGCTTGTTATGCAATGTTTGAACCTCATTGAAATGTGTAGGAGAAACATTAGAAAATAGAAAAGAGTACAAAGAAAGAAAGAAAAATATGAAATATTGAGGAAGCTAAAGAGTAATAATGTTGTAGAATGTTGTAGTGTTCCTCCAGTTGTTGCACTTTGATTCAGTTTGTTTTTGTTCGGTTGATAGTTGTTTTAGTTGTTTTGATACTTTGCTACTTTATTTCAGTTACGACACTGATACTATGTTGGTTTTATACTTTGTTGATGATACATTAGAAACTTTGTTGATCATCTAATTATGTTTGTGTGGCGATCTTATGATGAACATTATGTGTGTTATGGTTTTATGTTGTTTTAGAGCATTAGTGCATTTATGATGATGTATATGATGTTGTTTATGATGTAGTATTGTATGTTAGTCTTGGTGAAGGAGACATTGGATCATTACTTGTGAGTATCCTGCTACGCTATGACTCTCTTTCACGGTGTGATTTTTGGTTTATGCAAATATGTTTGATAGTGTTATTTGATGCAGTTTGCAGGTAGTGGGCATCGACTCCACCTGCTTTGTCAGGTTTGAGTGTGCCATGAACCAATGTGAACATGTTGTTTCAGAGATAATGTCAAGTCCTTCTTTGACCATTGTTCCCTTATAGGATGATTATCTATGTTGTCACTCATCGTTGTATTGCCGTTTGGGTCCATTGTGTCGTTCATGTTTGCATTATGTTTGGGTATCATTTAATTAGTTAATGGAATTAATTAAATAAATTATTTGATAAATAGTATAATGTTATTCGAAATGGTAAATTAAAATATGTGTTTAATTAATTTAATAATCAAATTGGAATTATCGTTTGAAAAGGTTTGATTAATTTGAATTATTAAAATAAGATATTTATTTGAATGTGATTGTTAATTTTGAGTAATAGATATTTGTTGATTTTAATGTGCAAACTTCAGTATACGGAAAGTAGATATTATTGAAGGTTTTGTTTTCAACATATTAAGAATAAATATCTGGAATCTTGACTTGGAGTTAGAAAGTGTTATCTTGGGTAATTGTTTAATTAGAACTGTTTGATCAATCTTGTTTGCATATTGATAGTTAGTTAATTTTTGTGATTATGAGTTAATTGAAAATGAATTAAAAGCTTTGGTTATGCAAAAATTTACAAGTACATGATAATTTTTCTGAGAAGGTTCTATGTGAAAATGGATTTGGAAGCATTTTTGTGATTTGTTTGCGGATTGGTTTGAAGATCACGGTATTTGAAGTTAGTGGAAAATCTAGAATTCTTCTTCGAATCTTTGTTTGAACAAGCGGGATTTAACAGGTTCCTTTCTTTTCTATTTGATTTGGATCTTAAGGATAATTTTTTTGAAAATTATGCTTGAATTTTGTTTGCTCAGGAAAAAATAGTTATGCTTGTCTGTGGAAAAAGATAAACATAACCAAACCTGCACATTCAGCAAAGAAACAATTAGGGTGAGCTTTGAAATTAAAAAAAAACTTAACAAAACAATGATTAAAAAAAAGGTTTAGAAGAACTATTTTGGAAAGAAAATACTGAGTGGAGAAAAATAATTCGCTAAAGAAAAAGATCATAGCCCTGAGAATAGTTAATGAGATGGAATAGCCTACAATTGTTTGATTCCCTAACCTCGATTTGATCATTTGTCAAATGGCTCTTATGTATTGTCTACAATGTCGATTCATGGTCTGTCATAGCATAAGTTTCGATGTTTTATTTTCTTTAAAATCTCTTATGTTATATCTACCCTCTGCGTTGAATTTTATAGTAATTATCTGCTTAAGCCGTAGGATATTGCTTCTGAATTCCCTTTGTCTTGTTGGCTTGGAACACACTTAATGGTGGCAGCATGAAATAAAAGCGAGCTTTCTTGGATGGGGATACCCATCTCCTCACTAAATGTCCGCACGACTTGTATTCTTGCCGTTATCTCATTCTTTTCCCCTACAAATTCTGCGTGCAGCCAGTATTCTCACAGTTTTCTCATTTCTTTGCCTACGAAATTCTTTTTGGTGTTGAGAGCGCTGATCTCTTTAGTCGTTCCTTGATTATCAGATCATAAAACTTTCCTTGGTCTGCTCTTAAGCCTTAGATTATTTGGACTAGTCGCTGCCTTGTTTTTCCTGTGCCCTACTCCATTCTAAATGAACGCCACATGTTTTGTGTAAACCCTTAGTCATTTGAATAGAATAGGTGTTAATCTTATTTGTATTGAAGATCCTCTATACTTTTAACTGCCACCATTCCTCTATCTATAGAATAACTTTTAATTTTCTGATAATGTGTTTTCATGCTTGCTACATGATTTCGATGCCTGAATATGCTCATTGAATATTGTTAGGCTATTTCAAACTTATGATATAACTTAAATAGTTTATTTAGGCACGCCACTCTATATCTCCTCCTTTTGATTTGATAGAAACCTGGAGTCTTTATCTTTTATGCTATTAGCAACTCTGAGGTTACTTTGTTTGAATGGACGATTCCACTTTGTTGGCATCTATGCATGTTTGGAGGGCACTGCATAAACTTTAGTCGACTTGAAAAAAGAAACAGCGTTGATAAAACCAAGTCTCTATAATGGGGATGGCTCGGCCTTGTCAGGCTGAGGAATTCATTGTGTTTGATGTCATTGCGTCGAGTTGGATTATAGGTGATTGTGTGTGTCGAGTTTATCCTCAAGCTATACGTCTATGTTCTATGTTATACTTCAGAGGCCATGTGTATGTTAATGCAGTTAATTTCTTCATTTTGCTTCACTTCAACCCATGTTGAAATCAACGTTTTATATATATATATATATATATATATATATATATATATATATATATATATATATATGTATGTGAGATCTACATTCTCTTGGTATTTATATTTATGTCGATATTCCTATTTATTTATTTATATATATGTAGGTGTAAATGTAAATCATGATTTAAAATTAAACTGAAACAAAAAAATTTTGGTTGTGAATATATTTGCATCAAAATATTTGTGGATTATGTTATTTAGTTTCTTTAAAACATTTTAAACGATTTCAACATGAATGAAAAGATAAAATGTTGTTTAGTTCATGAAGACTTGATGGTTGTATATGATGAGTAATAATGTATTGGTTATAATTTAAGAGTGTACTTCTGTGTTATTGAGTTTTAAATCTTCCAGAGGCTAGGAAAGGAAACTTGTATTGTAAAGCTTAATGTGTTTGTACTTTATTGTTCAAATGCAATGATTTAATTTGGGATTTAGCCATGCATGGTTTATTTGTTACCTTGTTGGTATTTTGAATGTTAAATGATTTGTGTCATGATTGAGATATGTTTATTCATGTATTTGTTTAATGTGCATGATGGCTATTCTTTGTAATTGATAATGAGTTATGTTATTGGGAAGAGTGGATTTCGATAGGGGCCAAAACCCTAAGAGGTAACCAGGGTAACTTATCAAAAGTTCAGTGAAAACCTAATTAAATGTACTAGGGGTTGGGTAGTGTTCATTAAATAATTCAGATAATTTGAATGCCTCGCCTAATACCTTAGTGCTTGTATAGATTAAGGGTAGGTTGAGATGGCTTGGAATGGCATGATCGTCTACTTTGTCTTCTTGAAAGGTAGTTCGATTCTACATGAGTTTGTTTAAGGGGTAGGAATCGGTAGAGATTTCTAGGGTAACTCGGTATGAGGGCCAGTAGTCTAAGAAGATTCACTAGGGTAACCTATAATAAACTATGTGATGGCACTCTTTTCCTAATGCATGTTATGTGTCTCTTGTGTAGAGTTACCATTTATTATGGTGTTGCCTCTAGGAGCTTTGTTTGTAAATATGTGGTTTAGATATCATTATGTCATGATGTGTATATCAAGCCACGTGTTGTTAATGTTTTGTGTTCATGTTTGTTTATCTTTGTGTCCACTTGATATTATCTCCTAGCACGGGGGGTGGACCTTCGGATACCACGTGGTTGGGAGGAACGTGTTTTTTCCTCCATTGGGTCCCCTTGCAGGTGTTGTTGTGCTTGGATAATATTGTACTTGTGACAGGTTCTTGATTCTACATGGTTCTTGAAGTTGGACATTGAGCAAGCTCATGAACAAGGTTGACAGATGTGTTATAATCTTCATTTATATTGTATACATATTCTTGATGTATATGTGAGAACTTATTATAATGTTATTATGTTGTTACGAGATTTGTCATAATCTCATTGATGTAACTTGAAATTATAACTTGACTTCTTAATGATTATGTAATTGGATCATTCATTATTGATATGATTTATCCTTAAGTTTAATGTCTTTGGTTTAATGATGTGATGTTATTTCTTGTGAATGTTTAAGTAGCGTTGTCATGAAACCCTGAGGACATATGTGATTATGTTTCTTTTGTACTCATGTTGTAATCGAATGTCTTTAAAAAAAAATATTCAGTTATTTTGTTACTTTTTGTGTTGTTCTCTGGGTTCCATGGCGGGGCGTTACAAATGCTACATTTTCTTTGAGAAGATAGTTGAAGAAGTGTTGGTATATTCACAAGGAGGAGCCACATCCAATAAATCTATAAAGAAATTTGTAGAAAACCATTAAATGTTAGAGAGATTCAATGTGAGATAGAGACTCAAATGAAAGAACAAAAATAAGACCTGGACAAGAAAGATTAAGAGGTTGGAAAATTGTTCAAATTTGTCTTGAGTTGTTACCATTGACTTGGATAGGTGATAGGTGGTGAAATAATAAAAAATAATTGTTGAATGAGAAACTATCACATGATGCTAGTGCGTCAAATGGATGCCTACGTATTATGCTAGTGTTCAAATCGTTTGAGCTCTAGAAATGATGAAACACTTTTTGTATAAATATGCTCATTAATAAACAACTATGTTTATGCATTTAACTTTTCACATTGTATTTTAATGTATTTTTTTGAATGAATGAAGCATTCTTTTTTTATTATGAACCATTTGGGTACGTGCAAGATCATTATGGGCTAAAAAGTGGCGATATGATGGGTATGTGGCTGATGACTTTTTTTTTAACCCAAAATTGATGAAACAAAAAGGGTTTTTAAAGGGGACTATCAACTTTCCACCAATATAAATTATGCTTTATTTTTAATTTAATAAATATTTATTATTCATTTTCTATTTGAATTATGACTAAAGTCCTAATTGATAGGTTGATTGAAAAACATCTATAGCTTCAAACGATATCACATTTTTTGAATCTGAAACATGCATCACATTCTATGCTTCGCATACTATATGATTAAAAAAAAAGAATTTCATGAAGTTTTGAACAAGTTAAGGTGGTTAGACATACGAGTTTTTTATATTTTTTAAAAGTTGTAATAAAAAATTCATAATTAATTATTAACTTGGAAAAAATTACAAAAAAATATGCATCACATTGGGACATGAGTCCTCTACTTATATCTAAAATCATAAAAAATATTATCATTTTATTGTGGTTAGGGTGGTTAGACAGACACCTACTTATTTTTTCCCTGAAATTTAAGTACTACTGCATTGAAATTTCAAATTTTCACCATTTAATAGATTTTTTTTTTTAGAAAAAAACCTAGTAGTTTAGAAACTACACGCAATTTTCTACAGATTCTATTCTTACATATTTTTGAAATAATATAGATAACTTATTCAAATTTTCATGTCAATTTGCCTAACTTTGATTTTTCTAAATTTTCATCGCCACTTAAGGGCCTATTTTTTCCATGATGATCCTGCACATACCCATTTGATTTCACTAATGAAGTTATTTTTTTTATCATTGCCTATTCAATGTTGGTTTATGAATCTAAAACCATTGACCTCTTACAAATTAATGACTATGCATATATTTGCCTTTCATTATTGTACTTGTATTTCTTTTATTTTACGATTACAAGATCCTATCCTAGTTAATTATTGTATGTTAATAGGGAGTTTTCAATTGGTATTTTTTTGTTTAGATAGGATTTAATTTCTATTTCCTTCTCTCTTTTCTTGAAAAGTTGAAGTTAATTCCTTATAAAACTTACGAAGAACTAGATTCTAAAATCTTGGAGGTTGTTTTACAAGTTATATCCTACATCTTTAAGCTTCCTATATTGATGTAGGTGCAACATTTAGGAATATATTTGAACATCAACTTTGGTGGGACATAAGTGAAAGGATTTGGTCTTTATCTGATTTAATTTTATTCACATTTTATTATTTTGGTAGTAAATCACAAAAATATCAATTCATAGGAACATGTATCTTCCACTTGGCAACTTCATTGGTAGATTAGATCAAATTATTATTTTTGTAGATCATGATAACCCACAATATTCATATGCATCTAATATTTTGGCAAATAATTTTCCATTTTTGGAATGGTAGTCAATTGGTTTGTTGCAACAACCAAGATTTCAGATTCCTAAAGGCACATTAAAAGAATTGGCTCATTTATATGGAGATGGATTAGTTTCTCCTTTAGATCAAATTTAAGATATTACAAATTTATGCAACATCCATGACATTATTGATCAAAATATGGCTCTTTGATTGTGTACTTTTCTCTATTAGTGTTTCTATGCATGTTATGAACATTAAAGATTTCTCTTTGGAGGTAAATATTACCATGATTTTGAATGGGCTAATATTGAACCTTGTGGATGATGTAGAGTGTATAACCTATGCAGTGATTATGGAAGATGCAATGAAAGGGAAGCTCCTACACCTACTTGGAAGGGTTCAAGCCAAGGGACAACCACATTTGGGATTCACACATGGGATTCACACTTGAGTGGTGGTCCAACGACTATTTTCTGAAGAGGCTCTTGAAATATAATTACCCAAATAGAAACACTAATAGATTTGAGTTTGATAAGTTTCCTTATAAATTTTTTTATTCATACCATTCATAGACATGGAAAGCTTGCAAGGAAGTTTGCCTCCACAATTAATCTTGCATTGAATTTACTTTAGATCCTTGCCAAATCTAGGTGGAAGTGTAGTAACGAAAAAAGTATCCCTTTTCCTTGCTTAAATAATTGTCATTGAATTAACCTAAGTTTTCCTCTACGTTTAGTGTTGTAATGTGTTGTACACATTCACATTAATCTTGGGCTCCTTTTTAATAAAATGTACTTAATTTGTACCTTATATAAGTTGTTACAAAATATTGTAACACACTTTCACACCTATCTAGGGTCTCCTTAATTAATTGTGGTTAATTAAGCTTAATTAGCCCCTTCAATTCAAATTTAAGCCTTATTTATGACACCTTTCAAGGATCCATCTCAACACCTAGTATTCAAATTGTATAATGTATTAAATTTGAAAAAATTAAGGTCCTAGAAAATGGTGCCAGGATCCATTCACCTTTAGTGGCGAATGGGTTCTCTCCACATAGGACCCCCCTTTCTATGCATATTTGACATGGGTTTTTGATGTTCTTTCACCCTCCCGAAGCAAGATCCTGGAAACTTGTGCCTAGACCCATTCACCTTTAGTGGCGAATGGGTCCTCCTTGAGGACACCCATTTTTGAATTTAATTTTGGTGGGATTCTAATGATTTTCTATCATAGATTTGTTGTCGGCTTGAATTATTTAAATTTCAAGGTTAATCTCTAGACTTAGTATAAGTATGGGGTTAATTCACCTAGTTTCATCCTAGATCTTCATGAACACTCAAGATTATATTCACAAGAGCATTACAAGAGCATTCAAGAAGACATTCAAGGGAATATTATCAAGGTTTTATTGCAACAATTCAAGATCATTTCGTCATGTCTAAGGGATAGTGCATTCATACATGTTGAGCTAAGATTGATGTAGCATTGAGGATATACTTGCAAACATTGTCTTACATCTAATTTGAGATCAAGGTCTACATTCTTCATGTCCACTTCATGTTAGTTTTCAGGTTTACATTCCAAGACATCATCCAAGGTATATTCATTTCAAGTTTCATGTTTCATGCCTTGATTTCATTATTTCATCATTTGGTTTAATTACCTAAAAGGGGCTTGACCAAGGAAAACCCCTATTCACTAACAATCAACAAGTTTTTCTCCTCTTTAATGTGTGTTTTCAAATTTACAGGTTGAAGATCAAGTGGAGAAGAATTTGGAAGCAAAATTGTCAAAGTTGTCAAGTTGCAAAATTGTCATTCATAGTGCAAGATCAGGGAAAGTTGTCTACCAAATTTATTCCAAACTTTCAAGAGATAAAAACCTGGGAAATGAGAGTACAAATATTGAAGTACAAAACCCAAAATTTAGTTTCTATAACCCTAACAGGGACCCATTCGCCACTAAAGGCGAATGAGTTAGGTCTGTGGCCTAAACAACAAGTTTTCTACAAGGTACACATCGTTTCAAGCTCTCAAAACTCCCCTTTTCACTGCTATAACAATTAGAATTGATTTATGATTGTTATTTGCATCATATCATACACATAATTTCATGTTTTATAGGAAAATTTAGTGGTTCATAATTTTGGTGACTCATTTTGATGTAAACCCTCATTTTTCTATTAAACATTTTGGTCAACCCGAGTTTTGAACATTCTAACTTCTGATTTGGAGTGCATTTAAACCCTATATATTAGTTTTGCATAGTTTGCATTAGGTTTTCACTAGATTCATTACATTTAGGGTTCTTTAAAATTGCATTAGTTTGCATTGCATATAGGGGTTTAAATTTGCATTCTTGCATTGTTTAAATTTGAAAAACTCAAAAATTTGCTTTGATTTTGCATAGTGTTTGCATATTCTAGTGTACTTTTCATCATTCATATTCAAAGATTGGGTGAAAATTGCATTTTAAAAGGTATCATATAGGTCACATTTACCCTTCATTTCACTTGCATTAGGTCATCAAATTCTGAAAATTTATGTCACAAGAGTTACAGTTTGAAACTAGGCACAAAAGCACATAAAATAACTTAAAAATTGTAGTTTTCACCTTTTTAAAACCCTGATCTGGGACCCATTCGCCCCTACTGGAAAATGAGTACCTAATTAGGCTTGAATTGAAATTTTTGGCAACTGAAATTCATTGAAAAACACTCAAAAATAAGAAAAAACAAATCCTTATCAAAGACCCATTTCCCCTTACTGGCTTATGAGTCCCTGATAGGTCTTGATCCACAATTTCTAGGATGTGAAATATCTGTTTTAGGCTTCTGTTTGCTTCTGTTACTTTCCTATTTCAGTTTTCTTATTTTCTATTTCATAAAATTCATTAAATGTAGCTTAGTTTACTTCATTTAGGGCATTGTAAAAATTCAAGATGACATTTACAACATTTGATTTTCAAATTATATAATCAAAAGATTACCATGTTTTAAGTCTGAAGATCTAAAAATGTGTACATTTATGAAATTTTGCATTGTTGCATACATAATGTTTCTATTCATGAAGCTTTGCATGAGTTTGATAAAAGTAATTTTCATGTTTGCATATACATTGTTTACATTCTTGAACCATGGAATAAGATGGATAAAAGTACTTTTCATTCTTGAGCACACATTGTTGGTATTTTACCTTCCTAAGCATGCTAAGAAAAAGTTAATCCCTCCTACTTGTGAGAATGCTTTAGTGAAAGAGGATGCAAGCATAGGCAATCATGACAACCATAAGTTTTCTTCTCTCGATACCTCTCCTATTAGTGACAGAGGTATCTTGGTGAAAGAAGATAAAATCATTGAGAATCATTAAAGTGTTGTTTTTCCTCTCCTCCTCCCCCTTGGACAAATATTATGAGACAAGAAGACGAGATCATTAACACATTTCTTCAGATCACTTTACCTAGGGAAAATGCTTTAGTAAAGAAGATATGTTGAGAGATCCAATGATTAAGAGTTATAGTATTATTTCTCTCCTTCCTAATGTCCCTAAAATTTGGAAAGATCTATTGGAACAAAAGGATACAATCATTGGTACTTGCATGAAAATCATAGTTGTTCATCTCTTGAATATGCGTCCCTTTTTTGTGATGAAGCTACTTTACAAAACCTAGAACCATGGAATGTGATGAACATCTTAAAATCTCCCCTACTAGGGTAGATATTATGGCACAAGAGAATGAGACCTTAGAGGAAACAAATGACATCATGGAAAATCATACCAATCAAATTGGGCCTTCTCTTAATATCTCTACTATTGGTACAAAATATATTTTAATGTTAGAAAATCCAATCGGTGAGAGTTATGACAATCCTATTTGTCCCTCTTCTCCTAGCAAAAAAATTATTGAACAAGAGAATTCCATCATTGATAAACAAGACAATACAACCATAGATGACTCCCTTACTTGTGATGAAGTTATTAGCTCTCCTAAAAACTCTCTTACTAGGGAAGATATCATGGTGGAAGAAAATGAGAATATCGACACATGTATTTCAAACAATATTGATGAGGTTCCCTTAGATTCCAAGATGATGAAAAGACACTCTAGAGTCCCCTTCATTAGAAAGACATCAAACCGAAACCATTGAGGTTATGAATGCACAAGTGTCCGTTGAATCCCCATTGATTATTGGACCTCCTACATACCCTGTGGGATAGCCTAAGAATCCTCTAATTATTTTCCCACCCACACAATGACCGCAAGTTCAAAACAAAACCGTACTTATCCTTAAACCACCGAAAAAAAAGACTTCATCTGACAATGGTAATGCTTCACAAAAAATGGGTTATAATACTGTTGCAGATACCTAAAATACAAGGAACAATAGGAAACAACAAACAACTCATGTCCCATTACCCTTGTCTAACCCTATCTTACCTAGTGCTCCTCATTTATCCGTGAACAACACAGAAAGGAATACAATTTTGTTGAACAACTTAAGAACACTCCTGCTAAGATATCCTTATGGGAACTTCTTCAAACATTACCTAGTTATTATAGCATGCTTCAATTGACCTTGCAACAAGTTACGGTTCCTCCTAAGACTAATTCAAATGATGTGGCAGTGCTAGTCCAAGGAATGAATGATATGAATTTAGATATTGTTTTCCAGCAAAGTGAGCCACCTTCCTTAGAAATTCAGAAGAAACATGAAACTCTCAACATAATAGCCTATGTTAATCGAATTAGGATAAAAAAAACACTTGTTGACAATGGTTCAACTCTTAATGTGTGTAGTGTGAGAATTTGGAAAATATTGACATGAATAAAAGTGACATTAAGCCCAATTCGGTATCTATCTGTGGATTTGATAATATAGGAAAACAACCACTCAGAATTATCACATTACCTATTAAAGTTGGGAAAGTAACATTGCAAACTGTGGTCCACATTATGCCTGATGATATTTCATATAATATTCTTTTAGGAAGGCCATGGATTCATGCAATGAATGGGGTTCCTTCTACTCCTCATCGTAAAATGAAGTATATCTACAACAAAAAAGTTTATACACTTGAGGCCGATCCTAAACCTGAAAGTTGTTTGATTGATGAGAGAGAGAAATAAGATCCTTTGAAGACATTGACACCAACTAAGCAAGTGGAAACCGTGCTAGAGAACACAAAAGAGAAGAACATTGATCAAGTCACTAAGTTGTTAGAAGATGATTGGGGTTCCTTATATTTCACACCAACATTGATGGGAGTATACAAGATCATAAACAAATATTCTGAAAAGGGAAAACAAAAAGCGGTAATGTTAGTTACATGAGATTCAATGAAAAATTCAAAAGCATCCACCTCAACTACTTTAGAAGATCAAGAAAATTACACAATGAGCTTTGACGAAGTTGATTATGAACAACCACCAAATTCTAATGAAATGCAAAAGCTTTGTGGAAAATTTTATGAACTTATGAGACAACTTGGTTATAGTGGAAAAGGATGTGGTGCTAGAGAACAAGATATATGTGTCTCTATAGAACCTAACACATAAGAAACAACTCATGGTCTTGGTTATTGTCCTTTGATAGAAATAAAAGCATCAAAAAATCCTTCACTTAATATCAACACTCTTATAAAAGATTCTCCTAAACCAACTTTAATATTAGTTCATCCTAAATTGATAGAAACTAGTGGTCTTGGTTATTGTCCTTTGAAATAAATGAAAGAAAAAGAGAAATCCTTTCTTAATATCAATGTCATCACACAAAATAATAACGATTGGAGTACGTTAGATTTTACACCTTCCTTTAAAGAATAGTACAAAATATCGCAATCTAAAGAGTCTTGTGTAAGTATGACATCTTGTACTAAGAAAGAGGTATCTTTGTCACAAAATAAATGATCTACTATTGATCAAGAGAGTATCTTATCGAGACTCCTCCAAGATCATTTGATATCGCTCCCTTCGAGAACATGAAATAAATTTCATTGCAAGAACTCATTTTGTGCATATCATAGAATTCATGGTCATTCTACTAAAGAATGCAAGACTTTGAGTAACAAAATTTAATATTTTAAGGATTTTGGTGCTCTTCCTTGTGTCAAAGTACCTTGTTCCTCTAATTGATACTAATTTTCATGTTTCTCATCGATCATATCGGCTCATCCTTGTCCTGCACTAAGTGGGGGCAAGGGGTTAGGTATCCTTGTCCTTGTATGTCACTTGTTGTTTCCTCTTTTGGCTAGTTGACCACCTTTCATGTACATATAAGAGGAAGCTTGGGATATGGATGACATGCCTTAAGTTGGCTCGCATGTGACATCTTTTTATTTCTAGGTTTAGCATTGTATTTTTGGGGGCAACCCTTCCTTCCTACTTCATGACGTAGCTTTATTTCGGAAACATATGACTTGGCATAGGGTTTTCCGAGGAAAGCTCTCATGTCTCGGATTAATGACGTAGCAACTGCTTTAAAGTGGGGGCATACATCGATGACATCTTTTGGCATATTTCATGGCACAATTTTCTCTTTTCTTGTGACATGTTATTTTCTCGGTGATGTCATTGGGTTTGATGTCCTCCAAGAGTGTGATATTTCTACTTGCATACAATCTCCCTTCATGGCATGATGCGAAATGAGAGGCATCTCATACGTGGCAATTTGATATTCTTGACTTGTCCTCTCTTGGAGACATTAGGCATTATGTTCCCTAAGAATAAGACCTTACACAAACAAAGAAAAATCCCCTTTAACAAAAACTTACATACATGAAATTCAAAAGCATACAAAAAGCATTACATTGTGGTGTCTTATTCAAGTTGTCAGGAGGATAAGTTTGGTATGGTATGGGAGGCTAATATGATTCTCTCATTTTCCACCTCATTGGGACAACTCACCTAGTGGATAGATTGAGGTTCCACTACCCCAGAGTGAGCAACACATGTTACAGACAAACAACCCCATTCCACATCGCGTTGGAATGACTGTGCTTGATCTTTTGTTTTTCTTTATTTTTCTTGGCCTTTGACAGGGTATGGTTATGTATCTTTGTTATTGCTACATATTAAATTGTCTTGAATGTCTTCTTTAGTGTGAGTTTTTCATGGGGGAAAACTCTCACTAAAGTGGGGGCAAAATGTAGTAACATAAAAGGTATCCCTTTTCCTTAAATAATTGTCATTGAATTAACCTAAGTTTGCCCAGGTTTAGTGTTGTAATGTGTTTTACACATTCAAATTGATCTTGGGCCCCTTTTTAATAAAATGTACTTAATTTTTACCCTTTAAGGTGTTATAAAGTGTTGTAACACACTTTCACACTTATCTAGGGTCTCCTTAATTAATTGTGGTTAATTGAGGTTAATTAGCCCCTTTAATTCAAATATAAGCCTTATTTATGGCACCTTCTGAGGATCCATCCCCACACCCAGTATTCAAATTACATAACATTAAATTTGGAAAAATTAAGGTCCTAGAAAATGGTGCCAGGACCCATTTTCCTTTGGTGGTGAATGGGTCCTCTTCGCATAAGACCCCCCTTTCCATGCATATTTGACATGAGTTTTTGATGTTCTTTCACCCTCCTGAAGCAAGGTCTTGGAAATTTGTGCCAAAACCCATTTGCCTTTAGTGGTGAATGGGTCCTCCTTGAGTAGGACACCCATTTTTTAATTTAATTTTGGTGGGATTCTAATGATTTTCTATCCTAGATCTAGTGTCGGCTTGAATTATTTGAATTTCGAGGTTAATCTATAGATTTAGTATAAATATGGGGTTAGTTCACCTAGTTTCATCCTAGATCTTCAAGAACACTCAAGAGCATATTCACAAGAGCATTACAAGAGAATTCAAGGGAATATTATCAAAGTTTTATTGCAGCAATTTCAAGATCATATCATCATGTCTAAGGCATAGTGCATTCATACATGTTGTTGAGCTAAGATTGTTGATGTAGCATTAAGGATCTACTTGCAAGCATTATTTTACATCTAATTTGAGATCAAGATCCACATTCTTCATGGCCACTTCATGCATGTTTGCAAGTTTTCATTCCAAGACATCATCCAAGGTATCATAATTTCAAGTTTCATGTTTCATGCCTCGATTTCATTATTTCATCATTTGGTTTAATTACCTAAAAGGGGTTTGAATAAGACAAACCCCAATTCACTAAAAATCAACAATATTTTCTCCTCTTGAATGCGTGTTTGCAAATTTATAGGTTGAAGATCAACTAGAGAAGAAGCTGGAAGCAAAATTGTCAAAGTTGTCAAGTTGCAAAATTGTCATTCATAGTGCAAGATCACAAAAAGTTGTTTACCAAATTTATTCTAGACTTTTAGGAGCTAAAAACATGGGAACCAAGAGTGCAGATATTGAAGTATAGAACCCATAAGTTATTTTTTGAAACCGTAACAGGGACCCATTCCCCACTAAAGGCGAATGAGTCCACTATGGCCTAAAAACAACAAGTTTTCTACAAGGTACACTTCATTTCAAGCTCTCAAAACTCCCCTTTTGACTACTATAATAGTTAGGATTGATTTCTTATTGTTATTTGCATCATATCATACACATAATTGCATGTTTTATAGGAAAATTTAGTGGTTCATCATAAATTGGTGACTCATTTTGATGTAAACCCTAATTTTTCTATTAAACAAAAAGGTTGGATCATCATAGAAAATTCTATTGAATGTACACTTCAATTTTCATTCACATACCTACCATTTCTAGATTTACCTCCTATTCATCATCCTCTTTTAGCGAGAAAGAAATAGTAGTCTTTGTGCTTGCTGCTTTTGTTATTGTTGTGATTTTTTACAATTCTAGCATGTTGGAGGCATTAATTAAGATTCCTATAATGAATTAGATTTTTTTTACTTTTGAGGGAAAAAGCATTGTTAAAACTAAAATAGTTACATAAATATTTCCACACAACAATAGCTATCAATAAAACCCAAAGAATAGAAATCCAAGGAGGTTTTCCATGAATCTACCACTACCAAGCCTCAAAAGGGAATAGAAAAATGAAATCAAGATAACTAGAACACAAAAGAAAATTATCATCCCAAATGATTATGAAGGAGTGAAAGAAGTTGTGATGAATGGGATAAAGAAAGAGATCCCCAATCCATATCTTTCCAGCTATGGTCAACATCAGAATCCCATTTAATCAAACAATCAACAACAACACTCTTAAGGAACATAAAAAAATGGGATGAAATCAAAATTTCTTATTTGACAAAGAATTTGTTCCACTAACATTTCCATCCTCCAAGAAGATTAAGAAACCCTATAATTAATTTTAACCTCCTTGTTAGAATTGTGAAAAACATGAGTCACAAGATCAAACAACGAACAAAGACACCTTCCACGTAATATCTACAAACAATATGTGCAATATTGCTCAACAAGAAAAAGCTATAGAAGAACCTCAAGAATATTCAAGGAAAACAAAAGTCCTCAAAGGTTGAGAGTTTGAGAGTAAATCTCGAGAGTTAATACAATGAGGGTTGAGTTCTATATAGGAGCAACCTTAATAATTGCTCACTTCAGTTAACATAGAAAAGCACTTAGTTAACTGAATAAAGAAATCCTAAGTTTAGCTTAAGTGCATGAGAATAAATTATACTAATAATCAATTAAAGATTAATTAATCATTAGTTAATGCATGATTACTCTAACACCCCCTTAAGATGAACATATGGAGTAAATAAAAACCCTAAAAAGAAAGAATGCATGATGGGTACCAACAAACAAGGCTTGGTGAGGTACCCATGTACAAACAAAAGGATCTCTCAAAATTGGAGAAAAGAAGAAAACCATAGTGGGAGAAAATCCTCTCCAAAAGAGAGAAAGGAAAATGAAGGATTTAAAATAATCCAAATCAAGGTGTGAAGGACTAAGAAGTATTCAACCAAACAATGTCCTAAAAAAGAAGAGCATGTAGAACATCACTGAAGCACAAAGAAGTTGTAGACTGTTGTCGAATGATGACTGATGTAGTGCTGAAATGAAGAACCTCCAAAATAAGGAATGCAAGAGTGTCCATATGGTAAATGATCCATCTCATTGAGATGCATGTAACCATCCGCTGATGTACAATGCATCTGAAAGTACATAAGAACACGAACTAGATACGTAGATCACTCCAATACAAAACCAAGGAAGCATTAACACCAATAGTAGAAACCCCAACATAATGTTGAAAAGGGAGAGCCATGACGTGAACACTGAAACTGTGTGAAACCAAGTACATGTAGGAGAAACAAATTACAAATAAAAGGGTGTGCAAACTAAGGAACACTCGCATGAGGAAAGAATCACTAGGATTCACTATTCACATGGAAGAGACACTCACTTGAAAAAAGTATGATGGAAAACTAAAGGAAAACATCAATCCCCCCATGGAACTTTATCTCAGTGTGTCTACAAAAGAGAATGTGCATGAAAAAGATGTCTATAATGCCCAAATAGGATAGAATACTATAAATACATGAAGAACAACAAAAAATGAGTCATCCCATGTAAACAAAAAGTTTCTAAGAGCTAAGATGTCCAAGAGTGTGAAAACACAAAAACATGAATAAAATGTAGGTCTAGAGAGAAATCTAGAAAAATCTCATGGATGGGTTGAAGAGCTCTGAAAGAAAATTCCAATGCTACTAGAATCACAAAAAATGGAGAAAATGGTCAAAATTTATGAGCTTGGGACTAAAAACAACACCTATGACTTCAATAGGTTGTAGAATGCAACAAAAAAAGAAGAAGTAATGAGACCCACACTAATGGAAAGTTGGTGGAACTAGCTTTCTAACGATATCTCATTCGTCAAAATTTGACATCGTACGCCCAAGTTATGGCTAAAGGAAAAAATATACTCCCTTAGGGATAAAGAGGGGTCAAAGGGGGCTATTGTGCAGTTTGTACGAATGAGGTCATGCTGATGTTAGCAAAATATTCCCCTTTGGTGGAAAAAAGTCTAATAGAAAAAAAAATTTGTGGTACCAAAAAAAATATGGTAGTCAAAAAAATAAAAAAATCGCCAAAAAAAAAGTCTTTGCCAAAGAATTTAAGCACCAGTAACTCAGACAGGATACATGGCTCATAGGGATGGTACCCTATAGGTACCCCCTAATTAATATGCCACCATTTAAATTGAATGCGTCCATCTTTTAGAAAAATCCGCTAGCCTTTTTAAAAGGCTTTTTAATTTATATATATATTTTTCAATTTCAAAAAAATAATTTTTTAAAAAATAAAGCAACCTTGATTTAATTTTTGTTTCAATTTTTGTGCACAAGGCCGTATGGATGTTGTACGGGCCATGTGCAATTTTTTTTCCTCAGAAGCTCCCGATGTCGAAATAGGGAAAACTTATAGTCAAAATTCATGAAATCCGCCTATTGAATCCAAAAATGAGGTCCTTTTCACGTCAAAATGCACTAAAAATGTAGCTACCCTCTGGATCTGGTAAAAAATAATCACTTTAAACCCTCGCAGTTTTGACCTTAGGAATCCAAATTTGGCCAAACAAAAGCCAAAATGACTTTCTCAATAGCTCTTAATCCAATAGTGAGGTCCTTTTCGCACCAAAATGCACCTAAAAATTTTTCATCTCCAAAATTTGCAAAAAATAAAGGGGATTCAAATTTGAATTCTTAACCCTTGTTGAAGAAAAAAACCTCATAAATTGAAAAGGGATTCGCTGAATTAAGGCTCTGATACCATGCTAGAATTGTGAAAAACACAAGCCATAGGATCAAACAATGAATAAATACACCTTCCATATAAGATATCGGCAACAATATGAGCAATATTCCTCAAGAAGAAAAAGCTACAGAAGAACCTCAAGAATCTTCAAGGAAAACAAAAGTCCTCAAAGGTTGAGAGTTTGAAAGTAAATCTCTAGAGTTAATACAATGAAGGTTGAGTGCTATATAGGAGCAACCCTAATAATTGCTTACTTCGTTAACATAGGAAAGCACTTAGTTAACTGAATAAAGAACTCCCAAGTTTAGCTTAAGTGAATGAGAATAAATTAAACTAATAATCAGTAAAGATTAATTAATCATTAGCTAATACACGATTACTCTAACACTCCTAACAATAATATTTAATTACAATTAAATTTTGTGTGACCATATGTAGTGACTTAATTATTTATTTTAATGTGAATTCTGCGCTCCTTTCATTAAGCTTATGAACAATAATCTATGTGTGTACCACATGATAAGAATCCTCCAAATTATGTGAAATGTGAGTATACATTAAAGTTACAATCAAATAAAGTATTTTTTTTATGATTAAGGATTTATAATTATTATAATATTGTGGTATTATTTTACTTTTTTGTGTAAAAAAGGGTTATTAATAGTTTTAAATGTTTATAATTGATAACTCACAATTATTATAATAGTTTCATTCAATCTAGATGTTATTAACTTATGTTTCAATTGTACAAACTTTATCTCCATGACTATGATCTTTTTCAAATCGTAATATAAATTCTAGAAGAGCCATCTAACTTGGCTCTATCCAAATGAAGTTTCATTATTTTCATTACTAAAGTATGTATTCTTATCCATTTAATGACAATTTCTATATGAATTTTAAATTATAATCTTGAACACATACAAAATTTAAACAAAAATAAGAACAAAAATGTAACACAATATTGACGAATAAAAAATATTATAGGAAAATAAAGTATGTTAAATATAGAAAATGAATTAAAAGGTGCAACTTTCTTGTATATAGAAACAAAAAATTCATTTCAATATACCACCATTCTCTTATCACTTAATAAAATACTAGCGTCTAAAAAATACACAATTGTTAGTGGCACTATAAAGGTGATTAGAACAAAAACCTATATCAAAAGTGGAAGGTATGACTAGATGTACAATGAATGCTTTGAAGTAATCGTGCAAGAGAATATTTTACGATTAAAATATTGTACCAAATAAAAAATGACATGAACATTTGCATTTGAAAGAATAAAACAACATAGATAATAAATTTTTCGTTAAATGAAATTGGTATTGATAATTCCGTTAGCAATAAAATGCTTACTAAAAGTTCAATACATGGATTAACAAAATCAAGAATTATACATTGTATTCAAGCCAAAATTGTTCAAATCCATAGTCTAATGGTTTTCCAGAAAATGTAGTATATAATAATCTTAGGTTCATAACTAAAATAGAAAGATATGATTAAATGGACAAGTAGATATGGAAACAAGATAAATATTAAACCAAACCACCAAAATTACAAATAATTGAAGTCTATAAATTACTTGTCATTTTAAAAAACATAAAATTTTCCTCCAAATTTACACAGTAAAATATTAACAACCAAAATTCTAAAATATTTTTACAATCTCCAACATAAAATTTACAATAAAATTTTTGTTTTAAATTTCTTTCATTAAAATACTTGTCTCAGAGTCCATACATAACAATTATTTGATCTCTTTAAACAATTATAAATATTAAATAGAAACTAACATATCATTTGAGGGGTCATCAAATAAACAATTTATTTATTTTATATATGAACTATGTCTAAACATTAAGTATAGAGGATAATTTTCTTTTAGTGTGTGAGAGAGAAAAAATAATTATTTAAATGAATTAAATTGATAATGAAATGGAGTTCTAGACGACTATATCTTCCAAAAGTAAAATTATATAATAAATAAAATAAATTGATCTGGTGACCCGACTTTCATGATACCACATCTATTCAAGCGATTAGAGACAAATTATATTAAAGAAATACAATTTAGTTGGCTTTATTGTCTTCCATTACAATTATTGAGCTTAATTTTCTTCCATGAGATAGACATTAGAAAAACCACCTGTAATTTCCTCACCTTCTTTGCCCGTTCGGTCCTTTGTTCAGGTTGACCAGGTCACCGTGCCTAAATCTCTATAATATATCTCATCTCTAAATTCCTACAACTAGAAAAGTATGAAAATGGGAAGGATCAGAATATTAGCATATAAACTTGTTGCTTTTGCAATAGTTCTGCTGCTATACGAATGTAATTCGGTGGCACTCGACACAATTTCCTTGGGGGCGTCGCCAACAGGAAATCAGACCATAATGTCAAGGAAAGGAAGTTTTGAATTGGGATTATTTAGCCCCAATGGAATGAATAACTGATATATTGGTCTCTGGAGCATCCCAAGGAAGACAGTCATTTGGGTGGCAAACAGGGAGACTTCGGTGAGAAACATGACTGGTGTTTTGAGGTTGTTGAGAGATGGTTATTGAAATATGCTAACCAATTTTTTGCCACAGTTTTTACACAATAACCAACACTTGGCCAATTTGATTAATGTTAGCGCCAAAACCAAATCTCTATCAAAGCAACTCTAACCAAGAATGCGCCCTAAAACCACTTAAGGAAGAGGGGTGGGCATATGGTTAGAGGATCCCTAGGATCAATAACTCAATACTTAAATTGATACAACTGGAAATGAAAGATAAACTCCATGCCAAGAATGTGCACTCAAGATCCCTTTGAAGGTGAGGTGCTAACACATGGCGGAGTACTTATTACAAAATGAAAAAAACTTAGGCGGATAACCAACCATAGAATTTTCAAACTAACTAATTCATCTGCTACGACGGGCATCCACTCATGAGTGGGGATTCTCCACTTGATAGTGGGTACAAGAGAGATTAACATTCATTCTCCACACAGGTAGCAAACCATCCATTAATGTAAAATTTTAACAAGTAATTGCAGCAATAACAATGGTTGGATTAGTACTACTAAATCTCAACCTTATAATCGAGGAATTTGCAAATTACAAGTATTACAATGATAGAGAATAATGCTAAGATGTAATGAATGAATGCTTTACAATTTTTATCCCTCAAATGATGAAGTAAAGGCCAAAAATAGAAAACTAATGCAATCTGATATAAAAATATAAGTTCTAGAAATTTTGATCAACAAATAGAAAACACCATGAAATGTTCATAACTTCATCAATATACCTTCAAATTGACTGAAACCTTTTGCAAAGGCTCTTTAGGAGTATGGCGCCCAAGAATAAGTCAAGAAACAACATCAAATCTGCCTCATTTATTTGGCACGAATCCCAATGTGCTATGAGAAGGTATGACCTAGTTGGAAGGGCAATTTTGCTATTAAAAATCAGGTTCTTTGAATTTAAATCTCATCTTCTATGAGAAGGGTCACCCAATGTCAACAATCACGTAGCACAAATGCCCAAAATGAAATAAAATTTACTCACAAAGTTGTATACAAAATTCACTTTCAGCTGTAGATGAACCAACAACTTAAAAATGATAATAAACACCAAAATTCTTCAACAAATAGGCTCAATTTGCTAGTCTGGATGAGAAACAACAATAAAACCAATTAGGTGTTGTCTTTCAAACACGAAATTGATTGGATCTAGGAGGTAAGCATCCCTCAAAGAAATAATCACAATGTCATTTCGATAGCATAACTTTAGCAATTAACCATGGATCCCAAATGTTGGAGCAAAGCATCATATTTAAAGAGAATGAGATGACTCTTCAATTTCCCCTCATCGGTAAGTGCACCAAGATGGTTCCCAAAAAGGGGGCTTAAGTGGCCACTTTTTTTTTTCTGAAATCAGGAAATACTGACCTTGGACATGAAATTGAGGATAGTTACACTCAAAATTTTGAGATGGAACAAAAACAAGGATTGAAGTGCTCTGAGCCTACTTTCTAAACTACTAATTTATTTTGAAAATGGTTAAGATTAAGGGTTTCAACAGAGGGATGTACACAAATTGGTGTTGTTTTTGTCAGAAAAACATAACATAGCAACTCTTGTACGACCTAAGCACGGTGAATTTTTTTTAGTATTTTTAAAATCACTACGGTAAGAAGTTAGCTAATAGCATCTAGTTGATGCACAATTTTTTTGATAATTTTTTGAAGAATATTTGATTTTTTACTAATTTTCTAATTGGGCACTTCCTAAAAAGTAGAATTTTGGTCGTGCTCCCCCTACAAATTTTGGAAAGTAATAGATTTTTTTTAATTTTTAATTTTTAATTTTTTAGAATGAAGTCTAGTTTCTAAAAATATAATTTATTTGAAATTTCAATGAA